>PVKB01003282.1:0-210900 GCA_004027205.1 Ctenodactylus gundi | reverse complement strand
CTTTGTCTTTCGTTTAAAGTTCCATGAGATTGTTGTGGTCTGGGTCTCTCATATCAGAGAGACCATCCGATGTTTCACCTTCTGCTTCTGACTCACTTTACTAAGCATGATATTCTCAAGTTTCTTCTGTCACAGCTTTATGGTAGACCCTCATTCTCCCTGCATTCCCCATGCCCCCACTGGGACAGTTGTATTACACTACTCAACACCTCTACAATTGATTCTACTTTGTCAGTACACAGTACAAATGTGAATCTGACTGTTTCACTCATTGTACTGCTTTTAAAGCCACAATGACCATCTATGGCCTTTAAGATAAGATATACATATTATGACATTGTGTGTAACTCTCTGCATTATTGGCCTCTTTCTAAAGCATTATTTCAGCATTATTTCCCATGGCCCTCCATTTATTCTGTAGCATGTTCATTCTGAGCCCTGTCATTTCCCAGAAGGCTCCATGCTCTGTCACAGATTCAAGGGTTTTAATATGTTGCTGTCTCTGCTGGAAAGACGCAAGATTTCACTTTTACTCCAGTTTCTGGTTAATCTCAGCCTCTCTTCTTTCCAGAGTGTGTGTCTCTTCCACTGGGCTGGTCTCTATGACTTTGTGCTCTCACATCACATTGTATACACATCCGTTTGAACATTTAACACTACATATTTTGATAGAGAGAGAGAGAGAGAGAGAGAGAGAGAGAGAGTGAGTGTGTGTGTGTGTGTGTGTGTGTGTGTGTGTGTGTGTGTCTAGCACTAAATATATCAGTTCCTCAAAGTCAGGGATGTTGGATTTATTGTCAAAATAGGAATTATTAGGTGAGATTTATTCCATAAATACTTCTGAACAAATGGCTGTCTGCTGGATCGTTAGAAGAAAGTGCTGATATTAACGGATGCTGAGTGTTACTGCCCTAAGGTGATGTCGGGGTGTTGTGGATTCTTGCTCAGAGCCGGTGACCTCTTGACCCGATCTTAGAGTTCCGAACATGCGTCTCCAGCCCCCTTGCATGGCAGCTACAGTGATGTTGGTTGGCAGGTATGATCAGCCAAGGATTTTCCTTTATTGCTTTTGTCATTGTCCCTATGCCTTTCCCAGGCTGACAGAATTGGTATTTGTTTTATTGAAAATTTAAAAAAATAACTATTTAGGTAAATCATGCAGCTCTGTAATGAATGGATCTTAAATAGTTGAAAGTCATTTAATTATTCTGCCTCTTTTGATAATTTTTCATTTTTATTTCTTCTTTAAATCAAACAACTAAACATGTCCATTTCTCGGGGATGTTTTTCCATAAACCTGACAAATGGCATGGTGTTTTCCTCTCAGGCCTCTCTCTTTCTCTCTGCCCAGTACATGAAGTTAAGAGTTAATCACAAATCTGAGGGACATAATTTCTCATAATTTCTCATAATTTATCATCTCACAAATACATATAAAACTCTTAACTCTGGCCTAGAAATGAATTATTTAAAATTTACTTTCCACTGAGAGGATAAGTGTGATATGATACTCTTTGTGGTTTTCAGGCCAGAAAATGACAAAATGCCTGGAATATATGAATATTCTCAAGACAAAAACAATCTCTCCTGCAGACTCAGAACAGAGCTCCAAGACTAAACTTTTATAACAAGAATGATTATTTTAAAAATTCAAGTGGTTCAGAAGGCTGGGATTTAGAGTTCATAGTGAATTTTATAATAGAAATTAATGCCATTTTGTAGGCTCTGTTTCCTTTAGGTCATGCTGCCTGGTTTGGATTATTTTTCTTCTTCCAAATACACATACTCAGATGATATCATAAAACAGGTCCCTAACTTCTAGGCTACTGGTTGGGGCACCTGTGCATGCCCTGTTAGGGCCCAGTCAGTAGAGCCAGAGGTGAGTAGCCTATGAGGGAGTAAAGCTTCACCTGTAGGTACAGCACAGCTGCTCTGCATCACATGCGGAATTGTCCCAGC
Organism: Ctenodactylus gundi; assembly: GCA_004027205.1. Taxonomy (NCBI): domain Eukaryota; kingdom Metazoa; phylum Chordata; class Mammalia; order Rodentia; family Ctenodactylidae; genus Ctenodactylus; species Ctenodactylus gundi. Next base: position 208,941 of record PVKB01003282.1, on the reverse strand, counting down.
TCTGTCCCCTGGCAAATCAGCAGCATCATTACGTTTTCAAACTCTCTTGTAAACTTTGCATGTGAGAGATTAGGTTGAGTATTCCTTAGAAAAATAGAATGCCTTACGATCTGAGGTAGGGTAGAGGTGGTGATACTAGCACTAGGGGGCAGCTGCAAATACAGATTCACCTTGTGGTGAGTTGTATAATTATCACATTACAGCTTACAGTGAAATAATTCAGGAAATAAAATGCACAGCAGGTGTAATTCGCTTGCATCATTCTGAAACCACTCTACTCTGCATCTGTGGAGAAATGGTCTTTCACAAAACTGGTCCCTGCTGCCAAAAACTTTTGGGAACCACTGTTACAAAATATCCACCCAATTCAGTTTAAAATTAAGTGAATTGCTTCAATTTAGATTTTTAAAACCTGCATTGGGCTCTGTTACTTTTGGCTGTTGAACTTCTGGCTGAGTCTCAATCCCTCTGACTGGTACCATCTCATCTTATCTGAAGCCTTGATTATCAATCATACACGTATCACAGGATCACTATGAACAACTAAATATTTTGCATTAGGATCTTTTTTTATTTACGTGCTACAGAATGTTCTATATGTGTTAGTGTTTTGCTTATCATGATATTTTCCTCTTTAATTTCTCAGGTAATAGATTGAGTGACTGAAATATCATCAGATTTGCTTTTTACAAAGATACTTAAGCACATCCACTAACTGATTCGGATAAGTACCAGTTTGTTTTGTTTCAAAGGTGGTAAATGGTAGAATGAGTTTGCAGATGTCATCATTTGCAATGGTAGATTGTCCCCTGAAAAACTAAATGATGTTGCCCTTGACCACCACTGATTACTTTGTGACCTAACTTCTGAATTATTTCTTTTACTTTATTCATCTTTTTAATCATCCATACACATGTTTATCAAAGTTCTGTCACATTCCAGGCATTGGCTTTTGAATAAGAAACAAAAACCCTCAACTCAAATGGGGCATAATATATAGTGAAGAAAAACAAATGAAAAACAATTAAAGTGAATTCCATAGGTGCTACGATGTGTGTAGGTCAAGGTTACGTGTGAATATGGCTTCTCATAACTTTTCACCAGTAGCCAGAGATGAATGACCACAGATTTGAGGATTTTTAAGGGTGGGAGTTGCAATGGGGGTTGAGCTCATGACCTTCACACTATGCGGAGCTACGATCTCAGTTCATTATATATCTATATATCTCTATCTATCTATTTATCTATCTATCAATCTATATCTATCTGTCTGTCTGTCTGTCTATCTATCTATCTATCTATGTATCTATCTGTCTATCTATATTTACAGTGTCTCATTACAGCCACTAAGTTGCCTAGGCTGGGCTTGAACTTGCTGCTGTCATCCTAACTCAGCCTCCCAGAGAGTTGAGGTGACAGAATTGAATTTTAAAAGTGAGTATCAGATGAAGGTAGCTGAATTAAGTGGCTTGAGGGGTGGGGAAGTGGGAGTGAAAAGGCGATTCTCTTCAGACCTCAAGGGATACACTTGCCTCAAAGGAACATGTATAATACGAGCAGAGCAAGAATATTACCATCTTAGCAAAATCCCTCCCACCTGCAAGTTTCTCATCCTTGTTGCAGTGGGAGAGAGAAAAGCACATGCAGAGAACCAAAGACACTCAGTGTGGCAGGAGGACAGGTTGAACACAACTTGAGAGAAACTGAGAGAAGCAGAGGGCAGACCATGGAGTGCTGTGAGTGTTATGCTGAAGAATATTTTTCCTGAAGGGTAGGGTGGTTATTGAATAATTTTAGGCAGGGATGTAACTTGCACAGGTTTGTGTTTAATAAGCTTTAAAACCTGAAGGCCATGTGCACTGTAGATTGACTAGAAGTGAAGATTGATGCGACAAGCTGGAGGACTCAAAAAAAAAAAAAAAAACCAAAACAATGAGAGAACTGAGAATTTGCCAATGGAGATGAACTTCAGAGAATCTCAAGGAGTCAGAGCTATCTTGCTTCTGAAAAACTATCAGTGACTTTTCAATTGCAATAAAAGTAAAACCCACACTCCTTGTCATGTCCCTAAACTCCCTGCAAAATCTGGTTATAATTTAAGTGACAATAGATGGCAATATAACACAGTGCCAAGAGAGTCAGCTTGCTTGGATGAAATTGCAGCTTCCCGGTTAACACCTCTGTGACCTTGTGCAAATACTTGACTTCCTTGGGATTTCATTTCCTAATTCCCAAAATAAGGATAAGGATCTTGACAAAAACATAGGTAAAGATTATGATAACACACTTAAATTTCTTGTGCAGTGATCTGATCGTGGAAACCACTAGCTGGTACTCACATGTCATGCCATTCTTGACATTCATCCAACTACCTCCTTGACTGGCCTTCCAACAGAACACAGAACCAGGCTCCAGTTTTGCAGGATTATTTTCTTGTAGCCTAGGAAACTGGGCTGGTTCTCTTGTTTCCTTCAGAGGCTGACTTGAAGAACAACTTCTCAGAAAGCTTCCTTGAACCGTGCTGTTGTTGTTCATTATGGCAGCCTGTTTTCATCACCCGTAGCTCTTAGTAGAAGCTCTGTTTACTTTGTTTTACTTGTTTGTTGTATGTCTACCCAACTAGCCAGTATGCTTTCGTGAGAATTCTTCATCCTCTTGTATAACTTTGCACCCACGGATCCTAGCTCTGTGTTTGGTGCATAGAGAGAGATGTGAAATGCAAACAAATAATTACAATATGTAAATTTAAGGATGAGTCAATGTGGAGCATATGAGGCCAGAATTAAGGGAGAGGGTTCCGACCAACTCTGGTGGGGAAGAAAGATGCCATTTTTATTTAGACACGTTTGTGATCTCAGGTGTTTGAGCCATTCAGACATGGGGGTGCTGGGAGTGAATCTCAGAATGGAGGTTTGAATTGAAGGTGTAGTCAGTAGAGAGAAGTGGTTGTAACTGGAAATAGGTGCTGCTACCTGGAAAGGTCTGATAAGGGGGAGCTGGGGAATGATAACCAAGCAACAAAGCAGATTTTTTGTGCCATTATGGAAACCATGGGAGAAGTTATTTCAATTTTTAAAGATGGCGTTACGGTCCTTTGTTCTTTTTCTGAACATTGTAAAGAGTCAAAATATCCCTGGGAGTTTTTCTGCCTTGGTCTGTGGGCGTATCTGTTCCCTATCTTCATTATTTCTGCAGTTATTATCAGGCAACTCCCCCCCCCCCCCATTGTTAATAATGTAAAGATTTTAGTTACATGGTTCAGGCACTGTGCTTTCAACTCTAAAGTTTATCTCGTCGTGATTGGCAATGGAAATGTCTGTAGATCACAGAGTGTTGCTATCAATGTCATTACTCAGGGCCAAAGTGCCTCTGGTGATAGGAAAATTAGCTTCTGTTTCTGACTTTTAAAAGGTATCATTCAGTATGATAAGTGGCATGTACACCCAGTGCATGTAAGGAAAGGCCTTTCTTGATGGCTCATTTTCTGTAAATGTGCCACGCGACTTAGAGAAGGGGTGAGTAGGGAACCCCGTGTGGACAGATGAGTTGCTGAAATTAGAAGGATTGCTCTGTTACAAAACTTTCCTGACTGCATGGAAACAAATGTACTTTTTATTTGAATTTGAAACAGATTGTGAGGAAGGGAGGAGGGGTATTCTCTGGTGGTTTATTTGCTTGTTTTGAATAAAGATATTCTTAGAAGCGTGTGTGAACAGAGAATCTGGACTATGATTTGAGTTGATACTTAATGCAATGGAAGATTACTTTTAGCAGAAATCAAAACTCACAGTGCCTCTTCTCTTCCAAATACCCTGGGTCTTGCTCTTACTTTCATCCCTGGGATTATTACATGACAATTTATTTTTATCTTTCAAATTATGTTTTTGGAACATCATGCATATAAGAAATATTATGTAACAACAGCCGAACGCCACACGGCGACTCAGTTGCTTTTCCCTCCTGAAATTTGTCATCATTCTTGGAATTCCATCTGGATCTGTTTAATTCAGTGACTGAAGGAATTAGCTGGAGTACCAGAGAAAGAGCTAAGCATTACATAACTTCACACAATCAGGAGGATTTTTACTTAAACCGCGCTCTTCGCCGCTCTTTTCCGCGACTCCCCTCCTCTTCTCACCCCTGGCTCTTCTCAGCCTTTTCACAGAGATGCTTAATGCTAGACAAAACACGAGTGAGTCTCAGATGGTGAATGAGGCACTAACGTAGAAAGGGCAGAATTAGAGGAAAACAGGCAGAAAACAAAGGGCACACGCAGCACTTCAGAAAGGACAAGCCCAAGTACAATGTTTGTCATTGTGTGAAAGTAAGAGACGTCTTTTGATCCAGTAGTCAAACATTGGAACATGATACGTAGGTGCACAAAATGCTTAACTTCATTGTAAACCTTAGGTCAATAAAATGGGGAAAAATTTAAAAAAAAATTGGAACACGAGATTTAAGTGTGGTCATGTGACTTTGCCACTCGAGTCTGAGCTCATTGTAATGAAAGTCAGCTCTCTCTCCAGGAATTCTAGTTTTTATGACCTTTTTTGTGAGTTACCCCTCTAGTCATTTAGTCATTAATCCTAATAGTCTGTGGCAGCACGGTGGCTACATCACAAGGACGGTCTTTGCACTTCTGTAAATGACTTCAACCACTTCAAAAGCCACTCCCTTTCCCCCCTGATTTCTTTTTGAGCTCCTGGCAATCGCCATTATGTCAAATTCTAAATTTAGATGCATTTCATACATCTCTCTCTGACTTTCCAAATTACACTCCATCAGTGCACAACTGAGATTAAACTTTGGGCCTCTCCAGTCTGGGCTGAGCTAACTGCTGCACAGGTATTAATTTCTGCATGGAAGCTTGACTGGAGTAGATACATAGGAAGAAAAAGGCAATGTGCCAGTGTGCTACAGTGGGTGGCGCTCTGGAATCAGGCACTTTTATATTCTCAATATTCCTCTCGTTTTTCCTTCTGTCCTAAAGTCTTCACAGTGAGGCCCACACATCCTATGCTTGATGTTGATCTTGCAAACAATTACTTCACATTAGATTGCCTCATAGAATTTAGTCATTTAAATCAGGTAATTTTTTTTTTTTTTTGAGAGGAGCAAAGGGTTTGCTGAAGGATTGTTGAAGAAGTCCTTAGCAATTAAACCTATAGAAGGATGATGACAGTTTTTGGTAGATGTTATTTCCTTTGTGTGGATTTTCATTGATCCCACGGAGAAGGGAGACTGACCGTGAGGCAAGGCAGTGTTCAGCTGGAAACCTGAGGCATCCATTTGATACATAGCAGTCAAAGCCTAGAAGGGAGATGCTATTGTGACGATGCTTTCGTAGGCTGGGTAAATGCTGACAACATCTATACCAACAATGTTTGCTGTTATCTTAACTCTTTTTTATTTTTATTTTATTTTTCAGTCCTGGAGTCTGAACCTAAGACCTTGTGAAGTCTAGGTAAGTGCTCTTTTACTGAGCTATACCCACAGTTTATTAACTGTCTTTAAAAGTTATATATTGGAATAATTTCTCTTAAGACCATCACTGTCTTCTTACCTCTCAGTTAACTACGATAGCCTAAAAATTTTGCAGGAAGGTTTTCCTGTTTTCAAAGATCTTTAATAAAACTTTAGGCCTTTCATGTTTCTACGTTCGAAGGAAGAGATGACTCAGGTAATTTCTTATATTAGCTCCTTTCAGCCAGTAGCTGTGAAGAAAAGGTTAAGAATAAGTTCTCTAGAAATTTGGCAATGTAGCCTTTAGAAAATATAGTGAAAAACTCTTCGATTAAATTGTTGTTAGAATACTTTTTGTTCATGTTATTTGCATTACAAATTCACAACATGGGGATTAAACTTTTAGTGAACATGTGTTGATGGGAGGAATCAGGACATAATTTCACTTGGCACACTTAGGCAAGGAAGGGTCTGTTGATGGGCACACAGGTAGCTCTGTTTCTCACACCCCTCCCCCTTGTCTCATTTGGCCTTGGCTTTTAGGACAGGTCCTGCAACTCTTTGTGCCTTCAGTATTATCTTTTTTAAGATGCACGTTTTTGTTTTAGTAGTCACAATAACTGTTTTTATTTTTTTCCACATTCAACATATACATGTGGGGCTCATGCTATATATCTGAACTTCACTAGCATCCAGGAATAAAGAAAATTATGCCAACAAGTGCAATGTAATCATAATGGAAAATGTATGTATAAAGAACGACAAAGACTGCAACAGAACTACTGGTTACCACTGGATTGGTGGCATGTTTAGGTTTCTTGCTCATAATCTTGACTATCTAGAAATGTTTCCTAAGCTCAAGACAGAGTTAAAAATGAATTAATTTTGAGACATTGATTGGGACCTTCTGTGAGGACACAAGTCAATTAGTAAATGAAGGTGAATCTGTCTGACATCATCACGAGAGAGCTATGCCTATTGCAGTGTGATCGTGAGGCTTTAGGTATGCGGCAGTTGCCTGGCATTAGGATCTTTGGAAACTGGGAGTATCACAGGGAACTGTTCAAGAACCTGTCAGTAGGTATTTCAGTTAAATAAACATAGAGAGAAACCCCAACTCTACAGGAAAGCATAGGCAAGCTTTCCAGAGGGTAGGTGGTTGGTCTGTGTCTCCGAGGCTCATGGAGACTTTATTAGGTACTAGGCCAGGAGGGATAAATTCTTCAAGGTTCTCAAAAAGTGGCATATGCAAAGAGATGAGAATTGGTTGCTTGTTAGAGTTAAAACACAGGACATGTGGATGAAAAGCTCGTGGAGCCTGAGCTGCTTGTGGCAGGCTGAGAGGAGCCCATTGCTGAATTTAAAAATCAGAAATACCCGGATTGTATCCTCTTTTAATGGCAGTTGTGACAACAAAATATATCAGAATTCACTTTCTGTTCTCTCTCTCTCTCTCTCTCTCTCTCTCTCTCTCTCTCTATATATATATATATATATATATATATATATGTATATGTATGTATATATATATATTTGCTTCAGATTTACCCAGAAGCTGATTTTAAAGTAAAGTTTTGAGTAAAAGAAGATTTCTTGTTTGCTTTTGTTTACATTATTCATCTGTCTGTGTGATCCCAAGTTGAGAGTCCACCTGTAGATGTGAGGATAGTAGGTCAGGCGTGTTGTGATGCTAATAACCCGGTGAGTGCAAGTAGATGGATTCTTTGTAGAATTCTGAGAAGCAGTGTGAAATTCACATTCAAGAGTTTCTTCCTCCCCAGGGAAACAAAATTCTGTCTTTCTGAGAAGATAACAAAGTCAACTCTGATGGTTAGAAAAAAAGAAAACTTGAAAAAATTAAATTTGAGTGCTGGCAGGTGGATGTCACTGAGGCGGGAAGGGTGAAAGAGGCAGGTCACCAGGGCCAGCCACTATCAGGAGGACTCCCAAGACACACTGACAGCAAAAATTCTGCTTATATTTTTTTAGAAAACTGTCATCACAACTGAAAAGCTATTTTTAGGTATGTGTGAGATGGTTATTAGTGCAGAATATTATGTTTTTCTACAAATTACATTGTGGAGCTCTTACTGTTTTCACAGTTTTCATTTATTTTAATTTGATTTGATGTACTTTGTTGTAAATAAATATATTTGATTTAATCTGACTGGTGATAATCTCCAGCCTTAGGAAAGACAGAAACATTCTTATGTTACAAGTGAAGAATTTGAGTCCAGGGAATTCTCTGTCCGTTGAGCTAGTAAGGCTACAGTAAAGCAATACCTTCCCACTATTTTTTCCTACTTTTTTTTTCCTGTTATTTATTTATTTTTTCTTAGCTTGCGTATGTTATTCTCAGTGGCGATTCATGTAAAAATCAGAATTATTTTTTAATGTTATTCAGGAACAATTCATATATGAACCATTTGCCAATTACTTTTCTAGTAAGTAGGAAGTTGCCACGCAGAGAATTGTTTTGTTTTGCTACTGGAGATGAAGGACAGGGCGCTGACATGAAGGTTCGAGTTGAGAAAGTTGAATCATGCTCATTCAGGTGTCTGGCTTGGAGAGGAGAGTAGTCGTAGAGATAAGTGAAAAGTACGGAAATTAGAGCTGGGTTGAACCTGGTGCTCCATGTGTTCAAGGGTTACTAAGGAAATCAAGGTTATCAAGTAAGTAAGGTATTATTTATTTATTTATTTATTTATTTATTTGAGACAGAGTCTCACTCATGGCAATCCTCCTGCTTCAGCCTCCTAAGTACTAGGATTATAGAAAAGCACCACCATGCCCAGCTTTTGTGGTGCTAGGGAATCGAACTCAGGGCCTTGTACTTGGTAGGCGAACATTCTCACTGCTGTGCAATTCCTCCACCCTATATAAGTCAGGTTTAGTTGAAACCAGGTGGCTCAGGAATATTGAAGAGATAAGTTTAAATAATCAATGAGTAAGTCAGAAACTAAGTAGTTAAATAGGACCAGAAGACATGTTACCTATATGAAGTAGTTGACCGAGGAGTTGGGACATGGGGAATCAATCAAAACATACCAAAAACTCATGACAAATTGCAAACCAGTTTATTTAGATAATTAGTGTGGGCAGCAGGAAATGGGATTACAGTGAAGGGGGCATCGGGACCTGGGCAGTAATGTATGACCACCATCTGTAGAACAACAGAACTTCAGATCCCAAAATGTCATTGCTTTTGGGAAACTTCTGAAAAGTCTCTTTGCATTAACAAGAACCACTGGTACTGGGGGTATGGGGGAGGAATAAAACTATTAATGACCTAGAAAGATATGCATTTTGTTCCACTGAAAACAGGCCACGTAGGGAAGAAATGGAATTAAAATTATAACTATCAGCTTCATCATGCAACACACTTTTAGTGAGAAGCGAAGATTTTAGCAATGTTTTACAAAGCCATTGTGAGCAAGGGAAGACTCTCAGTGACCTGTGCTTCAAAAAATGGCTTTTATCTCTAGCATTTGCAGACAGTTGCAACTCTTGTGAGGTGAGCAGTCTGAAACAGCTGTTACTCAGCTGGTCTGTGTATTATGGATACCAGCATCCTCGTGACTCAATTCAGATGAACACATGCGCGCGCACACACATGTATCTTTTCTTTTATCAGTAAAAGAGAAATCTTTAAGACCTTTGGAAGTATTGCCTAAAAATTACACTGAATTATTCTTATGCTGCTTTTAATCTCTGCTCTGACAGTTGATGTGTATCTTGGTCAAGGTCACTATTAGCTTGCCTTTTGTTCTCTACCCCTGCTCCTCTTTTGCTCTCCTCTTAATTCGAGTAGTTTGCACTGCTCTCCCTTCTCCCACCCCCACCCCCATGCCTGGGGGGGAGGAGTGAGAGAGCAGAGAGACGCAGCAAACTGTTCTCATACCCTGTATCTTTAAGCTGCTAGTGTCTTTTCTTCTGATTGTCTTAGTTTCACAGTGATGGTTCCTTCTACTGTGCTCTCTGGAAGAAACTACATGCAGAGCATCAATGTGTCATATGTACGTTGAATAAACCTTTATCTTTGAGTCAGTATCATTTTTAGAAAAAGAGATTAGAGCCTAATTGTCGGTAGGAGGTATGCAAATGTCCTTCCATTGCTCAAAATGTATTGTAATTTCTAATGAATAACATAAGAAATTCATATTCTCCTTCCCCTTCACACCCAGTTGGCCCCTCATTTTATCAGACGCGATTTTTGTAGTCTGTATATTGTCATGGCTGAACGTAACTTGGAAGACATGAAGTTCTATACTGTGTTAATCTCCACATTCTTCTCAGTTAGTGAGAGATGTCTCACTTATAAAAAGGTACTTTTATAAGGGAAAAGTTAAGTTTCATTGTAGCTTACAGAAAAGTGATTTGTCTTAAGTTAGGCCATTACTTGCGGGATGGGGGGATCACCCAAATTGATAGCTAAATGGAAGATTTTTGTCTTCATAATGTGGCAAGTTTCATTCTAAGCTTTGATGTTAAAGGTTATTCCAGAGCTGACACAGGATATTCCAATACAGGATGGGATCAATGTTTTTGGACCATCTATTCCTTAAAGCAGAGCTTGGAGTGGGTGAATGCCTCTACAACACTATCCCTGGGGCAATTTTATGCTGCTTTTTCAACCAGAATGTTTAATAGAGGTGTTAGCTTTAAAAACCAGCATGGACTATTACACTTGAAATATTGTTTCAAGTTATAACTCCAGGTAAAGATGTCTTTTGATTCTATATTATTTGTACGTTTTCCTCCACACCCTGGGGGGCATAACTTGTGAAATTCTTCATTTATTTTCTAGGTAATTTCTTTCTAAGATTCTGTCCAACTTCTTGATTGAATCAACAGCCACATCACAACTTTCCTACTCTTATGCCCAACCTGATACAGGCCCCTCCCTGTCACTGATCAAAAAACAAAAACAAAACAACAACAAAACAAACAAAAAACAAAACCCCCACAAAAATCACCTGTTCTTCCTCCGTGACTTCTAGTTCTTTTCCTGGCTTTGCTCAATCTGATTTTACTACCTTATTCTTCTGCGTGTCAGGAATGAAGTTACAAGACAGATGGGAATTTGGCTACCAGAAGGCTGTCTTTCATGTATTCCACAGCGCCTTTCATGGGTAACAATTCAAGTCAAGGTTTTGTCACAGTTGGACATGCAGTAACAAATTGGAAAGAAGTCAAAGGAGTCAAAAATCTCGTGCCTGTCCACATCAGTTTGTACATTTTAAAGCTGTAAGTGTCCCGTACTTATGTGAAGCACAGGATGGTGAAGCACAGGATGGTAAAGCTACTTGTGTAGATAAGATCATTTGGGGAAACTCAGTTTTCAGTTTGAAGGCAACTAAAAGAACAACCAAAAATAACAGTAAAGCTGTTACGTAAAGCTGCAGTGAGGAGACACAGGTAACTAAGGGACCTCCTTGTCCTGTCAAAATGCCACCAGGTAGCCCTGACACCTTGTTGTCTCAAAAAATGTCTGTGAAAGGGGAAAAAGTACGCTTGTTATCATCTTGATAAAAGTGCCTCTTTATATTCTTAATACTGAAATTATCAAGTTCAATATAAATTATTCTTACCTAGTAGCTTTCCAATAATCTAACCTCAGTTCTTGGTCAACCTCTACCTGGAAACATTCACTCAGAATGGAGTTGGTAGAAGCTCAGTCATTGATCATTCCTGCGGAGTCCTTGCATTTCCTGGCCTAACGCCCATAAAGAGCAGGTATATTTCTGCACTTTTGTGGGAAGAGTGCATCTCAGTTACTTTCTTGTTGCTGTGACAAAATGCCAAATACCCTTCATCCACAATTTCAGGGAGGAAAGATTTATTTAGATCATAATTTTGACCTGCACTTGCAAAGCCACATGGGAGAGGCTGGAGAGCTGCTCACCCTGTTGCAGATGGAAGCCAAGTGAGGCAAGAGCCAAATGAGTATGGAGCCTCAGGTAAAGCTAGAGCTTTCTCAGGAAGAAACTGTAACAGTATTTCTTCTTCCTTTACTTAGCTCAAGCTGCCTTTTGGCCTTCCCACATGCAGGGTAGGTGTCCCTCTCTTTCTTCCTGGCCCACAAGTCAATAACAAACACCTGAAAGCTCTGCCCTGTATACTACGGAGTCTCAAAAGTTGGCATAATCTTCCCAGGTCACACTCGAAGCATCTGCCTTTCCAGCCAGATCCTACCTCCCACCTGCACAGTTATCCCACTGCACCCAAATACGTAAGGCTTTTGGGGGAGCACTTCAAATCCAAATTGTAGTAGAGTGATCAGTGTGGGACAAGGAATATCAGACTCTGACTACTTCAATGCTAATTGCTTAAAAAACCTAAATATCAAGGACATGTTTTGTAGCAAAACCAGCCAGCGATGACTACTAGTGTAAAGTAGTATATTAATGGTAAATTAATATGGAAAAATTCCTCTCAAGTACCTAGAGCGTCCTTACCTTCTCTCTTTGTCCTTCTCTGCTTTGCTGTCCACAGAGGCTGAACTGTTTGGCACCATCAGATGGCTGGCATGGCCTATGGCTTGTCACAAGTCCTCAGTAACATCCTTTGAAGTTCTATTTTCCTGCCCACATTTTTAACAAAATCCTTTTATAAAACTCTCTTTAAAATACCTTGTTGAAATAGGCCAGTTCTCTATTGCCAGGAGCCCGAAGGATATGGAAGATATTGGCAAGAATCAGTTGAAATACTTCCAGTATTTCAGTTTATTCTTGCGCTATGCTTGGTCAAATGATTCAGCGTCTTTAAGCCTCACTTGCCTCATGGGATTATGAGGATCATCATTCTTATATTTGGTAGGCAATGTAATTGGACCCGAAAGATGTCTTCTTCTAAACTAATTAGTTCTGGGAGAAAGAAAGGTTGAAATTTGGGTTAAGAATGTTAATCAGATGAATTTAACTGTAGCCCTTATCCTGGATTATCTAGGTGGGCCTGCGAGGGGGTGCATACGCATATTGAAACATGGAAGACAGAGGCAGATGAATTGATGACTAAACGATGTGACCTGAGAAAGACTTGACTCACCATTTCTGGCTTTGAGGATTGGACAAGGCCTCTGAGCCAACACATGCAGCCTGCCAAGCCACATATTCTCCACTAGAGCCATCAAAAGGGGAACAGCCCTGTGGATGACTCAGACCTAGCGATTTGAGACCCATTTTCAGATTCTGAACTCCAGAATAATGAGATGAGAAGTTTTTGTTGGTGTAAGCCACCAGATTTCTGGCCATTTGTTATAGCACTGTTGAGAATGCTATTTTATTGGCTTAGTTTGAGAAATGGCGGAAATAGATTAGCATTTCAGAACGTGCATACTGGAGTTGGATACACATGTGTTTCAAAACAGTAACTGTTACCCTGATAAAGTTACTTACCATTTATAGTAAGTAGGTTTATTTTTATAAAGTCAGTATTATTTATTTGGGAACTAAGTCCATTCAAAAAAAAATTTTTGTTTCTACAAGTGTTGGCTTCTCTTCCAGATTTAGAGTCCTTTCATTTTGGATTGATGAAAATTTGCTCCAAAAGAGAGTTTATGCATGAGAACAGGAGCTGCCTGGTGTGGTTTTGACCACTGCTCTTGGTACTGGCTGTTTTTAGACTCAGAAATATCCCCCTCATTATAGAGTTGGCAACAATGGAAAACAGACAAAGCCTGCTGGATGTGTACACTTATGATAATTGCCACACTTCAAGTTATTTACATAGAACCATGTTCATTCAAATGAATTCCTTAATTGCCAAGCAGTGAATGTAGACCGGAGGACCCACTGTAATTTATGGCCATAGATGGATGTTAACTCAGGGCTTGTGTTTATAAATGTACGTTTTTTTTTTTTTTTAAACACCGAAAGCAAGATGAGCCCACACGTAGGAGGTCCAGCCAGCTGCTGCTAATGTGGACCCTCGGGGCCTGATTACAGAGACTGGACGGACTTGCCTCCTGCTTGCAGGTCCAACAACTGCTTGGCTCCCCATGCCGAAGTCACTATCTTTTGGGCTGCCATCCAAGTTTGGCCTCATTTATCTACATGAACAGGTGCTTCCATAAAATGAGCGGCACAAAAAGCGAGCGCTGTGGCAGGGCTCAGTGATTTCGCACTTCTTTGTGCAGAGGGTATATTTGGTCATAGGCGGGGTTTCTTTGCAGTCTTAAGCTGAGCTGGGACAATACTAGAGTTGAAAGTTGTCTAGTAAAGAGCATCCAAACCATCTAGAAGGTTTTGTTTTTAAAACTTCTTTAAAAACACACCAGTTCCTCAAATCCCCTTAAAAGAGTTTATCCCATATTTCATGGTGTTATTTCCCTATGTGGCTGATACTGGGTGTAGTAAGAGATCAAAGGGACGATGGCAAGAATGTGTTTTCAGTTGATTCAGGAGGGGAAGAGAGAAGGAGAGGGAAGCCCAAGTGGGGAGAAAGGGAGGTGTCCCGAAAGGAAGCAACAGGTTCAAATCACCTGCTTACTTGGAGCTCTTGACGACTACAGAGAGCTCCGGGAAGAGCTCAGGAGTTAGGCGTTGACGTTCAAAAGGAAATGAAGGTGTAGATTTTACCTAATGATAGAGAATAATAGTAATTTGTATGTATAAAGTTCAGGACTTCAGAGTTGTTTCTTTTAAATTCATCTTCGTGCCATTTTAAACCTTGGAGATGTTTCCAGACTGAAGATTTCAGAAGGCTGAGATCATTTGAAATTTTTTTGGTAGCAATTGTTCATGAATTGCTGAAGATTGAGCGACCTAGTCGCCAAGGGCCTAGCATGAATAACTTGTGATTTTGCAGGACACTTCCTGCTCGTCTTATTACACCGCCTCGGAAGGTTACAGGTCCTCAAGTAGAAAAAGGACAATACAGTGGGTCAGGCGTAGGGATACTCAGAAAATAACAAGAACAATGTTCTGTTATCACTTCTGCAGTGTTAGTTATCGCAAGATGGAAATCATCTCGTAGCAGGAAAAAAACAAAGACAGCTGCCTATTTCCTTAGAACTAAACCCCTCAAATTTCCAATGAAATAGATATGTATTAGGTTACATATGAGAAAAATATAAAACTTTTAAAAATTAGAAAAGACCTTGTGTACTTATATCATTCACAAAATAAAATGTCACATTGTAAATAAGCTACCTGCCATAAGTGTGGCATTATTTGAATTTTGTATGTGAGTTTTGATACTTTAAAAGAAATATATTCTTCATGGTGGTTATATGATAGAGCATGTAGTTAGATTCCACAATTTGTCCAATAATTAAAAGTAATAAGGCTCAAGAAAACAGTGCTTGTCCTGAAGCATCTTTTGAAAAGTCAGTATCTCTTGTTAATCTCTCATCTCCAAGATTTATTCAGCAGCAATTAATTGAGAATTTAAATTTGCAAATCTTTTCTTGCACCAATGTTTTGCCCTCCAACTATTAGTGTGTCTTATACATTTCATCTTTATTCTTAAATGACTGTTATCTAAATCTCTCAGAATCAGCTCTCATCCTTAAATCTGTTACAATTTAACTTATAGGAGAGGAATTTTCTCGTAAGCAAAACAATTATTTTTACAATGTCATATTTTAATGGGAACCTTAGAATGAGGGTAAATAAATGAAGACTTAGAAGCCTATGGTCATAAAATGACACCACGTATTCTCTTAGTTTCTGATTTTAGTACTTGAATCTTAGAAATACTTTTTAAGTCAGCCTTAACTAAAGGGATACTGTATTGTATTCATCATGCTGTTTCATTCATAAAATATGTTCATGCAAGTATGTCAGGAGCAAAGAGATGATTACAAAAGGAGAGACATGGTATACTATTTTCTTTTTCTTAGGTAACAGTAAGACTGGGGTCATAGCTTTGTGATTAGAGCTCTTGCCTATTAAGTGTGAGGCCAGGGGTTTGCTTCTCTAGCATCATATAATAGCTGGGTGTGGTCATACACACCTGTAATCCGAGCAGGAGAATTCCTGTGACTTTGAGGCCAGCCTGAGCTACCTAGTGAGTTCAAGACCAGCCTGTAATACAGAATGAGACCTGTTGCAAAAAAAAAAAAGGTGAAAATAGATTTATTTTAAAAGAATTTCTTCAGATAACAATTCATTCTCATTTCTCAGTGAATTCTTTCTGACACGCATTTTCTCAGTGAATTCTTTCTGATAATTTATAACCCCTTTTAATTTGGAGAACTAAAAAATTAACAGGTCTGATGTGAGCATTTATGTCTGCAAGCAAGAAGAGCGGTTTGTCCCGTTGTGCAGACACACAGTAAAGGTGACTTCACATGTTCAGATCGCTTGTTATGTAGTTGATTATGAAAAAAATCATAACTAAGAAGATATATCCTATTTTTTCCACAATGATTATTTTGTATGTATTAAAGTAATATTGAGGTTCTTGTTTCTCTGGGAGACTTGCTTCTGGTATACAGTGGTCTTTGTACAATCATGGAACTCTCTATAGTTTGTGTTTCTAATGGCACTTGCTTCTTTTTGCAACTTTGGTATGTTTCTGCAGGCACGCGGAGGTGATTAAAATTCTGATCATTAATATGAACAAAACAAAAGAACATCTTCAAAATTAAAATTCATTGAGAAATTGAATCCCACAGCAGAGTCTTCATTTATATTCAGAGAATGCTAATACTCTTCCGTCTTTTTCCATGAAGTCTAAAACACAATCAGTAAATCATCTCGACAAGAGAGTCTGAGTTTGAATAGGCAAAACAGATTTTCCAAAGATTACCACTTGTTGCTATTGATCAAAGCTTGATCTTAGTTTATATACTATTGACAATCTGCAGATGCGACTGCATAGGTTTATCAGTGTGAATATATCTTCAGCAAATGATTTGGTAATATTTCCTGTTAGGTGTCACTCTTGGTTATGATGTGAACAAACGTAACCGTTCTGTCTCTGTGGTTATAATCATTCCCCAAAGAATGAACTGCTTTAGGCTTGCAGGTATTTCACGTCTTTATTTGCCAGACAAAAGCAAATCACTCATGAGCTCTAAGTGTGTAGGCATTTCCCACTCACTGCTTACTGAAAGCCAAATTCATGACCACCCACGGTCAACGTTATTTTGTTTTCGGCTTCAGGTTTATTATAAGGCATTATTAAAGGTACAAAGATGTCAAAATGTAAGGATGCCAGAAAATATTACTTGACTAAAAACAGAATCATTACTTTAAATAACTTTTACCGTGGCTATAAAAACCAGTATGTGAAAAACTGATGTGTAGTTGTTTTCATTATGCCTTCTCTATTTGGAATAGGCAAACAATGGTAGTAGAGCCTCTCGTGGAGGCTCCGTGCTCACGTTTGATGCCCTGATTTTCTTACAGTCATCCATCCCCTGACTGTGGGTATTCTAGTTTTCATGCCCATCCTTCATATAGTTGTCACCTATACACTGATACAGTGGTGGCTGCTTGGGAAGGTGACCTCTGATCTCTTCAGTTATAAAGACTTCTCAGTGTGTATTCCAAACATACTCATAGCCCACATTTAAGTCACCTCTCCCCAGACATACTTTGTGCATTTGGTTAACACTCATCTACTCTTTCATGAGGTGTTGGCATGCCAAACCTGTATCACCTCTGTTATCTTTATTAGAGGAATCTGATGGGCTTTTAAACAAATAAAACAAACCTAAGTTGGATATATAATTCAGTTACTAGGTATCCTTATGCAGAAAGTATCAATCAAAGCCAGGAGGATGGAATCCCACTGGCAGCCTTGCCACTAATGTCCTCCAAGACCAGCTGGACCTCCAGCTGCTTCTCTGTCAAGCTGGATCATTGGCTCAGATATTTTGTTAGGCATCTTGCCCAATTTCCAGAAAAAAGTTTTTGGACAAGTATTTGATCAAGAGAAATTCATTATTTCATTAGCTTATTACACACACACACGCACACACACACTCTCTCTCTCTCCTAATATTTTGGATCTGAGACAAATCTTGATTCAAATTTTTTATTTTCAGTTTCTTAAGATATTAAAATATGAACTATTCTATAGTAACTGTAGTCTACAATTAAGCTGTAGGTGGCCATTGGGAGAGTCACCAATATGTTATTTTGAATGTTTATTATTTGATGTGAACAAACAGTAAATTATAATGGAAAAGAAACTCAACCAGCTTGAAAAGAGAAAGAAGTGGCATTATTTAAAAAAATACTTCAATCCTTAAAAAACAAAACAAAACAAAACAAAAAAAAAACATTGCTTCGTGGCTATTTTGGAATCCATTAGAGAGAATCTGACCAGTAATAATGTCGTGAACCTTCCAGGTTTTCATTTATTTTTTTCTGAGACAGGGACTCACTGTGTAGTCCAGGCTGGTCCTGAACTCACTATGGAGCCTAGTCTAGCCTTGGATTGATGCCAATCCTTCTGCCTCAGTCTCCCCAGTGCTGAGATGACAGGCATGTGCCACCATGCCCAGCTTACGTGGTGCTGGGGAATTGGAACTCAGGTAGTTAGCACTTGCTGGCAAGCACTTTAACTGCTGAGCTATTCCTCCAGCTCCTCCAATTGTATATATGTATTTTCCAGCTCATAGTCAGGAGAATTGAGTGCATAAGAACTTCGCAGTAACAGAACTTTGGTCTTTATTTGGATGAGGATATTAATGAAATGTGGAGGGGCTCTTGGATGGACTTAATCATGTTAATAGAAGTTTCTTCCCCTCTCGCTGCATCATGGGTGTCTCCGTTACTTTTGGTGTCTTGAATTTACCTTTAATACTTAGATTCTCAGATGTTGGTGGTACTAGCTGAACTATAGCCATATTGTTTGCTCCTGACACTCCAGAAACATGATATTATTTTCACCATAGTTGGTTTCATCCCAAATCTACTTGGTGAGAGGACATAAGTTCTCATTTTATCCCGTTCCATGCATTCGAAATACTGCTTAAGATTTAGTCCATTAAAGTTCACCTTTTTGCCTCTTCTGTAGAAAGTCATGTGTAACAGGCCCTTGGCAGAAGAATGCTAAAACTTTTCTTAGGTCTTGAGTTAGATGTATATTGGTTTTGGCCAAAAGCCTAAGCAAAACTTTGAGAACAAAGGGAAGATCAATTTTGATCTTTATGATCAGTTGCAAGTTCAAGGCAGATTACAATAATAAATCATGAATATGAGAATGTATAATTTATCGGTGTACATTTTGCCAAGTAATTGTATTTTTACTTGTGTATCCTGAGGCCGATAAAGAGCTCATGTCTATTTTTGTGGCCTTGATATTCTTAATTAAACATTTTAAATAGCTTGTTTGGAAGGAATTTGAAGAAAATATAATCATAGGTAAATTTTTAAATAGTTTGCAATGAATCTAAAGTTATTTTTGTTAAATACTAGTTTAAATCACCACCCAGGAAAAAATGAGATTTTTTTTTTTTTTTTTTGCTGTAGTAGATCTTACATTTCCAGTTTAATTGAGTAAAACATTGCAACCTTGTGCAAAACAAAAGTCAATCACACCTTGAAACCACCCAAAACAAATTTTACTTTGTGTCTTAATGATTCAGAAATCAGGTATAGAATCATGTAAATGTGATGGTTGCTTAAGGCAATAGTTACAGGGCAGACAAAATTACTTTACATTGACCAGGATCTGAGAACTTATAACACAAAGGAGTTTTTTTCGAATCCCACTCACCAATGTTTTCGGACTAATGAATGATAGGAAAAAATCTCGTTATTTTTCTTCTTATACTTTAGTGAAACCTAAAAATTATGTGATTTTTATCCAGTCAAACCACCCTAAAGCAGATTTCATATATACAACTTTCATATTTTTCAATGTGTTAAGATTTTCAGGGCTGATGGTCATTGCAAAAGTTGCAGTGACATCCCTAAGATAGAGATGCTTATTGTTGAATAGAACAAAAATGAAAATGGTAATATGCTGTCTGATAGCTCATGAATTCTGTAAATACAGATTCGTAGACATGGATGGCACCTGGTTTAGGCCTGGAAGGGGGAATCCAAGCTTGGAAATAGTAAAACTAGTTGAGTCACTAACTAATTATGATTATTTTTAATGATCTGAGAAAGTGTCTTTTTTCAATATATCAGGAACTTTTAGTCTGATGCATGATCATGGAGATCAGTATATGACTACTTTTTATTTGGAATAGAGTCATTTTGAAGGACTTTGTTTTTTGCTAAACTCAGTTTATATAGCTGACTAATTGCATATGGTACAATATTAAGATTCTTAGAAGATTAAATGCCTGTGTGTGCAAGTTTTAATTCTTAAGAATTTTATGGTCAGATAAAATGAACGCTAAGTAAGTGAGGCTCTTTTTCTGCCCCAGACTAAGAAGAAAAGAGAAAAGTCTGAGGAAAATTTTGTGAAGCTTGTAGTACATGGATACAGCTACCCATGCGTGCAGTTACTTGCTCAGGACTCATTTAAATGTTAAACATTGCTGTTTGTGTATTACTCTTGCATCCCATTGAGAGTTTTGGGTTATAAAAATTTTAAGACAGAGTCAATCAAGTGGCTACATTTTGAGTGGTTAAATATTTAAGTAAATTAAAGTACTGTTCATTAAAGTACCATCCTATTGAAAATCTTTGGGTTACAGAACTCTGATGAATTTCTTGAGCTGTGTTTTTAGAATTCTTGGAAAAACCAGAATCAGTTTTCAATTAAATTATGCCAACTGTAAATAACTTCATCACATCCTCTGATATAGTTAAGCTGTCTTACTTATAAAATTCCTCAGCTAACTAAACTGATAATAGAGATAGCTTCTATTTTATTCATATATGATATGATTTAATTAATTATTTTAACCAAGTTAAAATATTTTAAAGAAGCTTCTTGTTCAATATATGTATCATAATTTTCCAGGTCAATTATTGTTAATTTTTGAGGGCCATTTAAAAATAGCCCTAGGTCTACCACTAAATTCATATGATTCTTTGTACAACTCACTGTAAAGAAAGAAACTGAGAAATTAGGGCCATTTATTCTGTGTTTACACAGCCAGCCACATATTCTAGGCAGAATGTAGGAGCCATCCGCTTGGTTCCTCAACAGTGGGATAGTGAGAAGCCGAGGGGATCTTGCCAACTGCTCCAGAGATGTGACTTTTATTAAGCCAAGAGGATTACTCAGAACCGAATCTGCATCCAGACACATCTAACCTCTAAGCTGAGGGCTGAAATTTTCAATGGAGAGATATAATGCACCCTAAGTCCAAGATTTGAGCAGTTATGGATTTAGATTACAGAAACTCAAACGGTAGTCCAACGTCAGTGAAGTTTGAATAAAAATGGAGAGCAGATTTGAGGTTATTCTGGTAGCAAAATGTAACATGGGGCAATGGAGGAGAGCCACATGAGGTTGGAAATGCCTCCTAGCTTTCGATTTGTATTTTCTTCATAAGGTTGTGAGTGGGGCTGTGCACAATGAAGGACTAAATGTGCTGGGGGTGAGGCAGTAAGAGAAGTTGTAGATTTGTGACCAGTTTTGGCTGATTCCTTCTCTTTTTAATGAAAAAAAAAATCATTGCTTAGCTTTGATTTACAAGTTCAAGTCAGCTTTGCCTCAGGAACCGATCCTGACTTGAGGGAAGAAAACGAAAGTAAGCAACCTAAGGCTTAGAATCAAGTCATCCTAGCTCCGAGAAAAAACATTATTATATTGAAAGCTCTATATTGGACTTGTGTTTTATTTAGCAGATTCCAGTCTGTATTGTTGATGTTAGGTTCTAGATAAATATGTTTTCCCCCATGAAATAACTTTTTCCCTACTAATATCTAATCCTTTCTAGGACCAAGGCTTTACCCATTCTCACCAATGCCTAGATGAAATGCCAAGAGGCTTGTCTAGATGCCAACAAGTTGGCCAGGAAATTGTTGATAGAACATAAATATGCAGTCATCATACCGACATAAATTTGCTAAATATTATCTGGCTCTGTTTTTCCCACGGGAAGAATGCCAGCACCAATGAATTACCTAGATCTATAATTGGCTGTTTTGTGTAGTCTATCAGCCTGGAGTCTCTCCCAGCATCTGTATTGACTTCATTGACTGTTTAGTTCCACCTGATAGCTTTTCCAACAGGCCCCATTTGCTGAGCCAGAGCATTTCATTTGTGTGATAGGTAGCATTTTGCACCATGCTACTTTTATTTTTGTATAAGTGTGAAGATGACCTCCGTGAAGTAACTACGGAAGGCTAGTATCTGAGAGACATGGTAAATATTGGAATTTATTGCATAACTATTTATAAATTTTCTCTTGTTTACACAACAAATATTCATTGGATATCAATTTTATAATAGATGAAAAGGTGAATTTGGACACATTCCCTTTTTTAAGCAAATGGCTTTATCATAGAAGAATCTTAGACATAATTATGTTCCAGTGTGACAGATGTTTAGAAAAACAGTAGCTAAATAGTGTGAAATCGTGAAAGAGGTTACCAGTTTCTGCTGGAGGGGATACTACCCATAAATGTTGATTATTCTGACATTTTTACTCTGGGCTGCCTTTTTTATTCAGGATAACAAATGAATTAAAAAAGAATCCCTCCGTGACATTACCCATTTCTTTATATATCTAAGCCTATTTCCTTGCCAAAATTTTTAAGACATTTCATATTTTCTAAAATTACATGCTAGGTTTTCTCTGTGCTTATGATGTTTTGTTAATCTTTTCAGCTTGAAATATATCCTTGTCAAATATGATCTTCATGACTTGGATGTTTTTGAGGCTATAGCCAACACTAACATTCTTGGATTTTGATATAATCCTTGAATGAAATATTTATAAAAGACAGTGTGATGAACTTTATGTATTTTAGCCTCTCTGCTGATTTTAAACAATATTTCTATGTCCCATTGGAAGAGCTTTATCAAAATAGCCCTTTCTGGATCACGTCGATCCATCAGTTTTCCTTTAACCTTTCCAAAATTGCCTGCTTTCTTTAACAAGTTGTCTTGTACTTCAGGAGAAGGGCAACAGTGGGAAGTCATCTTGGGAACAACCAGAAAACCCCATCCTAAGCAAGGAGTGTCATGACCCGAGTTAATTGGACACCCATCTTGAGATCTCTGTACAGCGAGATGTGCTAATTACATTGTCTTATCACAACGTAATGATGCAATTAACTTGTATCACCGCTGTGGACTGTTTGCTAACACACATTTTATTTCAAAGCTATCCATACCCACAAAGACGGGCACGTTTTCTGTCTAGCAAGAGTTGACATATAATTGTGCTGAAATGGGCTCTTTAGTGGTTCTCCAACCTCTTGTGACCATGGTATTTGAAAAGAAAATGTTCTCAGCATGGGCAGAAAAGAAAAAGAAAATGACTCTCACTTGAAAACTTTACCTAATTTACATACTTCTTTCTTGCTCAGCAATTTTACATTTAGTGGGCCTCATTCGGCAAGCATTTTCCAGCACGCTTGCTTCCAAACTCCCATACAACTTTACTTCTTTGCATACCATCATTATTGAACTAATTAGCCAGAGGATTTTAAAATTATTTTAGCCGAAACTCTGGGAAAGGTTAGATGCAATATCCTGTATAGTTCCAGTGACTGAGATATCATATCTTTCTTTGAAACACGGGTGAGAACAAACCAATCTGGTCCTGGTTTCCTCCTGTAGGCAGAATACCTGTCTATATGTTACCAGCAGTCCCCAACCGTCATTTTGGGTTCCAGAGACCAGTTCAGTGGGAGACAGTTTTTTTCCAGGGACCTGGAGGTGGACATAGTTGCAGATTGATTCAATCACATTACACTTACATTCACTTTATTTAGATTATTTCTTTATAATATGTAATGACATAATAATTCAGCTTGTCATAATGCCGAATTTAGGGGAGCAGTGACAGGAAGCAGAGGTCAGGCAGTAATACAGGTGATGCAGAGCATCCTCACCTCATCTCCTGCGGTGTGGCACAGTTCCCATCAGGCCAGGGAGTGCTATTAGTCTATGGCTTGATGTGGGGGACTCCTGCCTGTACCACAGACTCTCATTACTCTTATGTGCCGCCATTACTGTCATAGAATCAGAAAGCCAGAGGATCAAGGGGTCATAAGCATTGTTGTTGTCAGGTTCCTTTCATATTATTTTGAACACTGATTTCAAATTTTATACAAAATGAATGATTTATAGAGATTGATTGTCCAATATTTTTCACAGCACATCGTTTTCCCTTTAAAACATCTCCATAGCATGAACCTGTGTTCTCCCCAAAAATCAAACAAAAAACCAGGGAACAAAAGGAGGAGATGATTAGTATCTTCATTGTAATGATGTAATCACGAATGTAAGCATATGTCCGAAGTTCTCAAAATGTACACACTAAATCTGCCCGATGTCTTGTATATTAATCATGCCTCAACAAAATTTTTAAAAAGAGAAATATTGCATGTTGATAATAGGGGTAAGGATGGTTGGGAAATACCTGAAGAATATACTTCCTGGATGTTTCAGATGTGAAGGAAATTTCTGAATACAGACATGTGCATGTCCCTATCCACCTGTGTCTTCTTGGCTCTGCAAAAACAAGTAGAAAATTTAAATTTAAACAAGTGCATTATGCATTTTCCTCTCTCCTGACAATATTGCTATGCACTATTTTAATATGATTATGTTGCTATACAAAAGTGAATATCTCTTCCATCTGTTTTCTACAATGACTAGGCTCTCAGAAAAAAAGATATTCTTGGGCAGGTGAAGGATCTCAAAAACTACTCTGCAAATAAGGCTTTCCAGATGCTGCTAGTGTCCAGGGGTAATGAATTTGCTGTAGCTGAACAATCAGTCATATATTCACATGTCCTTACCTTAAAGGCAATTGAAGTTACACTTTGAGGAGAGTATAAGTTTTAGAATTTAATGGCCAGTTTTAGTATTGACTAAAAAACTGACATCCAAAATTGTTTTGTGATCTTCTTGGTGCCTTTGACAGTCGAATTTTGCCATAGGTCTTGATGTGGGTAGTCTTGATTTCGGATTTTTAAAAATATTTGTAGGCACATAATCCAGACCCCAGGAAGTGCATTGTTTTAACAGTGGTTGTGGAATAAAAGTAAAGTAGTAGAAGAGAAATAAGTACATTAAGCATGATGCTGAAATTCATGGTATTTTAATCTTGACACCATAAATAATTAAACATGCTAAATAATTTCCCTCGCTGTCATCCTTGGTTACAAGGCACACATAATTTCATGCTGAGTTGCATTTGTTATGTCTTTCTAGGATTCAAACCATAGTTAAATTTAAAAAAGATTCCGCTTTGCAGAAACAGTTGGACAGAAGGATATCAGAGATATTATCAGAGGATTATCAGAGATCTGGAGTTAGTAAACAACTTAAACCAGATATATAGATTAATTTTGGCAATAATTAACTGGAGTGTCTATTTAATTTTTTCGCTAAAACAAGAGTTATTCTTTTGTGCCATGGAGTGAACAAAACATAGGTTTATTTCTGTGCAAAGGACTCTGGGATGGAAATGAAGTTTTCCTCTCAAAAGAAGGCAGATGCTACCTTGGTTTCCGTCAAGTCTTTTCCTGGTTTTGCAGGAAACAGAGATACAGGCCAATGAAAGATGAGGAGAGTTAATCATATTTTGGTCTGCACAACTCAGAGCATTGTATTTGTATTTACACTTGCTGTATACTTCATTTCCTTCTGTCTTTGTCAAACTTGGCTAACTGACAATATGAAGATTTTAATTTCTTGGAACCTTTGGACAGACACTAAGAACAAAATATTTACGAAATGACCAAAGACCATACATGTTTGTATGACTGCAGAATTGAATGACTGTTTTAAAAATTTAAATTGTTTTTTCAAACTGGTACACTAAATATAGAAATTGTACCTGTTCATGGGCTAATAGCTGATGTTTTGACACCTGAGTACATCAGGTAATGCCAAATCAACTGAAATGAAATTATTCTAAAAAATATTTGTTATTTTCTTAGGGTAAAAAAAATCTAAAAATTCTTTCTTCCAGCTTTTGAAACATAATGCCCACTGTTATTATCTGCTGTTACTCTACTGTGCAATGGCACATGGGAAACTCGTGCTCTAGAGCTGTAACTCGGTACTTGTTGATCGATCCGAATGACAATAATGATGTCATCCATATCATGTCCTGTGGATCATATGTTTTCATATCTGTGTCTATGTGCCACCTCTGTAACCTAATTTTTAAGGGATCTCTGAACTGTTGAGTTGAAATGACTGGACGTACTTGTCCTCATTGTCAATTACAATCTTTCTCTTGTCTTATAGCTATGTCACCAAGTGCATAATCTTTAAGGATCTGCTGTTTTGTATACATGATCAACTACCACAAAATATGTCACTGGGAAAGAGATAGAGAGGCTGGGCTGCTACAGTAGTGGCACTACCTGGATAAATGGAAGTTAATAGGTGTCCTGACTTACCAAACAAATATTATAGTCAACTAATGGGTAGGTTTTTATTTTTGAGAAATTTCTTATTGATTCCTACTTCTGTTTCCAGTCTGTGTCCCTTTGCTTAGCAAGTTAATATTTTGGCCTTAGGTTCATACTCTCCTCTTCTTCATCTTATCTTGTGAAAAATATTAATCATTCCAAATCCATTACTAGTTTATTGAGACGTTTCAGTCGTGAATGGGAAGATTAAGCTCAGAGAATTTCTTTAAAATTATGATTGTGTTGAGTGCCACACACACACACAAAAAAAACCAAGAAATAAAAATAGCATGGAAAATCTCAATTTCCATATCATACTCATTCAGTTCATGGGAAAACGGATTTCTTATATTTTTAATATGTAGACCACTGTTTTTCTTTGGTAAATGTTTAGCAGCGTAGTTTTCTTACCCAAACAAATGCCTTTCCACTGAATCCAGTGTGTAATTAAATAAAAAACTGACAGCCAAGTTGTCATGCCTTTGACCTTCTCATGGCCTGTGGATAATTTCTTTTATGCTGTAATTTCTGATTTCTTTAAATTTGGTTAGCCACACTTAACCACTCGACGCTTTGCAATATTTATTTTAAAATCCACTTTTCTCATTCTCTTCAGTAATACGTATTTTTGTAAACTTGGATGAGATATATTGATAACCGAATTCTTTTTCTTTTTTTCCCCCTCTTTGTGATCTCTGCATATCTATTTTGCTTTATTACGTGTCTGTATGTTTTTCGACTTCACTGTTCACCCCTCAAGAAGGCAAGAGTGCTTGCTGAATTATCATGCGTGCAACATGTTCTACTGACTCCTCTTCTGTAGTGTTTCTCATGCATTATCTTCTTTCTACTTTCAGTGCTTATTCTTAAAACTGACACACAAACTAAGACCTTACCTGTCTAAACCTTTCCTTCTCATTCCTATCTTGCTTTTTGGTATCAGACTGTTCAAAAGCACACATTTGAGACTTTTTCCAAATAAAAGAAAATCATTGCTTTTAGAATAAAATCTGAACTCTTAATGTCACATTTAATATCCTTCATTAAATGGAACAGATTCTACTTTCAAAATTAACTAGAATTACTCCTTTTCTTCTATCAGCCAAGACTATGTGCTGTTCCCTGTGGATTCCTTGCACTTTCCTGCATTGTTTTTCATCACCTTTTCTCATTCTAGAATCCTACTATTCTTACTATTTTTTCAAGTTTCAACCTAAGTGCACGTACCACATTGAATATGTTTAAGCTGACTCTTAAACATATCCACCTTCTCAGTTTTATTACATTTCGCATATACATAAATTACTATTTTTTTAAACAGTGAGTCATTAAGAGGCAGAATCTGTATCTGAAGACCTTTATATATCCGCTAGGGTACTTTGCAATTAATGAGCCTTTAATAATTGCTTGACTATAAAATAAGTCCTCAGTGTGAGTGATGCATAGTGTTTTGCAATGGCCTCTTCCTAGAGTGGCCCACATTGGTCACAATACAATATTCAGAAAGACCAGGAAAGTTTATTGTAAAAGGAATTATGATTGGGTGCGTCAGGTCTGTCTGCAAGAGGAGCTTAGTCTGGTAGGGAAGATAAGGCAGTAATGGTAGAGAAGGAAATAATCTAATGCCTTGTCTGAGGGGACGACAACATTATAATGGCATATAAAAGTATATGGAGTGTAAATGCTAAGCAAACACGTGGTGGGTGGGTATCGGGGAGCTTGGTCAGTCAAAGCCTCAGAGTGATGGTTGTCATATACAATTGCTAGAACTTCAGCAGACAGAAGACATAAAGGTTACCCCCACAACAAAGATTGAGGATGGAAATAGCTTCAGGGAATGAAAAACAAAAGCTAAAGCCAGGCAAAAAAAGCATAATATGCGGAAAATTGGGTGCTCTGTGTCACAGTTCCAGGTCCTGTTCCTCAGTGAGGAACCACTTCCGGTCTGCGATGTTGGTGTCCTTGAGTCAGGAAACAACTTTGCCTCTGTCTGTCCAAGTTGCTTTCTGGAATCTGGTAGCTCCTTACAAGAAAAGAATTTCACTTTGAGAATCTATACATAATTAGAATTTATATGGCATCTCTATTTTTTTTTGCTACAGACAAAATATCAAAATGCGCACTTACTGCACCTTGTAGGACAGCCAATGTTGACAACTACTTTTACTGACAGCAAGCCCCCTAAACCCAGAGGAAACTGGGAATCATTCTAGCAACTTGTTGCCTTTGTGTCTGTCCCAAACCTTCTTAAGCTCGACTTAAATCCATGTTGTATAAATTCTAAATGATTTTAATAACCCAGCATATGAATAATTTTTTGCTTACCATACTTAACATTTTCAGCAAATTTCCATAATCCTCAAGGAGACCAGTATTAAATGTGCTTAAAGTGCTAAATAAAATGGTGAAGTTCCTACAGTTTGATTAATTGATGCCCTAAGGACTTGGCCTTCCACCTGCTGATGCACTAACTATGCAAAGGTGCAACTGTGTGAGAGCACAATTATAATTACCTGGGCCCAGGCCCACGAGGGGCTCGCTATCTAATTTAATGGTGTATCAATACCTGACAATGAGATCAAAGTTTGCAGACTTTTTAACTCTTGCTATTGATCTGATTCACTTTTGTTTATAGTTTTTGTGATGTTACAATAAAACTATCCCATGAAAAGCTCACTGGAAGGAGTCCTTGATTTCTCCTGTTTCCACATTCTCGGAGGGTGTCCATTTTCACAATTTTCTTTGCACCAAAAGGTTTGCTTTCCGCCTGGTTCTTGGTTTTGAACCTTATAAGGTCTTCCTCGGTGTCTCTCCTAATTGTGCAGATCCCCAGGACTTGCGCGTCCCTATGGACACCTTGTGGGCACCTTGTGCCCTCTAACCGCTACTTGGTTGGACGTGATCTCCCTATTTCAGAAGCTCTTCTCACATCATCTTTTCTCTTTCATCTTTTTGTGCCTGTGCTGTAAGCTTATCATATTGATTGCAGTTTAAAAAAAAAAAGGAAGTCTATTATAAACTTTATTCCTTAATTTTTCTAAGTGTTCTCTGATTATGCAAACATGTTAATATATCTGAAGCTGAATTGAGCTGACTAGAGACGCTACTATTTTTGCGACTCTTCTGGGCATTAAAATTGTTTAAAAACTCTTTATTTTTAAATACAACATATGATTGACTATTACAGCTGAAGGAAATGCTTGAAGTCAGCTAGGCAGATGGTGTTAACATAATTACATGTCTGCAAGGGTGGACCATCAAGAGGATGGGGCTAGGTCTCAGTCCAGATATTGTCTTACCTTTACCAGAAGCCCTGAAATAAAGATGTGATGGTTAAAAGGAAAGACATAACGTCTTTCAAAACTCAAACAGCAGTCAGTGCTGGTGAGGCTTCAGGGAAAAAAGGAATCCTCTGCACTGCTGGTGGGAATGTAGACTGGTACAGCCACCATGAGGAAGGTATGGAAACCCCTCAAAAAGCTGAAAATAAATATCCCCTTTGATTCAGTGATACCTCTTCTGGGAATCTTTCCAGAAGAGTTAAAAGCATCAAATAGAAGAGATATATGTGTATTCATGTACACAGCAGCATCACTAACAACAGGTAAAATGTGGAAGACACCAAAATACACATCAACAGACCAATGGATACATAAATTGTGGTATTTGTACACAATGGAGTACTAGTCATTTATAAAGACAGACAGATTTGAGGCTTTTGTAGGTAAATGGAGGCTATTTGAGACCATCATGCTCGGTGAAGTGAGTCAGATGCAGAAGGTGAAATATCAAATGTTTTCCCTGATTTGAGAGACCCAGAATACAGTCATTTCATAGGATTAAATGAGGGGGCTCGTGGGAGTTAGAAGGGAGAGGGAGGGCATGGGAAGGTCACTGGGTGAGGGGAAGGGTTTGTAATTTTGGTATGATATATATGTGCACAAAATACTCAAGTTTAATACAAACATATGTATCACATATATACATATCAATAAAATGAAGGAAAAAATCTTCCAAAAGAGAGAAATCTCTTATCCACCCTGCCACCTTTTTTCTGTTAGCGCACAGTATTCTTGAAGTCATTTACTGACTAAATGCCCTTTCTTTAGCACTTTGCTTTTCTTCCAGATGAAATTTAGGGCACTAAAATCTCTGCACATAACTATGTATTAGTGGATTGTCACAGAGGACAAGAGGGGAATTATGCTAAAACAAAGCTTTAGTTGCCTTTTTTTATTTGTTAAAGTCTGTTTGAAGGGAAACTAGTGCACATGGAGGAAAAGGCTAATTTAAGGAAAACCGGAAAAATAAAGAAATCAACAAATTCCACATAATACAGCTAAAAATAATCTCACATCTGTACTCGATCCATTCATTAAGAGAAGACAATCTGTGTAGCCCATTTCTGTAACTCTTTTGTAGACTGGCTTAACTTTTCATTCTCATAAAATTGGAGATGGGCTGTTTGGTTTATGGGTAATTGCAGCAAAAGCAAAATGGCCGTGTGTTTCCCAGTCCACAAACCCCGTAGATGTTTATCCCCCAACGGCGGTGCCAGCCTGCTTCATTATTTCAGCTCGCAAAGTTCCTTGATAAAAAACAGCAGCTGCTCATTCAAAATAAACTTGTTTCTGTTGATGCTGTCAGCAGAAAGCTGTTTTTAAAAAAATCATTAGATGCATCATGCTGCTGCCGTATGTTAAATTGTGAAGCATGAAGGAAACATTCCTGAACGACAGCCACGCTGTTGCCCGGTGCCTTCGTCACACGGTATTTTTCTGAATAATAAAGATTGAAGCAGATTGGTGATTTCAGGTGTTGGGACACACTGATGAAGCCAAGATCATTCATGAAGGGCCCTTCCAGGTTAGCAAACTGTGCACAAAACTAGGACACACACCTACACTGCGTTCGAATTGCAGTCTATACGACCTTGGGTACATTTCTTGATCAGTCTGAGCTGCACTTTTCCATTTGATCATGCTACGTTTGTACGATCAGGATTTTCTATCAATTGTGAGAGTATAGCCAGCTGATATAAATTTATTCTGACCCTAAGTAAATTACACAAAGCACTGTTTTATAAAAGCAGTCAATAAAGATATCTTCGCATTAAAAGAATGACCCATTTGTTTTGTTTGTCTGCTTCACTAGCTGAGAGGTAGATTTTGATTTTTTTCTTTTACTATCAGTGGACATCGATAAGATAAATTAAGGCCCGTTTACAAGATAAATTACCAAAACCACCAGCATGGCATATAATAGAAAATTGTGTTCATTAGATGTTGACCTGCAGCATCTGAAAATACTAGCTTAAAAGAAAACAAGAAGCAGGTTATGTATAGATTGTCCTGATTTTGTAAAATGAAACTATGAGTCTGCACATAAATTAACTGTGTGTGTTTGTGTGTATAATACATATACATCACACACATATACAATATTCTGAAGGATGTACACCAAAGTATTTTAAATTCTAGTTTTCCTTGGAAAGAATAATACTAAAGCTCTCTCATCTTTTTGTGTTATACCTTGCAATACGTGTAGGCTTGTGGTTAGCATTTGTTGCTTTTATAAACAAGTAAAAATTATTAAACATTTTTAGTGGAAATGGGATCATATAACCAGCATTTTGAGGTGTTATTACAAGTATAAAATTTGCTGCCTTTTGAAAAACATGTGCCCTTGTGCTACTCCTGCTCAGAGAAGTACCCCAGAGCTCACAGTAGTAAATCTTCCTGCCCACCCATGCCCCCCTTTTCTCCATTGTGTCTTTTTTATTTTTTTACACTTTAACAGAAATGGAATCATACAAAAGCCTGTTCGAATCTTCTTCTTATGATCAATATATTTCTTTTGGATTGACTCATTTTCAGTATGAGGCAGCCATTTTTTTCTTTTTACTGCTGACTACTTTTTATAAGTAGTCCATCATTATTTTTCTATTTTCCTCCTATGGAAATAGAAAAAAAAACTACTTTATCATTTAAGATTTTTGTGTAGGTCTTTTTTTACATTTATAATTAGAAAACGAATTATGATGTGTTCATGAGAACATGGATATTTATATTATGTCCAGTTTTTTCCAATTATGGAGGAAGCTGCCAGGAACCTTCACATACAAGTATTTTTATAGAAAAATGCTTTATTTCTCTTGCATGTTTACTTAGAACTAGAATTGTGGGTTCATAGTCTAGAAACATATTTAGTTTTCCAAGGATCTGCTGGAGAGAGATTCTCAAGCTGTATCCTTTTATGGCACCGTTGGAATGTCTGAGTGTTCCAGTTCTGGAATACTGGGCATTCTCAACTTTTTAAATTTCAGCTATTTCTGTGGATACGTACTGCTATGCATTTATGATGTAAGTTTGATTTCCTTATCAATGAAAGATGCTGACCGTCTTCACAAGCTTATCTATAGGTTTTCCTTGATGAAATGTCTGTTCAAATTGTTTGCCCATTTAAAAATATTAGGTCAGTTATTCAAATATCAAAGCTGTTTTCCAGTTGTGTATGTGTTGCAAACATTTTGTCCTTGTCCATGCCTTGCTTTTCAGTTTTTTTAACAGTAGTTTGAAGAGTGGAACATTTTCCATTTTTTATTTATTTTTGAATGAATCAAGGTCTCTCTGTGTTGCTCACTCTGGCCTTGAACTTCTGAGCTCAAACAACTTTGTTGCTTCAGACTCTTAAGTAGATATAGGCTACAGGCATGTTCCATCAGACCTGGCTAGGCATTTTAACAAGCTACAATTTTTTGTCTCCTTTTAATGGCAGTGTTTATGTATTCCAGAAATCATCACCAACACAAAGAATGTCCATCTTTGGGTGTATATGTGATTGCAGAGATTGAACTCAGTGCTCTACCACTGAGCTACAACTTTGGCCCAAGTTTATCTCTTACGTTTTCTTCTAGAAATTTTATCAATTAAGATTTTTGTTTAGGTATTTTTTACATTTATAATTACAAAATGACTTATAATGTGTTCATGAAAATAGAGTACTCTTTAACACATAAAAATTGAATTTTTTAGACTGTGTTCAAATTTATCTCTCTAGTGTTTGCAAAAAGTCTGACTTACAAAAAATTAATAGGTACCTGGGTTCATCTTTCTCAAATGGGAAAGCTGAATTTAAATGTTTATCTTCACCTTACCTATGGGGAGTAAGAGATTTCTTGTTTTACTTTGTTTTGGCCAGTCTTTAATTAAAAAAAAAATTATTCAGGGCAAGCAGTTTCTTTTAACTAATAGTGCGTGACACAATCTCTTAATTAACATTAATAGAGACATTTTTGAAATTCTTATTATGTACCCTGCAATTTGCTGGTTGCTGAAAATGATATATCCTCTAGGATCTAATCCGTGCCGTACAAAAAGTGCAGGCAAACACAAGCAAAGAAATCATTAGAATTTATGAAGGAAAGACCAGAAATAGAAGAACAATTATTGGTGCTCAGTAAGTAGCAAGGATATGGGGCTTCCTGGGATGGGCTTCCGAATCCACACAGTGATTCTTGCTAGAAATATTATTTATCTCGTGTTGGTGAAGCTATTTGGAAAAGTTGAGGTTGAAGAAAAAATGATTTGGTTTAGCACATTCTCCATGTGTTTTCCTCCTGTAGCTTCGGGTGAGAGGTAGGCCACCAGGGGCACTGAATGATTCTGCGTGTAGCTAGCTCAGTTCTTCTGATGCTCTTCATGTTTCTGAGTCCTCCCCCACCTGCAGGACAATGGTCCCATCAGCAGCAGTCCCCCGGGAAGATGCACCTGGAGCAGACACATAGCCTGTGCGTGTGTCTCCCTTTTCCCTTTGGAAAAGAAGACATGTTATTTGTGTTCTTTTCATGTTTATTTTAGCTTAAGTCTTGATGTCTAAATGAGGAATATATCTCATTGCCACTCTTCGGTGACTGGTTGTAATAGGGTCAGGACCAAGTTGAAAATTTTGCTTTGCTTCCTGGGTACACATACAGAAATAAAATCTGTGAAAGTCTAGTGCTTTCTACATTAATTTTATTAAATCACTTCAATCTTGATAATGATAGGGGGATGTTGGCCCTGACCTGGTAAGTAGAGGTCGAATGAGAAGACGGGACAGGGGAAATGGCGGGAGAGGAAGCTGTTAGTTGCACATAGGTCACTGATTTCAAACTTTATCAAAGGGAATTGAGAAGCAAGCTAAAGGCTTTAACCACAGAGGTAAAGTAGTTTTTCTAAAAGCATATTTATTTTTGTAATGTAAAATATGAGTAATAAAATTGCTTCTTCCAACATGAGAAAAAGAAGAAGAAATGACAGAGGAAAAACACTTATGAGAGGTTGTAACCGTAACGTAAATGAGACGTGGTAATGGTTAGAACTAGATGGAAAACAGGACAATCCTCAAAAAATAAAAATTGAAGTTGCACTTGACCTCGGCGTACTTCTTCTATCTTTCCAAAAAAAGTTAAATATATCATATTACATTGAAATGTGCATATTCATATATTTATTGCAGCACAATTTATAATGCTGAATCTTGGAAAGAGAAGATGGTACATAAACACAATGGAGTACTATACTACCACAAATAAAGATACAATTTAGTGATTCATAGAAAAATACTGACCACAATGAAGTGAAATAAATCAGACACAGAAGTTTAAGTATCACATGGATTTTCTTATATGAGAACCTCAAAAGATAAATAACAAAATAGAAGAGAGGTGACAGGAAACTGGGAGGGAGATTCTGCAGAGGAGAAGGCAGTCTGGGAAAGGGGGGAGACTGGAGAAGAGAGAGGGGAAGATTAAGTAAAAGTGACTAAAAAGGTCCATACATATACACGAAACCCCCAAGATGAATGTAATAAAAATTATAATAGGGGAAGAGTAATGTTTTGCTCTTTTTCTTTTTTCTTTTCTCTCTCTCTCTCTCTCTCTCTCTCTCTCTCTCTCTCTCTCTTTCTTTCTTTCTTTCTTTCTTTCTTTCTTTCTTTCTTTCTTTCTTTCAGACAGGTTCTTGCTCTGTAGCCCAGGCTGGTCCTGAACTCATTATGGACCCAGGCTGGCCTTGGACTCATGGCAGTCCCCCTGTCTCAGCCTCCAGAGTGCTGGTTTTACCACCACGCCCAGCTTTATCTGGTGATGGAGAATCAAACTTAGGGCCTTGCACTTGCAAGGCAAACACTGTAACCACTGTGCCATTCCTTCAACTGGGAAGATTTTATTTTGATACTTAGTAACTAACATCATAGTTGTCAGATGAAGGAGAGGGAGATGTAGAGGTTGACACAGAAGAGGCTAGTTTGGACAGCTGGTTAAGCCAAGGTATTCCCTGAGATGGAATCATGGAAGGAAAACAGGGAGGTGAGCTCAGGTGCACTTTATTTTAGATATCTATACAAAGTTCATTTAAAAATATATGATATTCGGGATGGCTATGGCAATCAAAGAGTGACTTGTAGAAATAACTTAGATGGTGTTCAGTGTAAGGTTGCAGTCACAGACACAGAATGAATGGAGTGAGATACTGGAAAGTATAGAATGACAAAAAATGTGCCTCATGAACCCTTCAAGGGCATAAGGTTTCAGGGATTGTGGAAGATGAGAGGAGAATGGCTCTGTGGATAAATCAGTAATTTGTCATAGAATTAAAGAGAAGAGGTTTTCCATGAAGGATGAGCAGACCTGATTTTATGCACCTCAGTGAATTCCAGCAAGACAAGTGGGAGAAAGGGACCATTGACTTGAGTGATGAAAGTGGTCTTGTAGGAATAGTTTTGATGGAGTGATGTTGCAAGCCATACCAGAGTGAACTGCATAGTCATGGACTAGTAGAAAAAAAAGAATGCTTAGACAAAAGAGTGTTGGTATGAGTCTAAGTAGCTTTGACCATATTTTATACATAATAAAAGTTTTCTTTGTCTTTAAATATTCATTCCTGGTGTAGTACATATTTTATACCAGAGAAAGGTTTCTTTATCCTGGAATTTTCATGCTTGAAATAGTAGGGTATTAATCAATCACCAAAAAAGTAGAACACACACAAATAAATTGAAAATGTATCTACTTTGGGTCCATATTAAATATGTTAAACACATATGATTTATTTCACAAAGTATTTATTTAGGTCACACATTATAATCTAGACCTTTTTTTGATCCAATGTAACTGTAAGAATCGGAGGATTTGGAGGAAAATTGTATCACATTAAAAAGTAGAACTTGCAGATTTCAGCACAATAGCACTTCTCTCAGTGCTTTCACCTGTTCTGATTTCTAAATTGATACTCTACCAGAGAATGATTAAAGAGATTCCTTCAGCCGTCGGAAAGTACACCTGATAGCACTGCACAAAAGACTCTCGCATTGGACTGGCTTACCGAAGTGTGGGCTATGAATGGAAGGGAACAAAGGTGAAGGCAGCCTCGTTAATCAAGGAGTTCTGTAGGAGACTGGTTATTGGACACACTATTCATACGCTCCTTCATTCAGTTTAGTATGAGAAAATGGATCTGTCACTTGGACAGAGAGAATTAGCATACCAGAAATAGGATAAATTGTATCTTATACTGAAAGATGATTCTAATGCAGCTCCTTGCAAATAGAGATGTGATTGAAACTTTATTAAAGATACTGCATATAGTCTAAGAAAGTGTTCTGTGTTTTCTTAGTTTAAAAATTAAATTCTTTCTCCTAAGTAGAAAAATATGTTAAGGCATTATTTAATGAAGGCCTTTTAAAGTGGAATAGATTGGTAGATATTAGGTAAGTTGACCTTCTTTATGGGACTCACAAGTTAATCGTCTTTATTCCAGTAATGTCAGTTGGACACACTCACCTTTGCTCGCTCCTCTTTATCCCCCAGTGTATTGGATTGGTGGACAGTTTCCCTTGAAATCCACAAAATAGCCCTAATTTGTTGGACCGATACATTTTGATTGAATAATTTCTGTGTTTTGAAATATTACTTGGAAGTCTAATCACAGTGGTTAATCTTCAGTGAATTTGATCTTTGTTCTTTCTTCGAAGGTGATAATTGTACTTAAACTTTCTTTTCCCCTTGTTCTTTCTGGTGGTTTGTATGCTTTGAATCATTTCATTTGTGTCCAGGTTTGCAGTTTCCCTTGCCCATCGGTACAAACAGCAATGCACTTATGAAGGACTCAGGTCTGAGTTGTTCCTAATAGTAAATGCACGATACAACCACCGTTCCGTTTTTAATGAGTTGTGTTGTTGTTACTTGCAATGAACTGGTGATTTTTACTTTTTATGTGAGAAAGATAAAATGGGGAGGAAAGGATTGACAAGGTATCATTGAGTTGCCTTGTATTTAATGCAGTTAGAAAAATTACAACAACATCATGGTATTTAAAGTTTGGGTCTCAGGTTGTGTCTATTTTAACATAATCCAAAAATGTTGGGAGGATTTTATGTCTATATCTCTCATTTTACAGAGAATATTTTTAAGTGTCCTTAAAAAGAAAGATCAGTGACCCTCAAGATTTCTTAGGGAAGAAATACAGGAAGGCGTATTTCAAAATCATATTTATTCAGTTTCCCTAGCATGGGATATTCATCAAGTGGCCATTTCATGCCAGGAGATGTTATTATGCCAGAGCATCTGTTCTCTTTGCTTCTACAATTATGAAATCTCCTGAGTTTTTAACCCCTTTCTTTGTTTTATCCTGTTTTACCTTTGCCTTGTAAGCAGCTTTTTATCTGTTATCTTGTAATTTTCCTGAAAGTAAATATTGGCCTCTCACGTTGCCACAGCAGCCTTCCAAGGTGGCTTTGTCTAGCATCTTTTGTGAGAAGAGACAATGTCACATGACAGGGGAGGCCTGAGCTTTGGGGTCCTAAGAGTTCTGTGGTTGGGTCTGTTTTTAGTGGAATGGCTGAGGCATGTTAGTTCTCATGTGGTAGCTTCTCCCGTCTCTTCATTTGTAAAATGTGGAACCTATTTTATAAGATGGTTATGAGGATTAAATGTGTTCCCACATTATCCTCTCTTTTCCTGTCACTGTACTGATGACACAGTGTAAGTGTGGCCTGCTTCCTTGTTTGCTTCTTTTTCATGACCCATTCTCTCAGGACCATGGCAGGAGGGGGGCTTTACGTTTCTAACCATTGAATTCCTGGTATTTAGCTTAATTCCCCAGCATAGGAAGCTCAATAAATGTGTATTGAATTGATGGCTTGAGGTTCTTGAGTAAGTTAGTTTCATTGTGTAAGCTACTAAAAAACTACTAGAGCCTTAGAGAAGTGTGTACCTCTTTCCGAGTAGGTTGATTGATTCTCGAACTGATGCAACATAGAAAAGTGAGTTTATAATATGAGGAAGTTTGCTAGGAAGAGCAGAAGACGTGTGGGAACACTTGGAGAAACCGCTTGAAAAGAGATAGGAGGCAACTATGGGAAAATATAGTCAGTGTTGACAATTAAAAAAAAATTATCACCATAAATGAAATGTTGGCACGAATCTTCCTCAGAATTCGCCTTTGACCTAATTTCAGATGTGTGTATCCCATTATTCCTGCCACTTTCTGAAGCAGTTCTGGAAGTCCTCTTTTCTGAGTGATTTTCATTGTGCTGGTCGTAGCTGCTCCGGTGTCCTGAGCTGATTCAAAACATTTAGCTTTCAAGGTCATTTTGACTGGGAACAGAAGAGCCGGCAGGGTCACAGTGTCAGGTCTGAGGAAGAAGGTGTGTGTGGACACATCATGATGCTTTTATTTGACAGACGTTGCTGTATTAGAACTTATGATGCTGAGTATGGCCACGTGGAGAATGAAGTTATTTGCCCATTTATTTCTCAGGTGGTTTTATGTCCACATTATTTCTTAAATAATAAGCCCTTGTAATACTCTGAGCTCACCAGAGTTTTCTTGGGTTACCTCGTTCAATTCCGTCAAGGTCAGAAAACATAGTCAACATCTCTTAATGTTAGATCTTGATGGACTCGCTTATTTTTCACACAAGAAGATGTGGGTGATTTCCACTGAGAATTCTCAACATTAGTCTCAGGATTATGAGCATGGGCCTAAGTTTCATCTCTTGTGGTGAAACTTCAGCTATTTCAAAGAAATCTGAAGCAGCATAGTTGTGTAACTACAGTGAAATGCTTTGTTTGTGACCCATGATTTACAAACACCTTAGAACACACCTTCCCTTAATGGTATCTCATAAGAGACTAAAACAAGTTAAAAATTGTTACTGTTACTGAGCTTCAAAGTGCCAGCTCTCCTGTTGAAGATCGCCACCTCTCCATTAGATGGCACTTGGCAGCAGCGTTCTCCCTATTTTTAAAAGTCTCCTTTTGTGTTTTGGTGTCAGTGGATTACAGTGTGTCTGGAGTAGTGGGAGGGTGTACAGCCAGAAAACTAGGCAGTAACTAGAAACTTGAGCTTAATCTTGTGAGAATCACAAGGCTCTTTGGCATAGAATAAGAATGGGCAAAAAGGGCGGTAACTGCTGTTACGAGAAAATTCTTAAACTTAGCTACAGATGTGTGGCGAAGGGCCTGTCTTGAAGGGTGAGATTCAGCCTTCAGAATGGAATCATTCAGGGGAAGACAACACATCATCTCAAATTTTAACTCAGCTAAGTTAACAAAGAGCTTTTCCAGGCTTCATGTGAAATCCATCTCAGGAATAGAAGCTTTGGAGTTAATCAGCTCTAGCCTTAATTATCTTGGAGAGGACAGCACTTGCTCTGGAAGCACGATGTAAAAGGGAGCGGGTACAGTTCAGGGGAGGATGGATATGCTTGCTGACGCGTGGTGTTTGTCCTTGTAGCTCTCTTGTGAGTGAATTACACTTCAAACCCTCAACCCACATCTTCCCATTCATTGTCCTTCTTTGGATGAATTATTTTACTTTATATATTTATTTTTCCCTTAATTGATAGATAATAATTGTTTTGGGCCAACAGGCAGAGCCGTTTTGTAAGGCTTTTCGATGTTACTGCTTTTCTTTACTTCAGAAGCAGTAGGAATTTATTGGCCAGCTGTTGTTATTGCTTGATTTTTTCCTTTTTTTCTATGTCTTTGGAGAAATGTTTCCCTGTGTTTCAACTGGTTATGACAGAATTAATTATCAAGGTGCCACATCTCTCCTGGACAGCAGGTGAGTATGTGACTTGAAGCTCAACCACTTGCATTTTCCCTAAAACTTTCATATTTAGTCAAGTAAAACCAGAAGAGGTCTTGGCAGAATATGATTTATTCCAGTTGCCAAACCCTGGAGGGATTCTCCTTTGTTCCTGCTTCCTATGTCCAGAAGTTCCCTGACTCCTGAACTTCCCTCACTGGAGTTTTCAAACTTTTTGTTCAATTCTGTGAGCTATTTCCTATTACTTGCATGGAATTTTTCTAAGTGATAAGTTATTAAGAATTGCTTTTTATAGCTCAGGCAGGTGTCACAGGCCTGTAATTCCAGCACCTTGGGAGGCTGAAGCAGAAAGATTTGTAAGTTCAAGCCCAGCCTATGCAACTTAGATCTTACCAAGATTCTGTCTCAAAATCTAAAACAAAAATGGGCTGACTGTGCAGCTCGGTGTGAAGCTCTGGGTTTGATCCTCAGCGCGCGCGCACACACACACACACACGCACACACACACAAAATGCTTTTCAGTAGTGGAAAAATATCATTGTTTCTATTAAATATTGTTCACAATTTAAAAAATAAAGATTTCAAATGTTAATTTCATGAAGTACAAAACAGTTTCTGTTTTCAAAAGATGTTTCATTCTGAATACACATCTATGGTTTGTCACTTGGAGACAACTTGGATCATTGGGTGACCAAGCCTGAGTGATTTTGAACATGTAAAGTGGTATTTTAGTAGTTACAAACATAGGCTCTCCAGCTGTCTGGCTGGAATGAAAATTTTGGCCCCACCATTCTCAAGAGCATAATCTTGAACAGTTTTCTTAGTATCTGTGTTCTTTCATTTCTTCAGCTCTAAAACAGGGAGTGGACTGTGTCTGTGATGCCATCAGACCATTGTTTTGTGTGCAGTGAGAACTCAACAAATAAGTGCTAATTTTATGTTCAAGCTGTTCTGTGCCAAAATTCAATTTTGAGCTGTTTGTAAACAGAGACCTTGTTTCGTCCATTTTCAAGTTTTCACTTATGAGCCTGGTCAGGGCTCCTTTTCTCAGTGGAAGCACAGTGACGGAACCTTGGTGATTTGTTAGGATGCGTGTGTCGTATTATGTGGGTGTTCACCCAGGAATATCAGTTAGGGTATTATTGAAAACAGCGAAGAGTTCAAACTTGCCACCTTTCTTGTGATCTCTAAGGTATCATGGTTTTCATTGTTTATGAACTTACATAGTAATGTGTCATTTATGTAATGGCTTTTCATTTTATAATATCTTCTTCCAGTTAATTGTGTGGTGTACCTCTGTGGAACAATTAAGACTTAATCAGCGACTCTGATCTTGACTATGGTAGAACCACTTGGACCACTATCCCAGCCACTGATTCTAAATCACCACCCCAGCCTCCTTGGGGGCAGAGCCTGGACATCAGCAAGGTTCCTAACTTTTCACCTGGTTCTCAGGTACATTCAGCACAGATTCATCAAGACCTGTCCACTCTTGTACCGTCCTAGTACAATGCCAGATGGTCTGAAACATACAGGGGCTTTGCTTCTCTTACATTTGCATATAATTTTACAACTTAAGAACTTTGGTTGAAGAGTTTGACTGGTTGCTTGTATCCTTAAGGAACAGGGTGATGCAGCTCATGAAAAAGGCAGTTCTGTTACTCTGTGTGTTTCCTTTATCATTGAATTGGAATCTTTTGTTCTCCCTCCCCTTTCTTTTTCCTCCCCCTCCCTCTCATTCTCTTGCTCTCACTCTGTGGTTATCTGTCTGTCTGTGTGTGTATCTGGGAAAGGATACTTGAAAAATCATTGTGGTTTTGGATTTTGTGATGTTCAGATGTCATTCCCTTAAGAGTCTGTGACACAAGAATTGCCTTGAGTTCAAGACCAGACTAGGCTATATAAATAGTGAGTTCATATCTGGCATATACTATGAAGTAAGATGCTATCCCAAATAATAGTAATACCTAAATAAATAAAAGCCAGAACCTGCCCACTGTCTGATTCCATTTTGGACTACCTAGTCCATAGAAGTAAAGAATATGTTTTGCAACTCTAAGGATTTCTGTCTCAGCT
This sequence comes from Ctenodactylus gundi, assembly GCA_004027205.1. Lineage (NCBI taxonomy): Eukaryota > Metazoa > Chordata > Mammalia > Rodentia > Ctenodactylidae > Ctenodactylus > Ctenodactylus gundi. The sequence goes on along the minus strand of PVKB01003282.1, from coordinate 166,841 downwards.
CATATTACCTCAAAACCTGTGGGGATATGACTTGGGTTGGAAACAAAGAAGTGATTCACATATACATCATTTATGTCTATTACGCCCTATTTATTTTCTCTGATACCTAGATTAAAGCCTTGGCCAACATTTCAGACATTTGATTATAGAATCATATCATCTCATCTTTAATTTTTCTCTAGGATAAACATGGTGATTTCATGTAGGACTTGGATGCCTGGTCGTTCATTATATTGGATCTGTCCTGGGTATTGATAGGGGCTGACCTTAGAGAAGAAAGCATCCACTGTGTGTCAGGTGCTGGTCTCAGTGCTTAGTATATACTAAATCATTCTATCCTTAAAGCAACACTATTAAAAGAAAAACTCATGATTTTTATACATGAGGAGAATGAGGCACAGGTGTGTTAATGCATGCTTAGAAACGTATTCTAGGACACACAGTCAGTAATAATGGATCTCGTATTAAAAATTTAAAAATTCTACATCTGTAGCCTCGGTTACTACACCATCATTCTCTATATCGTACGTGGAAGTATATAATTAAATCTGTAAGAATGCAACCAAGCTACTGATCCATTGAAAGGTATTGGTGGTGAAAAAAGGGGAAATTCCTTAAATTAGTTACAATGAATTTTTTAGGTTTTGATCTGTGATGCAGAGCAAGATTTGTGAAATTTTGTTCCGTTTTTGTATGCCTGAATGATTCACGGAAATCTTTGCTATTATTACATGTCTTGACTGTGATGCTCAGAGCTGTGATTTAAATAGGAAATGTACAAAAGCTTACATAGTCTGTGCTGTGATGTCATACCCATACACTATACAGTCCCCTGGCGAATGGTTAAAACTACTCCCATAATACAAATCTCATTTTGATCTGGCTCATATGCATCTTCTCTAAAAGACAGTGTTTCAAGAAGTGACGTCTAACGGGAGAGTCCCCAGTGTTCATCATACCTGCAGGTTAATCTTGTCCTTAATGCCTTATGTACTCACAGGCAATGAGGCGGGATAAATGTATCAGTCCCAGCACATCTGAAGTAACGGGCAGGGAGGTCTGAGCTCCGTGGTGCAGTGTGTCAGGAGACAAGCTGAGCAGACTGCGGTGTGCACTGCTGAATTGGGCAGCTGGCCAATGCTTAACACTCCTGGAGAGGTGCAATTTTGTTTTAATCATCTATTCTTATGTCAAGGCCAAGAGCAGCATTTAGACCAGTTTCAACTTCCCCCTCAGTTACAATATGTACTCCAGAGCTCTCAAGGCAAAGAGGCTGAATTTGCATGTTAGCAGAGCAGAAAAATAAATTGGTTCCTTTCATCTTGGGAAGGTGGGCTGTGGAGATAATCAGGAATCAAGGGCTAGATGCTTCCTACCTATTCTGTTCTAAAACATGCCAAACTGCACAGACAATGTTTCAGTCATGAGCTCAAAGTTCAGCAAAAACAATGTGGTATTTTGGAATCAGCAATTTAAAGAAACAAATGATAGATGTGAAATTTTAAAAGTAAAGATTATCTTCTGCCAGTCTAGTCTTCACTCTGGAGACTGGAACGCACAGATTTGCCCCCACATCCGCTGAAATAATTACCAAAAAGTACCAAATCTATTTTTATGGGATTAATCTATTTGATGTCATCAGTGAGTTTTCTAGTTATAAATGGTAATTTATTCTTATTTACATGTCGTCTTAAAGATGATAAAGTACAATTCAAAAGAGAAATTCTACCATAGCCTATAAAATCTCTAAAAGAATGGAGCAAAATTTATACTGACATTTTCTCCTTAGTTTTTGATAATTTGTTCAATAACAAAGAGATTAAGGTTAAAACTTCGTTTACCCCCCGCAGAGTGATGTTCTTTTTACTTTTTTGTCTTTTGTATTAATATGTTTATACAATACATAATGGTCTTTTTTGTTTCTACTTAGTGCTACTAACTTTATTTTCTATTATTCTGTTGTATTCACCGTATTCCTAATCCAGTCATTGAATTAGATTTTTTTTCCTTTTGGGGAATGTAGTTTTTAATTAATTAATTGATGCATTTTAAATAAATTGCTTTTTAGAGCACTGTGAGATTAACATCAAAATGAGGAGGAAATACTGAGTTCCCAAGTTACCCTTGCCCCATACATATATAGTCATAGTTTATTTCTGAAATGAAGAAGAATCTTTCATTTCCTTTTATTGCATAATGTCTAATTCTGCTATTGGTAAGAAGAATGTCTATTAAGGATTTATCTTGGTACATTGCTATTTTAAAATTCTACAGTTTCTGTTCATTGTTTTACAAGTTGCCAACTGTGTGTTCTCATTGGACTTTTAAGTATGTTCATTGCAGATCAGTAAATCCATGTCTGATCACTCAAGTCTTTGAATCTTTTGTGGATCTGTTTCTCTTGTTCTCTCATTTGCAGTCACGTGTGATCATTGCTCCTTTTACACTTGATTGAATGAGAGATACTGCACATTTAAGAACAGAGTTAATTTAATGTCTGCTATGGATTAGATCTAAATTGTCCCTCATAATTCTCAGGTGTTTGGGAGGTGGTTCTATTGCAGGAAAACTACACTCACCAGTGGAGTCGCCATTGTGTTAGAGTTCTCCAGTTTTAAAAAAAAATGATTAGAAATGTGTGAAATTTTGCCGGAAATTAGGATCGATTGACAGAATCTACCATCTGTGAAATTAGAACAGGGACAGTCTAAAGTGGCTGTGTGCATGTAGGACACCTGGAAGTCCAGTGGCTGCTCATACCAGAAGACACAAGCCACACAAAGTTCCTTGGTTTTATCTGGGTCACACTGTCTTTCATGGGTTTTATACTTTATTTTTAAAAATTATGGAATGAAGCCCTGCTTGTAGAGTATATTCAAGATCCTTAATTCTGTTGGGTTAGGAAGTTTCTTCTTCAGATCTTTAAAATCAGACAGGTACACAAGTTTCTTACTAAGTATGTAAAATCTGTTGAACACAGATATTCTTATTTTAATGGTGGTCTTAATTGAGTAACCTATGCATTAAGTCTGTATGGCATTTCTCAAGCCATAATCAACAGAATTTTGCATAGGGGAAAATATTACATTATTAAAAAGTTTTGAGACACTCTACAACCACTGGGATAATTCCAATGCATATAAACACAAACAAAGCCCTGTGGTAAAGAATTTGGAGGTTTAAAAGTACCCTATATTGTTGAACTTTTGCTTTCCTTGAAAACCCATTGATACATCTCAGACCGTTGATACTCAAAGGACAGCAGATAGGGAGACTGAAATGAGGTGGTTATCTAATGCATGGACAACTGTCAGTATTCTTTTTTAATTGTTTGACTGAGATTCTGAAGAGGCTTTGTTATTAGTTCATGTAAACTATACCAGTGTTTCTGGATTAGTGAACATTTTCAACTAAGTTCAGACGGTGTTCAGGTGCAAGCCTATTATCAAATTTGTAATTCCTTCACAGTGAAAGCTGTTGCTGTCTTCTGGCTGCTTAGATAAAGGATCATAGGCAGAGTGGCTTAAACAATGCAGCTCTATTATTGTTCAGTTCTGGGCTCCAAAGCATAGTGAGGTTATGTTGCATTTAAAGGCCTTAGATGTACATAGTAGGGAGATGCTTGTACCTCAAATATGCCAAAGTCCTGATTCATGGAGCTTTCTCTGTTGTGGATTTCCGGCTCTCATCATTCACAATATGTGAACTAATTTTTAAAATGCAGATCCATGTCTAAATGAGTATATAGACACACATACACTTTTTGGTACAATAATAAATAAGCTGCTACATTTGTAATAACTTTGAAAATACCAATAAAAACATAACACAGGGTTAATTCATTTTCTTTTCTTTTCTTACATTTTGTAGTGTTCTTTGTATTTTAAGGTCATCTGATTAACATCCTGACATTAATCTGCAGTCTTTAAATTCTTCTCTTACATCTCACGTAGTATATCCTTTCGGTAGATTAAAAATCTCTTATCATCTTTAGAGTAGGGTGTGAATCTGCCTTCCATAATAATCATTATATCAAAACATGAAACTACTGACTTTGCTCTTTGTAAGCAAATCGGGTATTGATTTTGATAAAATTGTTTGGTTTATGGAATTTTTTAACTTAATCTTCATTTTTGAACATTTCTTAGGTACCATTTAGCTCCAATAATTTGGAATTCTAGTTCAAATTGAGGGTGAAAACAAATTGCTTTGTATTTTCTAAGACTAATGTTACTCAATTTATTCTAAGAGAAAATACTGACTCCAGATCTCTGTGATGGCTATTGTCTGGATAATTTTAAGTTTACTTTTTATTCATTTGAATTACCTTTATATAGAAATTGATATAAGTTGTACTAAATCTTAGAATATATTATAAATTTTCAAGTAAAATATGTTAATTCATACATTATCCAGGAATAATATTTTAATAGCTAACTTCTTGTGGGAATATTTGTTAATACAAGAGAAAATAAAGTTGCTGTGTTAAATCACCATAATTTTAACATCCCCATAATTTGTCATTTGTTACTGGTCCAGTGAGCATAGTTTAATATACAGGATGTTACGTGTGTACTTACGATTCAGAAAACACAAGAAAGGTTTAATTCCACTTCTTATTTGATATGTATAGCTTTTCAGCTATATAAATATAGTGAAACGCCCTTCCTTCCTTCCTTCCTTCCTTCCTTCCTGTCTGTCTGTCTGTCTGTCTGTCTTTCTTTCTTTCTTTCTTTCTTTCTTCTTTAAGACCAAACCTGTACTGAAGTGTTGCTAGGCCCTCACACCTTCAGGCTTTGTTGGCAAGAGCTTTGGCTCCAGAAAACTAATGAAGATTTGAGCTCAGGCGCCAAAAATAGATGCAACAGAAGTATAGTGGTTGCCAATGGATGTGCTCCAGAGCATGTGTGAGTCAATGCTAGAGGCCTCTAGGAACACCTGGTTAGTGGGTCCCAGCAGCCTTTTCAGCTGTGAATCCATGGAAAACAAGTAGTGCATGCAATTTTATTCTGGAGCATTTAACCACTGTAGTTGCAAAGAATTTAGGCTTGCATAAGGCAGTTGTCAGCACTGAATGCTTGGATTTCCGTTCTCACATAAAGAGAAGAAAATTGTCTTGATTAGCTGGATGCATGCTGTGGCAGCAGGAGCCCTCATATGCAAGGGTCGATGGCATGTTTAGGTCAAGGGTAGCACCCAGCTGTCTGTGTGATGGGGTAAGTCACCTGACATTTTGTCTCCTTTTCTTCATTTGTAAAATGACACATGTCGATCAGAGTGCCCTCTAAGTTCTCTGAAAGTGTTTATATCTCATAGTCCTACTTACAAATAATGCATCAAATTCTAGGGATTATGTTTATTTGTTTTTATTAAAGCAGATGTTAGGAAAATGAACTGCCATGTTTAGTCCTGTAATCATTCTTGTACACTGAGCATGTGTACTAAGCTAGAATATATTTGTCCCAATCCTTTGTATTCACTATAGCAAAAAGGAAAGTACAGGGATAACAATACTCATTACCGTACAGTAAGCTAGTTTCATACACCTCATGCATGACTATTTGGGTTATTTTAAAATGTGTTTTAATGTTAAAGATTATCAATTTTTATTGTTTCTGTAACATCCTTCACAGAAATCTAGACATATTCATCATTTTGACTGCTTACAATTAGTTGATAGGCTTATCAAAACTTCATTTCATGACCTTCCATAATGCTTTTGGCAATTAATAAAAACCCTACACCCTGAATGACCTCATTTTTCAATACTGATCTTTTCTTGTAAATGCTGTTGGACCTAGGGTGTGTTTAAAATACGCAGATAATTTCACGGTCCTGTCCAATTGGGTCGTTGGAAAACCAGTGTTAATAGTTCTATCGGGCAACCTGGAAGGTTGGTGCTTACTACAGCCCTGATGGAGAAGGTTGGACACGCAAAGGAGAGAATTACCTGCTGTGGTCAGTGAGCTGCCAGGGAGAGGCCATATTGAGAATTCGGATTTGGTGTATGTACAGATTTTGAAGATTCCCAAAACCAGTGTCTGGACCAGCTTTATAGAAAATGAGCCGGTCGTGAAAACTTCTGTTGCAGTTATCGTCTGTAGTGTCAGGGCTCGCTGTAAGTGGCAGTTCCAGAGATTGCTGCCTAAAAATTTCAGGTAATAAAAATGTAAGGGAAAATAGGAAACATCCTTTTTGCAGATTATGAGTACTTTGAGGAAGTGTGAATCTAAAATTGAACAAAGTTTAGTAGAAGAGAAAAGAAATCCATGTGTGCTCACTTTTCCATGGTAGAGAAAGGAAACCTTTCAGTAAATCCCAAAACAGTGTGAATGGAAAGGACAGCTGCAGGGACAATTTTTTCTTACTTCATAGCATTAAGATAAAGGAGAAAAATGTAAAGCAGAGACAAACATCTTCCATAAGCAGCGATGTGGGCCAATTGTGAAAGAATTAATACGCCTGCACTGCAGCTAGAATCAAGGAAGCCATCCTCATATTTCTTCTTTGGATGTTGCAAGGCTGATGATAAGGGAAATTAGAATTGTTTCTGAAATACACGGAAGGGGAACAAACCTTTAAAATGCCACCCACATGCACGCATCATGCAAGTTTCCGAAAGTTCAAGGATTCTCAAGAAAGACAATTAGATAATAGAATTTCCTAGGATTTGAACATCACCTTTTTTTCTTCCTTCCAGAATGTTCCTTCTAGGTTAGTGTATTTTCTGAATTTAGCTAAAAGGACAAAAAAGAATGACAGCTTAAAGTTAATTTCTTGAGTGCAGTAAGAAATGGAATTTCTTACTAAAGAAGCAGTTATGTTATTTTTAAATTGCATTTTGAACCTAAATTTTTGGGGCTGTTTATTCAGCTGTCAAATCAAGTGCACATTAAGTAAAAAAAGTTAACATATTGTATTAAAATGTGATAAGCATTCAGAAGAAATTAAAAGTTAGATCAGAGTTAGTAGCTACCACTATACTTTTTCCCTTATGACTATCTAAATTCCTATATATGTGTATAAAAATTTATATATACTTATGCATATATTAATATACATATGTGTATGAATATATTCATATATGTATGAATATGTATGTATGAATATATTCATATATATATAAGTGGGTTTGTTTTCAATATTAACAAATACTCAAGTCATAATATTTTTATGCCTCAGTGTTAATGATTTTATATAGGAAGTTAAAAGTAAGGTCTCCTTTATATCTATAGTAATAGAGGTATTTTGATTATATTTAAAATTGTAAAAACAAACATAACTTTCCTCAGAATTTATTTTAAAATATAGATCAAATATTTGCATTTGACTATTCTTATTATTTAACAGTATGAAATAAATATTTAATAATTTAAAACTTAATTGTGTTCTTGAAATTATTTTTCAGCTGCACAGAAAGGACTAATTTTCATGTTTGTCACCATGGATACAGAAAGTAAAATGCTAATAAATGTAGACCTAATAGAACATTCTTTTTGGAATTATCTTCAGTGATTACACAATGACATACACTATACATTAGGTTGAGTATTTTTCCTCAGTAATATTAAAGATTTGTAAATGAGTTACTGCATTAAAAAAGATACTTTTTTTAAGTGAGACACATACGCAAATACCATACAACTACTATATAAGAGTGATCACTTAGTTGTGCTTTCTGGAATTAAATGTTGATATTAAATAATAAAACCTTGCTAGTTTTTAAAAAATAATCACAGAGTGTTTGCAGCAAGTCTTTTTTTTCAGAAATAATCATTCTTCTGTTTTTAAATGTAAATAATAGATTAGTATGTAGATATTTTAGAAAAAAATATTGCCATCCTAACGTGCTAATATTGGAGCAGTTAACATCCTATCTAAACATCAGCTATGCTAAAGGACACTTCAGGGAAAAATTATTTGATGATAACTTGAACTTTTCTCTCCACTTTCCTGTCATCTCACCATCTTTCTGCTGTTCATGCCTTCTATTCCTGAACAAATACGATATACCAAAATTGAACCAAGATTAAAAAAAAATTAATAAGTGTTGGAGGAATGGCACAGCAGTTAAAAAGCTTGCCTAGTAGTCGTAAGGCCCTGAGTTCGATTTTCCAGCACCACATAAAGCCAGGTATGGTGCTGAATGCCTGTAATCCCAGCACTCTGGAGGCTGAGAAAGGAGGATTTTTCGTGAGTCCAGGGTCAGCCTGGGCAACATAGTGACTTCATTACCAGTTTGTGCTATAGACTTAGATCCTGCCTCAAATAGACAAACAAAGTATAACAAATAGTTAGTAAAATGGTTACCAGGGATGAAACTCAGGTAGTCATAGAGTCTACCCACAAAGAAAAGCCCAGGACCTGTTGGATCCACTGCAGAATTCTACCAGAACTCTAGGAAGAGTTAGCACAGATAACTCTCAAACTATTCTGTGAAGTTGAAAAGTAAGCAACACTGCCCAAATTTTTCTCGAAAGCAAGTATCACCTTGATCCCTAAGCCAGATAAAGAGTCCCCCGAGAAATGACATACCCGTTTTTTTAATGAATATGAATTCAAAAACCCTCAGTAAGATACTTTGAAGATAATGCAACAAATTACTAAGATCATTCACCATGATCTAGTTTGCTTCATCCCAGAGATGCAAGAATGGTTCAGCATACATAAATCATTTAGAATAATGCATCACATTAACAAAAAGAGCAAACATCATATGATCTCAAAAGATGCAGGAAAAAGCCTTTGAAAAAATTCAACATTTCTTCCTAATCAAAATGCAGATGAAAATAAGTCCAGAAGGATTCTACTTCAAGTTAGCAAAAGCAATTTATGAGAATCCTAATGCTAAATCATCCTAAATGGGGAAAAACTGAAAGCCCTTCCCCTAAAACCAGGAATAGGACAAGATTATTCATTCTTACCACTTCTATTCAAAACAGTGCTCAAAATCTTAGCCAGAGCAATTGGGCAAGAAAATGTAATGAAAGGAATATGCATAGGAAAAGACGAAGTCAAACTATCCTTGTTTGTGGATTACATGATCCTTTATCTAGAAAACCCGCAAAACTCCACCCAAAGACTCTCAGAACTAAGAAGTTTGGCCAAGTTGCAAGATACAAAATTAATACAGAAAAATCAGCAACATTCCTTTATAGTGACAATAAAAATTCAGAAGAAGAGATTAGAAAAAATCTCAAAGTCGCCTTAAAGAAAATTAAATACATTAACTAAGGAAGAGAAGGACCTCTGCCTTGAAAACTATCGTATTCTGAAAAAAGAAATCAAAGAAAATATTAGAAAATAGAAAGATAGCCCTGTTCCTGGATGGTACTACCCAAACTTGAATAGAGATTCAATGCAATCCAAATCAAGATACCAGCAACTTTTTTTACAGAGCTAGAAAAGAAAAAAGATCCAAAATTTCCATACTTAAAAAAAATAAAACGTGCCACATATCCACAAAGGGTATCATCTAAACAAATCAACACAGGATAACACTTGGGGTTAATAGACAGGTGAATACGGTGGAATCATTGGCCCTAGAAGAAACTTTAGTAAAGGAATTGTCGCTGAACTCTGTACTTGTGCATTTATCTCATCGCAGTCCTGTAAGGGGAGACTTGTCTTTCCATTAAACTGTCACTTAAAATTACCCAGAACATTTTGCATGATAGCTGTGTCATCTTCAATTCTTCTGAGCCTCAACTAACTTAAAAGTAGGCCAAAATCAGGAAAGTAAGAGAGCAGGAATGTTAGCAGAACCCACAGATGAGAAGTACATGAAATATCTGAAGTAGATAAAGATGTTGTTCACAGTTAGCGTTTTCTATGAAATTTGTTTGGAAAAAGTAATTATTTGCCATTCCAGCACTATCTCATGTGGTTAATTAGTAGGCTGAAAAATCATGGTCACATAAGCAGTAATTTTTAAGGAAACTATATTGTCTCTGTACAGTTTCTGAGTTCCTTAATAGGTTTGTTAAAATTGAGTGTTTATAAATGGACTCATACTTTATCATTGGTATTTATTCGAACTTAATAAATCCCTTAGGAGACTTTCTGGAAAATATAGTGATTTCCAATGAAATATTTCATGTCAGAGCTTCTTACATGAAGGGAATTTTATAAAACATAAAGTGAATATTAAATTTTAAATTCATCTTGTTATTTAGAATTAATATCTTGAACTCTAATTTGGAAAGAGTATGCCCTTCTAGCTGAGTGTGTGAGGGTAAAACAAATCTTTCCTTTGACTTCTGAAATATTTCCTGAGGAAAAACAAAGAAGCTTTAGTGTCATACATATAGAAGATTGGCTACAAAGTTATCTAATAGCTTATTAAGAGTATATAAAAGCCATAGTAGCAAAAATGGTGTGCTTTTGATGCTAACACAAGAACTAGTAAAATTAGCAATAATTTTGCTTTCTAGTACTATTTTCTGAGCTCGTGCTGTGTGAATTTAACATACCATAATTTAAATGACTACAACTTAGAAATGCACTCTGGGTTTTGTACATTATTAATCACATAGTGTAATTAAAAACTTTCATTCACCAGAACATTTTGCTATGTAAAATTCATCAGAGTAGGCATTCGTGAATTTACTCACGATTTATATTGCTATTGCGCTGTTGCTGTAATGTTTCAAATTTCATGGCTTTAAGCACATATTTACTGTCTTATTTGTAGATACGGAATTCAGACCTCCACAAAGGTCTTATGGGCTAAAGCTTTTAAAGGCTATTTGCACTTCTTCGGTTTTCTTTCTGCTTTTATTGTCACAGCTCATCTCTTCACCCTCAGCTTTCATTGTTAGGTCTCTATCGCTGAAGGTCTTCCTTTTCTCTTATGTCATTGATTCCACATCGTAGATCTCATGCTGTTGGCTGGGTGTGTCATGTGGGTGAGGAAGACTTCTTTTGTATTTTGGTTGGTAATGATGGGTAAATGGAGTAGGGAGAACACATTTATCTAGTGTATTTAGAGATTATTATTTTTTTCGTGTGAGTTCCTTAAAAAGAAGGGATGCTTTCATGTTTCCTTTCTACTGGCGGGAATGTAGCTGTGTTAGAGTAAGCTGGACCAGTCAGTTATCTTGGACAATGAAGTGGAAACATATATCAAGAATAATGACTTAGAAGAGAGAAGAAGTCTCAGTTCTTTGCAGTCATGGGATCAACATATGATCCTTCACTTTCTGTGATTTTTTTATGATTCATTAAAACATCACGATTCCATCCTCCTGAGTTGTAGTGGAATTATTTAATCTGGCAAATTTATCTGTGAAACTTTTGCTCACTTTTTTTTCTTTTTAGTGAGTGTGCACTCTTTTCAAGTTCTTTCTCTCCTTTTCTTCCCCAGATACTGATTCAGGTAGGAAACTGGGCTTCATGCCTTCCCCAGAAGCATAAAAAGGGGTGATGAATCCAGCTGGTATCTTTTTTTTCTCACTAATCTCTTAAGAGACAAATTCATGGTCCAGTTGCTGGTCCACTGATTGATATCTTAGCACGTGAGACTGTTGAATTTCACTATGGTTTTCTGGAATATTGGCGCTCTGTTGTTTTGTTTGGATGATTCAACCAAATTTTTGGCTCTAAGTGCTGTGAACTCAGGTGGTGCCTTAGACTTTGTGCACCCAGGCAGCAGTGTCGTCTGTCCACCTTACAGCTCCTTACACTGCAGTTCATTTTTGTCCACAGTGCCACCAAAAGGCATTTGGGCGTTTGTATTGTCTCTGGGGCGTGAGGTCACTTCTTAGATTGCTTTCCTAATGTATCTCTCAGCCATAGTGTTTCAGTATGCATTAAAAAAGAATTTTGCATATTGATTTATATCATGTAATTTTAATGATTTTTGCTTGTCATTTCCAGTAATCTTCTGGTATAGTGTTGTTGTTTTCTCTAACTAGAGTCATGTAATTATGTTCCTTCCATACTCAATTTGTTCATGTTTTTAATCATGGTGGTGTGTCGAAATTTGCTTATTGCCTTTTTGCAGCTATTGATAAAATCCTATGATTGTTCTCTCTTTGTCTTGTTGATGTTGTGCATCACCTTCATTGACTCATACATGTTGAAATCTTGCATCCGTGGGAAAATGCACACACACTCGATCTTGATTAGTGATGTCTTTTGGTAAGCTATTGGATTTTATTTGCTAATATTATGTTAAGCATTTTTGCTTTTATGTTTATTAGAGATGTTGCTCTTTCTTTCCTTTTTTCCTTTGTCTATTTTGATGAGAAGGTAATGTTAGTCTTGTAGAATGAATTTGGAAGAATTACCTCCTTTTTAATTTTTGGAGTAGTTTAAGAAGAATTTATGTTAACTCTTTTAGGAAAGTTTGTTTGAATTAATCACTGAAATCATCTAGTCTGGTTTTTCTTTAGTGGGGGATGTTTTATTATGACTCACATGTACTACTCTTTATTAATCTGGTCAGATTTTCTGTGGCTTCATATTTCCATTTTAGTTGGTTGTGTCTAGAAATTGTTTTCCAATTTGTTGACATGTAGTTGTTTGCAAAATCGTTTCTAATGAGTTTCTTTCTGTTTTATCAACTGTGATATTTTATCTCGTGTTATTTAGGTCTTCTCTCTCTCTTTTAATCTAGTTAAAAGGTGGTCATTTTAAAAATTGATTTAAAAAAATCTGTTCCATTGGTATTTTATACCTTTCAAGTCCCTATTTCACTTATTTCTGTTCTGATCCTTGTGTATTTTTACTGGAAGATAGCCTGATAGGCAGCACATCCTTATGTATCGGTTAGATACCCATTTAGTCGTTATGTACTTTTTAATTGGAAAATTTGGTCCACCAATGTTTAAGGTTATTAACAATAGCTAGGGACTTACAATCGGCACTTTGATAACTTTCTTCTGTTAGTTTTTTCTATTCATTTTAAATATCATTTGTTCTACACTTTCTTGTTGTTCATCTTTGTGGTATAGCGGCTTACGGAATTGGTAAGCTCGGCTTCTTTTCTATTTGTCTTTTGAGTGTCTTTTCCAGTCGTATTATACTTTTATGTGTTTTTATGATGATATTTACCTTCCTTTTTCTTCTGTGTGGAATTACTATATATACCTTTTATAAAATTCAGCCTGGTAATGATGTTTCTTTAGTTTTTGCTTTTCTGGAAAAGTGATTATTTCTTTCTTGCCTTTGGAAATACAGCTCTTCTGAGTATCTATTCTTAATTCATATTTATCTTTTAAGAACTTGGAACATATCATCCAATTTTCTCCTAGTGCGTTAGATTTCTGCTGCCACTCTTTTAAAAACTTAAAAGTGAGTGGGTGTATTCTGTAAGTTTTGAATTACTTTTGTATATTCAACAGTTTGACTATGCTCTGCCAGGGTGATGATATTTTCTGTTGATGTTTATTTGGAGTTTGATGGATTTCCTGTGACTGAAGATACATTTCTCTATTTCTGTCTCTTTCTATCCCCCCCGTGTATCTAATTTTACTTAAAATTGAGAATGTCTTTCATTTTGTGGCCACTGTTGACAATGGGAGTACTGTCACTAGGTGTGGGTGGGCATTTCATCTTTCACTGCCTCACTGCTGGGGCACGCTCTGTTGCTGCAAAGGTCCCCTCATCTTGGCAGCTCCAGCTGCAATGGTGAACCTATAATCTCTGCCTTCAGTGCTTCACCCACTATTGGTACAGAAATGGCTACTAGTATAAAGAAAATCATTCATTTTTGAGAAAGAGCATTGACCAAGGATACTTGCCCTGCTCTTTGCATACTACTCTTCATTACTAGTGATATATAGTATCTTTATTTATAATGTTAAGTAAATGTAAAAGAGCAAAAAGTGCAAAATGACATGTATCCAAGTAACCTATTTCTATGCTACAACCTGTTACCCGACTTAGTTGCTTAAAGGTCCAGCAGGGAATTGTATTAACTGAACTATAGTTTGAGCAGAGTTTGAATGAAATTGATTTCCTGTGATTTACACATCATCTCTGATATAACGATAGAGCAAAAAAAATGCCCTTCCAAGATGGCTGATATATAGTCGTAGGAAAGATGAAGACTTGCCTCATGAGAGTAGTCAGCTGTGGTGGCCAGAAGTTGACTGCTTTTCATCAGGGCTTTATGATGAAAATTTTTGGTTCTTTCACGTATGGTGACTGGCTTACCCCAGTATGCATTCCCGCAGAACAAAAAAGAGGTGGCAGTGATTTCTTTCCTTTAATTTTTTTTCCTTCTCTCTTTCTCTCTCTCTCTGTTTCTCTCTCTCTCTTTCTCTCTCTCTCTCTCTCTCTCTCTTTTAATCTAAACTAAGAGGTTAAACTGTGTCGCTTCCAACACGTTCTGTGGGTCAAGCCAGTCACTGAAGCTAGCTACATTTCAAAGGGAGGGAAACTAGATTTTGTCTCTGAATGAGGAGAGAATCAATAATAATTGACAGCAGTCCCATATAGCACATAATATAAATGCATGTACAATAATATCACTAAGATTGTAGTTTATATTTTTATGCATTAAATGATCCTCAGGCATTGTTAGAGAGTTAAAAAATAATGTCTTTTACTCAAAATGGATAATAAGGCAACCATCCTTTTAAAATTAAAATCATCAGGAAATGGCTAATAATTTACATTAACCTTGTACATTATTTTTCACTCATTAAAACAACAGAAAATATTCACTTTTGATGTGAGCAGTGTGAATAAAAAGTTTTATAAAAAAAGGAAAAAGTCAGAGGCACATTGTGATTTAGTCTTTCTTTCAAATCACCTAGAAAATTAAACTTTTAATACCTCAAGTGAAAGTTTTTCAGTGACTAAATATTTGTGTAGTATTCCACGGTCTTTCAGACAAAGTGGCAGTTTCTGATTTGAACTGCTTCAATAATATTAATAGTAAAATATTAAATAATTGTGTAAAGTATAATCATATTCTCTTCTTACTCTTGAAGATTGAAGAGGAAAATTACAGTTTCCTCCTCCCAGTAATTGGGATGAACGGCAAATTCACTCAAGGATAATTCTCTATGCTTGGTAAAGATTTTCTAATGTAACATATATTTATTTAATAAGGTGAACACAAACTAGTAGTTTTTCAAAATAATCTACTACAATTATTTTCCCATCAGAGTGTATTAAATATCTGAACACAGTGTACAAGTATCTCAAAGATGTTCTCCATAATTTATAGGTTTTCGTATCTTATTAATATGACATAAAATAGCAAAGGGAGCTATGAGCAAGTGTTCAGGGTTTAGATTAAAATGTATGTTAACTAAGATCCAGTCATATACTTCCGCACTGGCCCTCTGTGAAATCACTCCTCCAGTTTCCTGCCCTTAGTCACGTTCTCCTGCTGAACTTTTGATGACTCATCTACTGACGTTTCCTTCTCCATACGCCCTCCACAGCTGACTTGCCATGGCACCAACTTACGATTTCCTAGTGCTTTGATGATTACCTCATTTTTCTGAAGCATGTGTTCAGATCCCCTTTTTACAACACACACAGTTACTTCATGAAATATGCCACTGTTCTCCATCCTTGTCTCCATCCCATTTTGTTTTGGCAAAAGACTTGACGCTAAAAAAAAGATATACTAGTCCTCAATTTCTCTTTATATCCTTTTTCATAGAGGCTGTAAATTTGGGTCAGTGGAATATTGGAAGCCAAACAGATGATGTCGAGGAATCTGTAGGGTCAGATTACTTCCATGACAATAGTAGGTCACTTGTCCTTTTGCTGGGGGAATATCTGTGGGTATGTTGGAACAGTAATGGGTGAAAGTCATGGTGCCTGAGAGCAAACTGAGGCAGTGGCCCCAAATCCTACGACTTGTCATTGTGTGTTCACTTCCTCGGACTTGTCAAAACAAGTCTGTGTAACCAAACAGTGTTTTTGTCTTTGATGAATGCTTTCTGTTTAATAAAAATGTTGCACACTGGGAAATTTATGTGGTTGATTTCTTACAATTCTGAGAGTTGGGAAGGCCAAGATCAGGACACCAGCAGACTCATTGCCTGGTGAGAGTTCTTTCTACTACTAACGATGGTGTCTTTTTGCTAGAACCTCACTTGCTGAGGAAGAGTGAAAAAGGACAGATCTGTGACCTCAAAGGACAAGCAAAGAGATCGGGGGTACTTATTTCAGCTGATTTCTTTTCTGAAGTCACTGAACTGATTCCCGAGTGGCCTGCCTTCATGGCTTTGTCGTCTCCTTAAGTCCTCACACCTGAAAACTCTTACATTGGTGATCAGGGTACAATATAGGGGCATCAAGGGCCACATTCTGAGCCTAATCATCTTTGATAAAGCAATGATAACTTTTTAATCTTCTTTTTTGTTTGTGGTACTGGGAATGGAGCTCAGGGCCTTCACACTGAGTATATCTCCAGAGCAGTTTTTACTTTTTGATTTTGAGACAGGGTCTCAGGTCACAGAATTGGCCAAAGCAGACTCAAACTTGCAATCTTCCTGCCTCTGGCCCCCCCCCCCCCCCCCCCCCCCCCAGAGTACTAGAATTTATAGACCTGGGCCACCACCCCAAGCATTAATAGGTCATAGAAAAATAGAAAAAAATTATTTAGTGAACATAGTTCTAAGTAAAGAGAGGCTATACCTGGCAGACACAGGTGTTTAACCCCCAGGAGAAACCGATTTTGTTGTGAAGAGGAGAGCTTCCACCAGCTTTCTCTGCTGTCAGGATGAGATATCACTCAGGACAATCCAATTCCCTTTGCTTGGATCTGTGCTTCTCAAGAGAACTTTCAGTGATTTGTTCGGAAGTTTGATGCTGGTAGCAACTGTTGCAGATAGTTTACGGGAAGAGTGTGTCCATTGGAATCTGCTTCCTGACGATCAGGCTACAGCACCTGACGTGGCTCCTATCAGGAGCTGAACTCTGGAAGTGGGAGGGGCTAGAGCTCAGTGGACAAAGCCTTCATGACGCTTTGCTCTCCTTCATCTTGATGGGGACAGAACAGGTTGAAAAATGCCCAGAGTTAGTCATTGTGCCGTCATCTGTCCATTGTAAATCACTTGGAAAACTGAATTACTGCAATCTTTAATCATGTCATACAGTCCTGGGTAGGGAGAATGAACCAATTAAGCTTCCTACTGTTATAAAATAAATATCAGGAAAATCGATATTACTAATATACATTGTATTATGTTGGACATGTGTAGAAATTCAGAGTGATTTTTTTCCCCAAATACTAAGACTGATTCAGACTCTTAGTGTACACAAGGACTCTCAAGATTCCACTCTGGAAAATATTTTCCACTTGGAGAAATTGCCAATCTAATTAACTCCGGAAAGCATGCAATCCCATGGGCTTCATTTTTAGGAAGAAATCTCATAGATAATTGCAAGAACCCTTTTTAATAAGATAAAGTTAGATTGCTGATTAGCTTGTTTTTTTTCCAAGGTTACATTTTTGTAATGTTTCATTTGAAGATATTTCTGCTGTATCATACTAATATTGCAACGTGCTCAAAATTCAGTAGGTTGTGTCCTCCAAGGGACCTCCCTGCCTTCCTGTATAATTCCTGTCATTAAATCTTTCTGTTGTGAATCATTGTGCATGAGTAGGCATTTATTGAAAGGCTTCCTTTTCTCCTACCTTTGTAGTGGATTTTGGTATAGCAAGTATTATATCAAGACTTGATAAAAATCGTTTTCTAATCATATTGCCTGTTGAAGGTTACGGCAGCTTTCAGAATTGTTTTACCTGGGTGTCTTAGTCAATTACAGGGCACGATGCTTGCAGTGACTGCGAGGGGATTAAGGGGAAATGTGGTTAAGTACAGAATTTTCTACTCATGTTAAGTAATTGATAGTATCATCCAAAATTCAACAAGCACTCCAAAGAGCAGCTCCCAGAAAGGTTAGTAACTGTATCTTAACACACTACTATGTTTCATTAGCTAACACAGTAGTCTTAGATTTTGTGAACATGTGAAGTATTAGGCAGAAATTTGCTTAATGCATAAGAAATTGAATTTAAGAATTCTCATTATTATCCTCCAAGTGATTTAAAGTCGGCCAAAGCCAAGAACTCTTCTAGCTATCTTCATGTAAGAATTCTTTTCAAAAGTATGGAAGATTTAGGACAATATTTTCATAAGGAAGTCATGATTATCTTCCCTACCTTAGGGGTACAACTTTCTACTGACTTTGTGGCTCCTTTCTTCTGGGTGTAATTGGGTGCCTCTGATTATCTAGATGAAGCCTGTGGGTAGATCTTCCTTCATTCCTGCTTGAAGAATAGTATACATATATATTCCAGGGACTGGGCCAATTTCTAAAATGTAGAAATATTAAATCTTTATGTTTAAATTTTATCGCCTTTTACTGTTTGGATTAATTTGGAAGCTCATTTAAGACAGAAGGCTGCTGTATACCATTAATCTTTCTTAGAGCATCTTAAGTCCATTTATTATTTACAAACCATTTTAAGAATTTGATAATATATGTTGAAATGTATAAGTTAATCATCAGTTTTCAAGCAGAATCAAATCTCCTTGTTCTCCATAGTTAAGTAAACCCATAAATGTCTCTTTATACCTAAGTTATTTGATTTACTGACATTTTTAACCAAAATATAATTGTTACTAAACAAATAAAGAGTGAGCACTGCTCTGTTTATCTAACCAATAAAATTTTATAGATCATCTCCTATATGCCAGATCCTTCTGGCCACACCCACCCACACACACCCACACACACCCACACACACCCACACCCACCCACACCCACCCACCCACACACACACACACACACACACACATACACTTTGCCTTTCTAGTTTGTAATGTTGTTTGGAATAAACTTACAGTGTTGTTGCTGTGTTGGGAGGTTCTAGAAAGTTCTCAAGGAGGAGGAAAGGCTTAAGAAAGTAATTATAGAAAGTCAACACTTACTAGGGAGACCATAAAATGGAAAATATTTTAGTTATGTCTAAGGGATGGAGCACAGGGGAGAGGAGACAGGGTTTCTGTGAAAGCTTCTAAAATGGGTTCTGTGATTCAGAAGACTTTGAGAGGAGCAGTTGTGCAAAGCTCACACCTTAATGTGAGAGAAGAATGTAAGTAAAACTGAACAAGGTATGGTGCAGTGGCTGTGGTGGTGATTTGAGACTTTATCTTTCAGGATGTAGGCAAGCACCATGGGTTTTAAGTAGTCAGTTTCTGTGTTTAGGAATGTCAGTCCTGATGCAGGTAAAGAGTGGATGAGTGTAGAGTACTAGAGAGCAGAGAGACTACATAGGAAGCTGCTAATATCTGGACAAATGATGAATTAAATATGGGAGTAGCATGGATGGGAGCAAAAGACGCGGTCAGAATGATGTTCATACCAAAGTTAATGCTAAATTCAATGCAAAATGTTTTCCTCTCTAAGGAAGGTATAAACTACTTAAATATTTAGTTTTTAGGAGATAAAAACTTACCAGTACATGAACTAACAGAAGGAGAATATTGTCCTTCACTTAGGACACAATTATCTTATTACTTTGCCACCTTCTGCAGCGGCCTGGAAGTCATCTTTTGTGCCTTCTTGAGATGTAATCAAATAAGCATTGAATGCTGCTGACCTTGAGTGCTATCTAATGGGGGATGAAAATCCTATGATGTGTCCTCACTAAATTATGCATCGCATCTGGTACCATGTGACGTTTGCTCTCCCCTAGCATCAGTATTACTATGAAGGTAAATATTTTAAGTCTATTCAGAATATCAAGGCACCTAAAGATGCCTATGTTCTTTCTACCCATCCATCTACAAAAAATATACTTCCTCTACCATGTCTTACCTCCTAACAGCACTTTCGGCAATGGATTAATCCCATCGTAAGAGTTGGGCCCCCAAACATTGTTAAAAGCTGTACCTTTAAAAACATAAATGCAATCAGTTCTGCTTTAAAACCAAATGTATTCCTAAAAACTATTATGATAAGCAAAAACTGTAATTAAAGTGACAAGAATCACAGGAAAAAGAAATCAGATTAGGGACATAGCACTCAACATATTAAGGAATTTTTAAAAAATTCGTAAAAATGGTACCTTAGTGTTACATATGTGAAATGGTTAGGAGACACACAAAATCTACAGTAAATATGGCACCATTCCTTGAATGACAATTGAAATTTATTTATAGAATTCAGTGTTAGAAATGTTGCCCTTTTTACATTAGTATGAAGCAGTAGAAAATCATATCTTTCTATGTTTAAATTAAAACATTTCATTCAAACATTTGATGGATTAAATATAGATTATGTGGTTCACAATAACTGGATGAACGGAGGCACCTAGGAAAAGTATGGAGGGCGTGTTGTGTGTGTTTTGTGTGTTGCTATGGAAGTAAGTTTAGTTAGATGCCGTTTTCTGCATGCACCTAAGGTTTTCCATAGGTGAAACTGGGTAAGCAAATGTGAAATATAAATTATTTCTAAATATATCTATTGCCTTGAACAAATTAATTGTTTCAAAGTAAGTATTATACTGGAAGTGACTGTAGTTGGTTTGTTAGAAAATACTAAACGCTAAGATTATGATTGCTATTTGCCAAAGAGTTCTGCTGAAAATCTCAGCTAATTTGCTATTATAGAAAGTGGAACATTTATTTTTTTGAATTTATGTTTGTTTTTCTGTGTCTGATATCTTTCACTTAACATTATTAGTAAATTATCACTATGCATTGGAAATATTTTATTAATTCTCTATGGTATTTAATGTTCTAAGTATTACAGTTTACTCCTCACCATTGTACAGAGTTCCTTTTGCTACATAATATTATTTGAGACCTTTAGATTTCTGTATTTTGTTGAATTGGCCCTGATCTGCAAACTAATGTTTACCATGCTGGTTTTTGGGGGATGAGAATTGGTTTTATTTTTTCCATATATGTGTGTATGTGTGTGTGCATGTGTTTGCAGTATATAATGGTTACATTGAACTTGAGTATTGTGTGCTCATGTATGTCACATTATAATCATTCCCCCTCTACGTCTTTGCCCCTCCTGCCCCACCTCTCAAACCTCCTCTCACTCCCCATTTCACACCCAGTTGGTTATATAAAATGCCTGTATTATGGGCTTCTCAAATTCCGTGTGATACTTAACCTTTGCGTTTGACCCACTTCATTGAGCATGATGGTCTCAAGATGTGTCCGTTTACCTGCAAATGTGTCACGTTTGTTTTTGCTGAGGGCACTCTAAACTGATACCACCCCTGTGGAGGCCAGGATGGAGGTTCCTCAAAGGCTGAAAATAAATATTCCGCTGACACCTCTCCTGGGTGTCTTTCCAAAAGAATTAAAAGCAGTGTATAACAGAAACACATGTATACCCATATTTGCAGCAGCGCAAATAACCATAGTTAAATTGTGGAAGATGCTGAAATATATCAACAGAGCAATGGTTTCAAAAAATGTGGTCTATGTACACAAGGGAGTAGTACTCTTCCATAAAAACAGGTAGAGAACTTGTTTTAGAAAATTAATGTGATAACCTCTTTAGAGAGAAAATATTTGTTAAATTAGAATTCTTCAATGAGTAAAATAATAATTAAACCAAATAAATGATTAAATGTCTCCAAGAATCTCTCAACTTTTCATTTCATTGTTTTGATGACTGTATATTGCTAATCACATGACAACTCCCTGAATTAATTCATGGATCAATTTAGGCCCATTAAATATATTTTTCAGTAGGAAAAAGAATGCCCCATACTTTAGGTGAAATTATTGAGTGGTTTCAATTGATCAAATGAAGGAATTTTCCAGCACCTTGAAATGAAATTGCAGCATGCAATCCACTCTAGTTTTTATCAAAAATCTGTATTTGTTCTGGGTTAAGTTTGCTTAAAATTATTATTATTATCATATTTTGTACTACAACATATGTTTGGTTAGCACAGATAAGTGCATTGTCTTACTGGCTGTTTATATTTTTTTTCTATTCAGAAAAACTACTTGTAGCTAAAAGCTTAAAATTCTATAGCATTCTTAATTCTAAAGAAAGAAGGAAGGTGAAAGATATACAACTTTTTCAGGAAATCCATGGAAGAAGATGGTTTCCCAAGGTCACTGAAATAAATAGGAACAGGTACAGTCAACACTTAATTATAAGCGATCCCTGGGGAGTTGAGATAAATGGAATCCGAGTTAATTTCCAACACAGGCACTGGTTTTGCTTGTCAGTCCTCAATGACTTCCCCAACAAGAATTTGACCTGACATTTGTTTTTCAATACATTTAATGTCGTCTCCTTATGTTTTGGAGAAAAATAGTGACAAGACAATGGGAAGAAAGCAAAATTGTCACGATAAATTAGTTAACTCAGAAAGAGAATACATTCTTCTTTTAGCTCCCAACAATGGACTAACACGTACAAAATGATGAAACACTTAACATATTAATAGGAGATCCAGAAGCACCATCCATTTTTTAAAAGAATTTGTAAGATAGTAATAGTCTTTTCTCCACAATCAAGGATAATTAGTAGAACCAGGGTTTTATACATTCTTCTTTGTAAGTACATGCACTATATTCAAATACAAAAGAGTAACATGATCTAATATATGTATGTGTATGCCCAAGTTCTTGTGTGTCTTTGTGCGTGTGTTGGTTTTATATTTCAACACCAATTCAGATAGGAAGACTTCCACTGCACCCGGAGATGAGAAATAAGTAGAGACGACTCAAGTAAGAACTTGATGGGTTGTTGCTGAACGTTTGACAGGAGAGAAAAAGGCAATTGCCAGATAAAAAAAGTAGGACTCTGGGGAGGAGAAAGAAGGAAAGCTATTTGAAGCTGTTAAATTCAGACACATCATCAGTGGTTGGATTATTGCTCCCTGGTTAAGATGAGAAGGAGAATAATACAAGAGAAAGAGATAATAGAATTTTAAAATACTTAGTTGGAAAAGACTGGGAATAGATACTTGAAGTGTCTATTGATTTTTATTGGAAATACCGAAATGGTAGCCTCAATTTGAGAGCACCCAGGGTTTTTATTTTTTCTTTAACAGAGATGTATTTGAACATGGCTTTTCTCCAGGGTAATGGGGTCCAGTGCCTGTAGCTTTTGAAAATGCCCTAAGTCCTAAATGTTTAATCCCACCATTTAAGAAATGCAAACCATATTAGTTATGACTTACCCTGTAAATTCAAACTTTTCCACTGTCATTCAGTTAATTTTATTGACACAAATCCTTGTAATGTACTTCCAAGATAAAAACATGACTGACTCTTCTAAAATGATTTAAAATTTTGTCAAATAATGAAATATTTTATTAAAAATAATTACATTAAATGGCTAACTAAAGCTTTTGATCGTGAAGTATCTATTTGAATTTTTAATATCATTTTACAACTTTTATGAGCTCAAATAATGTTTTTTCTCATTTTTATTTGGTTCTGTTGAAATTAGTGAATTTCCTCTACATTAATATCCTTTTGATATTAGTTTAAAAGATCTGTAGGAAAAGCATTACACCTTAGGGTTGTGCACTGTAGATCTAAAATTCATCAGTAGGGTTGGGGGAATGACTCAGTGGTTAAAACACTTGACCAGCAAGCGCTACATCAAGTGCTAAGTACTCAAGTTTGATTCCCCAGTATCACATAAGCTAGCCTGGTGGCACATGCCTGTGATCCCGGGATTTGGGAGACTGAGGCAGGAGGATTGCTGTGAGTCCAAGGCCAGGTTGTACTTCATAGTGAACTCAGGACCAGTCTGGGCTACAGAGAGAGACCCTTTCCCCCGCCTCCCCACACACACACAAAATCAGCAATAATGTTAGTTGCTGTTGGAAACCATTAGCACCATACATGTAATTAGCTTTAACAGATAAAATATGGTGAAATAAATGAGAGACTAGTTTGATGTCTTCAACATAGCGATCTTGAGTACCTTAGAAATTTGTGGAATTAACTTATTACTAATCTTTCTTAAGAATTGCTTTATTGGGAAAAAAGAAAACCAATGAACTTTAGTTTTTGAATTAGGAAAGGTAAATCCGTAAGGACCAGGGTATTTTGCTGTGTTCAAAGAACTAGATGACTTATATTTTCTGTGATCATTAAAATTACTTGAAAGTAAACAAGCAAGGAAGAAATATGGAGTCTTACACAAAAAATAAATGTGGGCACGGGAGCAAAGCACACAGTTGTAATCACAGCTCCTTGGAAGACTGAGGCAGGAGGATTACAAGTTTGAAGCCTGCCTGGGTGAGATTGTGTCTCAAAATTAATCCGACACAGAAAGTTAAATATCATTGGTTTCTTTTACGTGAGAAATCCAAAATATGCACAATAATTTCAACACAAAAGACATAGGAAGTAGGTGGGTGGGCTCTGTGGAGAAGGGAAGAGTCTGAGATGGGCTCAGCTGGAATGTCAGGAAGGGGCAGGGGCCAAAAAAAAAAAGATTGAGATTTGGAATATCTTGTGCCTCAACTCCTCATGCTGAAAGACATTGTTTCTGTGTTCATTAATAGCAAAATTTTTCAGACAGTGAAATCGAAGTATTAATATAGTTGGTTGAAGAATTGGGCATAAGGGACTGTAACCTGAGCATAACTCAAATATTGAGTATTATTTGTTCTTCCAAAATATAAATTCCAGACCACTTAAAAAGGTATTTGATTCATCCTACTAGTAAAATAGTAAAAGTTACTTTTGCAGTCAGTAATTCCATTTCTCGGTATCTTTCTATTGACATGAACAATTTGCCATGTACTGTGCTAGATGTAAACCTGCTGCATAGTCCAGTGGGATAATTACTCAGTGTGAACAGGCTGTAATGTAATAGAGGATTCAAGAGAGGGACTGTGTAGTTGAATTCCAATGTATATAACACAGAAGTCCTTGGGCATCAAGGCACAAGCTTCGTTCTCGGGTTTCCGGAAAATACTGTGTCTTTTCCAACTATATCGTTTACCAGGAATTTTTAAGAACTCTTGTAAATCAAGCTTTAATCTGAAATTCTTAGCTATCTTTTTAAAAACTTATGATCTTGCATATGATAAAAGTTTATTTTAAAAATAAGTTTATTGAGCGGTCACCAATACACACATATTTAAAATGTGTAATTTGGTAAGCATTAACATATGTGTAAGTATGTAGATAAGTATATATGTATGTTTGAAAAAACATATATATTTGAAGCCATCTCTACCTTAAAGATAGTAAGCATATCTGTCCCTCTGAACATTGCCAACTGCCCCAGGTAATTTCCCACCTCCCTTTATTCACCCCCTTTCCCTAAGCACTGAGCTACTTTATGTCACTGTAAATTGTTTTTCATTTTCTAAAATTTAATATAGATTGACTCATATTTTATGCATTTAATTTTACTGGCTTTACTCTAGTCAGAATAATTATTTAGGATATCCTAGGAAGTGTGATTAAAATGTAGTGAATATTTAAATAAAAAATTTTACAACAAAAACGCGTTACCATCAATCCCTCTCAAAATATTATCTGTGCTTCAAATACACTTAGTACATCCTTCTAGCCTGGAAGAGTTCTTTTGTGAATGCCTTTTTGTGGCCGCCTCGATGTCCTGAATTAATTCAAGATGTTTGTGAATTATCAAAAACGTTATTTGGCTTCAGAGAAGAGCCCCAAGTTGCTTGGTGCCAGACCCAGCAAATACATGCAGCTCGTTCCCAAAGTCAAAATGATGAAGAAAACATTTTGAGTCCATTCAAGACTTAGAGGCAGCCATAATATGCAACAAAAGATGCAAAAACTGTTGCTGTAGAAAAAACTGGGGAGAAGAATGGGATTAATGTGTTCCAAGCAAAAGGAGGGTGTGGGTTGAGGAGGATTAATTGCAATGTGTCTTTTACTGTGATCATTTTACTCAGTTTCAACATTCACTGTGTTTGTATCTTACCTCGCATTACGTTAAGGCGTTGCAGAGTGTGAATCCATAGCAAGGATGTGCCACCATTTGTTTACGCGTTCCTCTGTTGATTGCGGACTCCCAGGCAGTCCCAAATTCTTCATTGTTAGAAACAGAGCACTGACTGCACACGCTCGTAAGTAAGTCCTTGCATAGGTACATGCTTTTACATCTAGGAAAATACTTAAGTCTGGGTCGTGTTTAGGTGTATACTTAAGCTTTTATGAAACTGTCAGATTGCTTACCAGAGTGGTAAATATCATTTTAAATCCCCACTAGAAGTTTATGAGGGGTCTTTTTTACTTTTTCAAAAAATTTCATTTCTGCAGTGTTTTATAGTTTTTATCAGAATCACACATTATTGTTGTATACTTTGTCAAATCTTTACGTATTGTGTATTTTTGATATCTTCATTTTTGAATTTTGATTATCAGTACATATATATATATATATATATATATATATATATATATAGTGCATTACATCGATCTAGGATGATAAAATCTTGGCAATTTTGTCTATTAATTCTAGTAGCCTATTTTTTTGTAGCCTCCATTGGAAGTTCTATATAGATGATTATTGCACCTGTAAATAGTCGATTTTACTTTTTTCTTTCCAG
Organism: Ctenodactylus gundi; assembly: GCA_004027205.1. NCBI lineage: Eukaryota > Metazoa > Chordata > Mammalia > Rodentia > Ctenodactylidae > Ctenodactylus > Ctenodactylus gundi. Next base: position 140,323 of record PVKB01003282.1, on the reverse strand, counting down.
TCTGAGTTCCTTTTATTATCTGACTGTTCAGACTAGTGCCATCTATATTATGCTAAATAGAAGTGATCAAGAGCAGGCGCTGTTATATATATATATTTATTTTGGGATTAAACATTCACTTGCGAGTGAAATACTTGTTTTGCTGTAGCTGTAGTTCATCACTTGGAAGAGCACTGTCTCATTTCAGTTGACGGTGACCCTTGTTTGGGAATATAGTTGGGTTACACAAAAACACGTTTGTTCCTACTTTTAAGTCTTCTGTAAGCAATTCTGGAACAGATGTAGTTAAGGTTTATCATTAGTCAGTGAGAGAAAAATACTTGAATTTTCTGCCCATGCCTGGTGATTTGTGTGGATTTGTGCTCCCTGGGGCTAACAGCGACTGTGCTCATGTCTCTGTGTGGTTCAAGCTGCCATTCTGAACCCTGTGTTGGGCTCAGGAAATGTGACCTATGCGTGGTCCCTTCTCTTCCTGTCTGCAGGTAGTTTCCTCACGTGCCTGTGTTCCTTTCCACTCACCTGAGAACCTGGTGGTGATGCTGTAGGTCTCCCGAGCTGCCTCTGTGCACAGGTTGCTTTCCTGGGCTTCCTCACTTCCACATGCACGCTCCTCTACCCCTCCCTACCTACCCCCACCCTGCCACCATGTTCCCAGCCTGGTCTACTTAATGAAGGTCCTCCACGTGCTCATGTTTCACACTCCTTATGCTGCAGCCTGGAAACTCTTTCAGGGGTGTAAGGCAGAGCAGTTGTAGGGCTCACCTTCTGTTACCCTTGGATCTGGAGTGTTCCCCAAAAGCCTCATGCATTGGGATGTTGTGGAGCTCCTGTGGAATCATGTACTGTAAAGAGGTGGGACCTGATGAGAAGAGGCTGAATGCAGGGACTTAAGGGCGGATCACTAGGGCTTGACCTGGAGGGAGTAGCTCACTGGGACATGACCTGGAAAGATGTGTGCTAGCTCCACCCTTTTTTGTTCACTGGGCTTCCTCCCCACCATGTCTGAATAGCTTTTTTTTTTTTTCTTCTCCTTTTGGGCCTCTGCCACGTGCTTTCACTGTTGTCAGCCACCATGAATGGACTGAGACCTTCTGAAACTGTGAGCTCAAATAAATCCCTCCTCCCTTAAGTTGCACATGTTAGTTACTGTGTCCCAGCAATGCAAAAGTAACTAAGACACCTTCTTTATTTGGTGAACATTATATCTTTCAAAGACTCTGTAAGGCTGTTGTTTATTGCATTTTTTCAGTTTTTAAAAATCACTTCAGAAAAAAAGGTAAATCTTTTCTGTACTTTTTCATCTTGGTGGGCAGCAGAATGAAATGTTCTATTTTACATTGTATTTTCCGAAGTGCATGATACATTAAAGTTACATCAAGTAAGGGATATATTTTAGAATCTTAGGTTAAAAAGAGGTGCCTGCTTGTCTGATTCAGATTGTTTTGATTTCATTTTCTATTCCTGCATGTTTCCTTCTTTCTGATGTATCTTTCTGATGGGATCTAAGATAGTCAGTGGGAAACAAATGGGAGTGGCCACAAACATGAGCAGTTGAGACTTCATGGATCAGAATGGATGCAAAGAAGTGAACTGGAATTATAAAAGGTTGATTTTGTTTCTTCATGAATTTTGTCTAGTTGTGTGCTTTCTCACTGGATTTCTCAGCAAAATCTTGATGAACAAATTAAAATTGTTCCAAACCTTGAAACCTTGGAAAACTTGTCCGTTTCTGATTAATGCCTCTGTCGTTTCCTGCCAGCTAGGATTCTATAGACATTAATTTTAGCAGGAACAGCTGGCTTTGGAATACAGGTGCAGCCTGTTCCCGCCACATAAACTACCTGTGATATATTAATAAAAGAATGATGGTTTAATTTTTTTTCAGGTGCAATTGAAAAGTCAAGTCAATGCTTTCAAGAATGATAAAGAATAAATGAATCAAAACTTTATTTTTATACTGCTATTTAGTGTATTGTTTCATCTTAGAATCCTCATCCTTTCGAGCACAGCATTGTTTAGTTTTATGAAAGAAAAAGAGACAAAATAAGGCTAGTAAAAATGTTACATTTAAATATAGGAGTCTGGGGCTGGAAGAATAGTTCAGCAGTTAAAGCATTTGCCTAGCAAGCACTAAGTACCCAATTTAGATTCCCCATCACCACATAAGCTGGGTGTAGTGGCACATGCCTGTAATCCTAGCACTCGGGAGGCTGAGGCAGGAGGATTCTTGTGAGTTTAACATCTAGCCTACATAGTGAGCTTAGAACCAGCCTGAACTATAGAGTGGGACCTTGTCTCACAATAAATAAATAACACAGGATCTTCCAGTAAGTGAGTGTTGCTAGTTAAATAAGCTTAGGTCTAAAACTATGGTTTTTTTGAAGCATGAACAGCTTATAACTGAATTTTAGTATTAGAAAATTATCTATCATTTGTATGGAGACAGGGTCTTGCTCTGTAGTTAACTCTAGTTTTGAATTCACTGTGTAGGCCCGGCTGAGCTTGAACTCGACAACTCTCCTGCCTCTGCCCCAGGTGCTGGGATTATAGGGGTGATACCTAGCTACCAGTTTATATTATCAACCATAGGTCTCTGTCTAATCTTTCTGGGATATAGAAAGTCACCTCATATTCATTGGCTATTGATATCCTTATTTTTGTCACTGTTTGCTTTGTTAACGTGCACTTGGTAACCTAATGTGGAAACCAAAACGAATCATGTACTAAGCATAGGCAGATGTATAGAGATCTACTGAAGTATCATACATAGATCTGAAAAGTATGACAGAAGATAAACTGAAAATAAATACTGAATAAGGCACTCGTAATGATGTTATTTTGAAGATCAAACATTTGGCAGAAAATTTAAGGTTAAGGAGAACGTTGTATTTCAGGAAATATGGTGTGGAGGGAACAAAATCAGTGAAACTCAGAGATTCTGGGCCATTGATGGGTCAAATTTTACTATTTACCACATAGGGGTTGGGCAATTGTGTAGCTTTTAAAATCCCAATGATTCTTATCTTAAATCAAAACTGCTTTTTCTCACCTTATGAGCTATTTTGAGGAATAATGAAGGAATATGTGTGAGGTGCTTGTTAAATAGATTTCACCTACCATGTATTAATTATCTTCTTTCTTTTCAAAGTCAGGATTGTATAATTAAACCTGCCTTACTTTCTGTGAACACCAAGGTAGACATTTTTGCAATGGATAGAGATAATTTGTATGAGTTTTTTCCCCCCAACACATAAGAAGAAGTGAAATATACTTAATGCTTGCACATAATAATGTGTCATTATCAAAAAATAAAGTTATTTGATATCAGGGTTTTCCAGAAATCTAAGGTCGGTGGAAATCATGAGTTAAAAAGGCATGGTATTTAGAAACAGGAGAATGTCTCATTTTCTAGCTGAATAGGACTTTAACCAAATGATGTCCTACTCAGTTTTTTAGTAACATTATCACTTTGTAGTTTGGGGAAAATGTTAAGCATTGCATCTATTTCTGGCGAGAAAATTTACCTGCTCTAAGGTTTGTAGTTACGGCAAATTAGGCAATAAGCGTGTGAATTGTACCTCATCAACGGTGAATTGCTGAATGAAGATTCCTTTTATTATTGAAGTACATGTTAGAGATCTTACTTACATAACTTCTCTCTTGAAGATCCATTCATGAATGCTTTGTTCTGAGCGTGAAAACTTACTGTCTTTACAACATTTTACAGACTTTTTAGTGTGAGAATATAAGATGAAACTAAAAACTTTAGATGGCAACAGACGTTAGAGCCTAAGTCTTCAGAGAGAGTTTGATGTTTCCTCTCTCTTATAAGTACATCATTGCTGTTGATCTAAACCTTTTATCTTTGTAGGAAGAACCATACTTAATTGGCACATCAGACTAGACTGAGGGACAAGAGCTCTCCAGCCCACCGCCGCTGGCAAGCAGCGCTTAGGCTAATTTACCCTTCCGTGCCAATTACTCCCATCTAGCGGGTGCTTCCCTTCATGGGTTGCCAGCTGAGGATACCTGCCAGGCTACCCCTGTAGACACCTGCTTGTTGAAGCAGGAATACTCTCAGATTTGAGCCGTAGAGAAGAACGTATTGATTCTGCTTTGAGTCTAACTTATTTTGATGTAGCTCTGCTTTCTACACCCTTACCACAGCCTTGGCTTTGTTTTTGTTTTTTGTTTTTTGTTTTTTCTCTTTTTTTCTCTCTGTACTGGGGAGTGAACCCAGGACCTTCACAGTGATCTACATCTTCAGTTGTTTTTAATTTTATACTTCATTTTGAGACAGATCCTTGATAAATACCACATTGCCCAGCTTGCAATTTTCCTGCTTTGGTTTCTCAAAATACCGGGATTACCGGGCTGCACGACCAAACATGGCTGGCCTCTTTCTGGCATTTTCCATTTTCTATGTATTGAGAAAATATAAATGAGAATTGGATATTAACGGATTTCTGGGCAGAAGCCTGCATATCTCATTCCCAGTTTAGGAAATTTTCATGTGGCATTGGAAGTTGAAGATGTTCACAGGAAGACATGTCTTCTCAGAAGGTAGCTAGGCACAAAATCAAGCTCTAAGGTAGCCAAGTGAAAATAAAAGATGTTGGTGAGACGCTCCAGGTTGGGGTAGTTAAAAATATGGTGCTTTTAACTAATGAAAAAAAAATGGCTGCTGTTGCATTTAAATCAAAGTGGTGCATACCAGATTTTTAAGTGAATACAATCTTTCAATGTTGCAAGTTCAGTGAATTATTTGATAAACTTGATCTACTTGAAATTCACTTTTTCCTTAGCTCATAGATGTAAAAGGAGAGACCAATTAGGGCCCAAGGGCTTGTAAATGGAACGATATGGATTTGCTTTATTGGAACACAAGTTCTCTTGTAAAAGTCAGAAGGTTTTGGTAAATGATAGTGAGCAGTTACAACTAATAAAAGAGTACTTACTTCTGTAAAATAAAATTTCTCTCTTTGCTTTGACTTTCAACACTTAACCAAATTATTACTGCAATACATTAAAAATTAAGAATGTTGCAATGAAAAAAAAAATTAGGCTTTAACAGCAAGTTTGTAAGTTTGTGTTATCTCCAGCCATACAAATGGCTGCTAAATTAATTATAGCATTTTATTTTTCTAAAAAATATTGCAAAAAATAAAAGAAAAATTTCAATGTTAGTCACTAGGGGAGGGGCGAAAAGATGCCCTGTAAATCCCAGCTTACTTTTCAAGGGGTTAATATTTCCAGTGGCTGCAAAAGAAGAATATGGTGTGTGAAGTGTAATGCAGCAAAAATGACAAGAACTAGCCAAGTCTAACGCCTCGCGCAGGGAGCGTGACAGTAGCAGCAGAGACTGAAGATAGCTGCTTTCTGTTCTATTTTTTTTTCCTACTCAAGCAACACATGGTGAAATCCAAGGCATGGAGTCAGCCTTTGTGGGTACAAATTCCAACTCTGCCACTCAGGAGTCGTGTCATCTCAAAGGAGCTAGTCATTGTGTCTTGAAAATTTCATCTACACATTGAGGATGTTGAAAGGGATAATTTAGCCAATAAATGAAAAGATTTATCATTTATCACAAGCCAACTTTTCCATGCACAGAGCTACTACAACTGTGAATTCCATGGAGAAGCTAAGCTCAAGCGGCCAGCACAGGCCAGTGCACAGGGTGATGCCAGGGATTGTTCAGGGGAACATTGTGTGCCCACTGGTTAAGCCAAAAACCAAGATCAAGAATAGTGGGGAAACGCTTTGTGCTCTTTAAAAATTAAGTCATGTCAGAAAGGAATTAAAATAAAACTGAATCTCAATCTGTTTAAAAAATTTGCCAGAATTTACAAAGGTGTTGAAGGATTGGGGTCGACAGTGAGTCACAGCTTATGATCTACAGGTCTGTCGATAAAATCGGGATGCTCTTCCCAGCTTGTAGCTGCCAGAGCTGCAGCAGTTATCTGGGAGTACGATGGATGTGACAGGCAACGTCCCGAATCCCTTTTCCCCAGTCTGACATTCTCTGGAGTTTTCTACAGTCTATACCCCACCCCTCTGTCTTCTTACTAGGTCATTTGACAGATTGTGTTTTCAATCAATTTTTAAAAATATTTTCCCTCGTTATGAAAATTAACTGACTGGATGAAATGTTGTCTTTTGTACTTTTTCAATGTTGAGTGAGTAGTCTTTTCAGCTAAGTATACAATAAAGAATGAGGGTGCTGCTACTGGAGGTTAGATCAGGGAGGATGGTTCTTTTCCTTATTGACAGTTTGATAAGAGGTTTCTCCAATGTAATATTTGACCCTTTAAAGCATCCTTAATAATGCCATGAAGTTGATGTTTTGTTAAAAAATCCATAATTATATGGTCCCCATCGAAAGGTATACATGTACACACACACATGCATTTTATATTTGCATGCATATACACTATACATGTGTAAGGAAAAATACATGTGTTTGTGTATGTATGTATATATATTTTTTCTATGTGTACCAGAGTAATTTCTGATTCATTATCTGTTATCACTTCAAATTTTTATATAAAATATATATGTTATAGTTAATATAAATGTATAGAGTTCTTGCCTTAAGAATTCAACACTCTCCATATAACTTAGGTTTATGTGGCATGAAACAGTGCATTTGAAGAAACAAGTTGCCTAACAGCACCTCTAACTTATAAAATACATCTTTTTTTTAACCTTCTGGGTAGTAGTATCTCTGATTTGAAGGAACTAGAGTCACAAAATTCTAAGTGAAATAGTCCTTAAAATTTTTGCTCATTTGTGCTGCAAATGATGTTGTGTGATATGTTATACTTAGATCTAGGTGATATGAAGTTGAGATATCAAAGAACTTAAACTTATGTGGTATGCCCTCAGTCTGCATAGAAGGGACGAAAAAAAAAGACATGCTGCATAATATAGCAGATAGTTGAACATTTTAAAGTCATTGTGTTATTTGGATGGTGGATTAAGACATCGGTAGGACAAAATGCCACTGTGGCAATGTCCATTTACTGTGCAGAGCCTTTGAAATTAGAGGGGCCTTTTCTGAACTGTTTGGCTGTGGGAATTCTGAATGTAACTGGGGCTGGCCAGTTAGATGCACTTTGATGTGACTGATTTAGAGGTAGAAGTGAAGTTGTGATGGGTGGAATATCATGGCTGGTGTTTGCTGGTTAGGAAGTCTGTAGCTTGAATCATTCCCTTGTAGTGACGTCTTTCAAGTAGATCACCTTAGTTGACCTTAGTAGATGGCGAGTTTTTCTTTATTAGACATTCAAGTGAATACTGATGATCATTAGCTCAAACATCGGGGGAGAAATAACAACTGCTGGGTGACGTGAGGGAAATTGTACTATGTAGTTTCTGTGGTGATTCCTAATCCTGAGATTCTGGCTAAAGGAACTTCTTTTAAAGATTCTTCAGTATTCCAATGCTAGTTTACTGAGGCGTCTACTGTGAAGTGACTTACGGATTTGATGTAAGCCTGAGAGTAGTAATGAAAATAAAAACTTAAAAGACCAATGGTGTCTAGGACAAACATATTTGAAAAATTCCACATTCCATTTAATTTTTCTTCTCTAGTCTTTTATTATTTTTTGAGTTTCTATATTTTATCCTGATGAGTTAAAAGAAACATAAGAGTCTTAAACTATATACTTTATATACAGGTCTTAGAAAACTAGATTGAATTTAACTTTCCACACAATACACTTGTGCCATTTTTAAATAAAATGCTCACAGTCTCATATTAAGTATGTATACCTTAATATGTGAATGTGTATAAGCAGTAGCATTAATATAACTTTATTTTGTTTAACATACTAGTCATTTATCTGCCTATGGTTTCAAATCATATTAAATTACAACCATTTTTTATCAAATAGCATGCTGCCTAGATGCTTTGTTGAATTTAAAATCAGTTCTTTTGTAGATCAGTGGTTTTGCACTTAGCTTGTAGTAATTTAATTTGTGATTTGTTACTTGACAGGATTTTAGTTTTTTGTCATATCCATCATATAAAGCAACTTGTTTGAACTTTCAGTTTCTGACATCACATTTGATTTTTTTTTGACCAAATGCTGGAATTAATTTTCTGCTAGCTGATACAGTATTGCACATGGTTTTGAGCTGATATGCATAAACATTGTTTATAAACTGCATAAAAGCTTGATATAGATGAGACATAAAACCTTTTAAAATTGTACATATCAAAAGTAGAAATGAAAATATTAAGAGTAATTCAGGTATTTCCTTTAAATCAAGACTTATATGGAAGTATTCCTACATTGTCATTCATCATTGTACAAAAAAGTGCTAAACTATATATATGAGAAAAGTACATGCACACACATGAATTAGGATGCAAGAAATTATATATGTATATGTATATATATATATATATATATATATATATATATATTAGTTAGAATGGAAGAAACAGTGTTATCATTGATATTACAATTATTTCTGAGTGATAGAAGTTTCTTTCCAGAAAGAGGGGGCCAAGAAAACTAAACTATTAAAACATTAGAATTAAATGACCAGGGAATCAAATTGCTTGATACTATTGAGCACTCAGCCACTAAGGCAGTCAATTAGAACAATAAGCGAAACTAAAAGAGGAACCAAACTCAAAATAACCATTTTTAGATACTTTTTGCAGCAGAACTGCATTAAAAAGAGGTACTGGCTCCCTGTGTTTCGATTTCCTTATCAGACTGACAATAAGCAATGGTCAGATTGATGCAATGCAGACAGGGGCCATTGGCCTCACCTCCAAGGATCCTGATCCCAAGCTTTTGTCTCTTGATGGACTTGTGGACCAGAGGAGGAGGGAGGGAGAAAAAGGATTAAGAGCAGAATGAAACTGAATCACAATGGAGGAAGGTGCCTGAGGTCTTGTCATGGTCACCAGGGAAATGTCTCAGCAGAGAATTCATGAAAGACCTGGAAGGAGGCTTCTAGGCTAGGAATTCAGATGTGTCAGGCTGAGCGTGGTAGGACTAGGACTCCTGGGCCAAGTCCTTGGCTGCAGCTGTCTCTTGCGCATTCTAATGGTCAGGTAAACATACCAGGTGTAGTGAGGCAACATCCATGTCTCCTCCTGCAGCCTGCCAGACAAATCTGATCATTGTTTATGATAAGGCATGAGAGAACTTATGTGGGATTTCTGGCCTGAAACCAGGGTTCTTGGGCACACATTGAACAAACTGTACTTTGTATGTCTGTATTATTGCAAATTATGCCTTTATATCATGCTTAGTACTTGAATTAGTACCTACAACAAATTCAGAAGTGTGTAACATTTGTACATAGTGAACTATATAATTTCTTGTAGGCCATAATGTAAGGTCTAAATGATTGGGAAGTCTCAAAATCTTATGATGAGATGACTTCTCACACTGTAAAACTTAATTTCCATAATAGCTATTGGTAATTCAGTCAAAATCTTAATAGATGGTATTGGAATGTGATGAATTAATTCAGGATTTCTCTGGAAGAGTACAGTGTTTTAGAAAAGCCCCTAAGCTGAATGTATTCGATACTTGAGTACAGTCTTAATGTTTTGATGGAGATTTTTTTTAACGAGGCAATCATTGGAATGCATTCTAGTGCTAAGATACCTTGAAGATAAAGTTAAAAGATTGAATAATGATGTCAGGAAGAGTAAAAGTTTAGAAAATAGTCTTAAAAAATGTGCAGGAGATAATGTCAGGTGATTGAATCATTGAAGGATGATCACAATTTTTGTCACATTTCATGCCTTTGGAAAGTTACATTTTAGGGAAGAAATTGTCATTTGACTGTGATTAGTTCCATACTCTGTATCCAGCTCCACACCGTGGAAAAGATGTCCTAATTTAACCAATAATTAATGCATTTCAAGTTTTCATTGTGAGATACTTTTAATACTCTGAAAAGTAAGGGAATGCTAAAATGGACACTCAAGTATTGAGCATTAAGACATTTCTCAGTATTTTTTTTGATTCACATTTTAACTAAAATATTTTAAAATTATACATGACATTCTGTATATTATAGAAGTAACATATGCATGAAATTAAAAATTTAAAACTTTATGGTTTCATTATCCAAAGATGATGAGCCCTCTGAAATTGTTAGATATTTTTTCCATATGTGTGTGTGTATATATATATATATATATATATATACATATATCTACCTATGTATACATATACACACACACCTTTTTTTTTAACCAAAGTAAGATCTTATTGTAATACTCTTTTATGAGGTGATAATACCAAGTAATGTTTTCTAATTCTCCTTGAAAATAAATTTTGATAATAATTTAGATGGTTTGTCTAAATCAATATTAAATTGACATGTGCATATGTGTCTTGTAATCATACCACTCAAGTGTCTTCTAACTTACATAGCCTCTTTTTACATAAAAAATAACATATATGTGCATGATTGTGTGTTTGTGTGTATCAATGTATGTGCACATGTGCGTATAATATTAGGATGACCTGTAAAGATCAGCAAAACAGGGACAGGGGAGAGTATTTGTGAGTGCCTAGTGAAGAAACAGTCATTACACATCTCCTTTCTAAGGGAGAGAATTTGAGCAGATACTTCCATTATATTAATATCATGAACTGTAGCTTAAATATCTGATATTTTATAGTTGTAGAGTCCTCATGTTTTGATTTTTATTCTAACTAAGGATATTTTGTTTTCTTAAGTGATGTCATCATACACACTTTTAAAAAAGAGGGTTTTAACGCAGATAAAAAAGATGAATCTTAGCTTCTGAGTACAACAGAGAAGAACAAGGACTAGGTCAGCCCTGGTTCTCTCACTGAGGATACATTTCATCCCTTTACGGAAGGTATTGCATCCTTTTTGTGACTAAAGCATTTAAAAAATATGATGTGATTCTCTTTATTGTATGAGCCTAAAATGTGGCTTTAAAGGCATATTTTTAAAATACAAAAAGTTGAATCTTTTAAATAATAGCTTTTTATGGGGAATGACATTGTTTCCAGGCCCAAAATGCAGGTGCTCTTTGCTTCCTGTCGGGGCTAACTCATTGACATCTTGGAGTTAAAATGAACTCGTAGTTTCATTCTCAGTATCTGCTTCCCTTTAGTATCTTGATCCTAGAAAAACTGGACCAACTGAAATAAGGTACGTTTTTCCTAAAAAGCATCCCAACACCTTTCCTTGGTCTGAACTATTTTGACATCTGTTTTCACTGGGAAAAAGAAAATGGAAGGCAGCTACCAGATAGTAGCATTGGAGCGGGATAACAGTGCCTGCAGGCTATAGAATCCTGTTTCCATAGAAATGAAGTTTGGATTGTTGAAAATAGGAAAGAGACTTTAAAACTAGTATTCCTGCCACTAGTGAAAAAATTGTACAGATGTATTTTCATGTTTGCACGTTGGGAATGACTGATGAGATTTCCATTGTGATCAGAAAGTCTACGGGGGAATACACCTTACATACATTTGGATTAGGGTAGTAGGAGCATATCAGTCTCCGAACAATGACATAAGAGGACTGTAATGCTTCCTAAGAGTCCAGAAACATCAAAGCTTTCTGTTTATTGCATTTTGAAAGCTCTAATGTACTTAGTCTGCAATTCATGATTTAGTCTCTCAAGAGATCACAGAAAGCTCACATTTTGAAACTAGAGTAGAAACAGTTTTATCCCTTCAAGATTGAAGTCAAACATTGAACTAAGTATTTATATATATATATATTTCTTACTTGAGTGTCAATTTTGACAGGTTGAATGCAAATAAAGAAGACAATTAAAATAATTACTTGCATAAATTCTGGAAACAGCAGTGTTCTTGTGTGTGTGTGTGTGTGTGTGTACATATGTATGCATTTTGAAATAGGATTTTAGAAATTTGTAATTGCCCATGGAGAAGTGAGAACTGAGAGGATAAAAATGTAAATCTCAAAATTTCTGATGACCAATTGAAAGTAAGAACAATGGAAATAATAATCTCAAAACAAAAATCTTTGATTTTATACTTTGTTTTTATTACTTCTCTGAGATGTAAAATATATTCATCTTTTTGCTTTATTTTATAAGCCAGGAAAAATTTCTGGTTGTATGATTACTGAACATAAGAGAAAGGTAGTAACCGTTTTATTAATGGTATTTGTTTTGTCTTGAGCCAGTACATACTCGTGTTCTTTAAAGAAGGATGAGCTAAGAAATGATTTTCAATGGTGTAAATTGTATTTACTGACAGCCTCCATTGGTTATACATGAAAAATATAAATCATGAATATCAGTGACATTTGCATTAACCCTGTATGGCTATGAAAAGCAAACAAAAAATACAGTAAATTTAAGACAAAATTGAAAAATAAATATGCACTAGGTCAGTTTTCTATCTGTATTTGTATGGAATCTCAACTTGATTTAAAGCAATTAGAGGTCTATGTGTGGTAGATTAAAATAAAGAGCAAGTGCCTCACATGTTTTATAATTGAAGTTTTGAGTTGTTTAAATCTTGAAGTTTCACAGTAGGTGGACCTTCCTCTCAGTGTAGTGTATTCTTGAGTGAGATATGTTTGCAGAAATAAAATCCAGATCATGACATTTGAGATGGGTTTCTTTGGCTAACTCTGCCGTTGAGGATGTGATGACCACATAGCATCTCATTTTACTATGTCACCCCAAAATTCTTAGACTTTCAGGAAGGTTGAACTGAAGTTTTGAATCAGGAGCTCTCGGAGAGAGAAATGCTCAGGTACAGGTACGCGCTGGTAGGGAGCTTATGATTACCATTAAGTTTTCTGTGTTTGCAAATGGAACTATCATTAGAAATTTTATCAGTATCAAAAGGGTATTTTTCCACTGTAATTTCTTCCCCAGTGGTTCTGAATCTTTGCCAAATAGGTCTTACTGATCAAATATAACATCTTCAAAATGCAGATGTGGAGAAGCAAAGTCCAAATGAGAGAGCCAAGATTTGGGAAGAAGAATGAAAACAGGTCCCAAAGAGATGCTTCTCCTCATCACACTTGATTAGATGAGTGTTAGTATTTCACCCTGAAGGTTGAATTAGCAAAGATAGTTGTATACATTTAGGAGTGATGAGGTGATTTTTAAAATTTAATCTCAATAAATTTTATTTTTACTTTTTGTGGTCCTGGGGTTTGGGTTCAGTATTTTCACGCTGACTGATCTGTAGCTCTTTTTATTTATTAACTTAAAAAAATTCTTGAGACAGGGTCCCATGTATTTACTAAGTTGTTCCCAGCAGAGCTTATGCTAACAGTCCTCCTGGCTCTACCTCCCAGGGCACTGGAATTACAGACATGTGCCTGAAATTGTTTTACTTAAAAAAAAAATAAGCCTCTGATTTCTATGGAGAGACACTACCATGAAAAGAGAGACAAATCTGTATTATAGTTGTGTAATGATCTTGAGGTGGGGTAGATAGGATTTGGTGATGATATAATTTTTGACCTTTTATCTCTGAGGAAATTGGATGACAAATTAAATGAGTGAGAAAAAATATTAGAAAAAGAATGCATAAGAAATTGTGACTGACTGGTTCATTTATCATGGGGGTGGTCACTGAAAGATGAAAAATAAAGCAGATAATCAGTTATGCATCTTTTTAGTTTAGATTTAGTTTAGAAACAGCATATGCATGTAGTGTATCTTATATAGTATTTTTGAACAAAAAAAGATGCTTATAATTCAATAACAGGAGCCCCACCAAAAATTGATTCTGATGAAAGCAGGTAATCTAAATATATATTTCACCAGAGAATATGTGTGCGTTTCAAAGGCACCTTGCACACACAGCAGAAGATCCTCAGAATCTGGCAAATATCAGTATACACCAAAGTGATGTCCTAGTATTCACACACTATGAAGAGTAAACTTTTTTTTTAGTATGACATTGCTAAGTATTAGTGATGATAGGGAGCAACTGGAACACTCATTTCATTTCTTTCATAGTATGTAGCCTCTAAAATCCTACAGTATCTTCAAAGGAACAGAAATAGGTATGGCATCATATATCTGATGAAGAGGGCTAGATTTGAGGAGGAAATAATTTCTTTAGTGTGTGATTAAAAGTTGAACACAATATTTTGTTGTATTTGGCCACATAGTCAACTATTAGTTCTTATTATCGAATATAGAAACTTTTTTTTCACACTATGAGTAACCTGAAAACTCTAGTATCCATAATTCTTCTCTGATTATAGTACAGAGGGAAAAAAAACTGATCAAAAAGAAAAAAAGAAAAGAGGATGGGAAACTAAGAGATTGGATTCACAAAAAGATGATAATCTAAAGTGATAGACATGTAGCGTACAACATTAAATTAGTTCAAATTATGTAAGCAACTCAGAAGGGCCCCACAAAAATGTCATAAGGAAGAGAGAAAATGACAGTATGGTATGAACAGATGTCATGAACAAAGAGTGTTGGAGAAAAAAAACTTACTTTCCTTGAAATTTATAAAAGAAGCAAAAATAACAAGCTTGAGAACTGAATACCAGAAAAATTTTTCTGTCTGCACAACCATCAACACAGTTTTTCCCCTAACAATGGTCAAATAAAAATAGCGATTTAAAAATTAATTGCTGCTCATTGTCCTGACTCCTTTTCTCCTGTACTTTTTAGTAAGGATATTTTTCCAGTAGCATATTCTTAATAATATTGTTCAAAGTCAACATTAGGCTCAGTACAATTTTAAAAGGTTTATTTCAGCATAAAGTGATTCGTGAATCAGGCAGCTTGGCACCAAATTTGATTTGAGACCAGCCTGGGCTACATACTGAGTTCAGGACTGCCTTGACTACAGAGCAAGACCCTGTCTTAAGAAATAAAAAATCAGGCCTAAAGTATTGTATAAATACAATATTCTCAAATATTTTACAAAAACCCCATGGGGATTCCAAACCATATATATTTTCAGGAATGTAAACTACATTTTAACTAAAAGGTAAATACAAAAATAATTACCCCCTGACATGATATAAGGGGAAAACTGCTATAAGAGGTTTCTGAAAACAGGAGAAAGTAAACATTTGATTAGTTAAAGTAGGAGCTACCTAGTTAGATGCTAATTCGCAGATTCTGATTGGTAAATTATTGAATTAGGGATCTGTTAGCCCTTTTGTATTGGTTGTTTCATTTTTCTAGGCTATAGTCATTGACAGTGAATTTGATTTTCCTGGGTTTGCTAAGAACTCAGGGTCCTGCAGGTGCTTCAGTCCAGTGAGATCCTAATAAATTATTTAACAACATAAATTAGTGTCTATTTTATATGTCCAATCACAGTGATACATTTCATGATAGATAATATAGAATAGAAACATTTTAAATCATTGAGTTTATTTATAGAGAAAAGTGAAGTCAGTTACTCTTAAGGAAAAAATGCAAATTCTGTAATAGTGCATTAATAACATGGAGGTGAGGATGGGATTAGTCAAGGCTCAGCTAAAGAAACGTCAATGTACACACATACATGAACACACACACACAGTCACATATTTTCTATGTATGTGTATTTAACATGCCCGGCGACTAGCTAAGTAAGCCAGAAGTCTAGAGTGAAGACAGGCAGGAGGAGAGGAAATAAAAAACAGGGTGAACCCTGTGAATAGAATTTGAAAAAAATACGTATGTGTGTGTTACATATAACTCACACATATATGTAATAAAGTCTTTGTGGTGGTGTTATTAACTTATCTTTGCCACATTCTGTTGATTAAACTGAAGCAAGGCTCTGATATACCCTTTTGAAAATGAAACACCCAGCTAAATATAAAATCATTTGAAAATAAAATTACCTTTCCTTTACAAAGTTATGTCTTTATTTTAGAATTACTGGACTATGTCTGTAATTTAAAGCGGAGAAAGAGATGGTTAAATGATGGAAACTATCACAGCAATTACTGATACCACGAAAAAAAAACACCCTAAAAGTGTAGACATCTAATTTTGCTATTGGAAAGGCTCCTCAGCAACTATTCACTCCTAATCAGCTTCAAGTTGTAATGAATAGAATAATAAGCACCATTAGAATAATTCACTATTCATCAAGAATAATAAACCACTTAGAATAACAAGGCTGGAGTAATAAGCTGCTGTTTAAATCACGGGAAGGAATGGGTGGGGAGAAAAGATTCTTCTGGAAGTTGAGCGCGTTGCTGTGGTGAGTTACTGAGTTCCCCTAATGTGTTGAATTACACATCGACTTTCACAGCACCCCCTATCTTGCTTCATGCTCAATATTGCTCAGTGTGATTTACAGATTGTCTGTGCTGGACTCACCTACGCTGCAGGGAGACACTCTCTCTCTCTCTCTCTCTCTCTCTCTCTCTCTCTCTCCAAGGCTCCATTTCTGTGAGATTGGGATGATTCTTCTTTATAAATCTATTTACTATTCCACCTCAATGCCATTTTGTCTCCTGTCCTTTCCACCGAGAATGGAATTGATTTCTAACTTGATCTGCAAAAGTCTGCCCATCATTCACGACTCAGGTCTGTGTCCGTTTCCTTCTTTATCCCTCTCAAATCCAATTCTTCACGCACTTCTCTTTCTTGTCAGAGGAGGGAGTGGAATACAGAGAATCCTTGAAATGAAAGAGACTGCAATGATGAAGCCAACTTGCTTGTTTGAAGATGAAAATTTTAGAAGAGAAAAATCGTAAGATTTTCACTTAAAAGAAGTAATAAAGCTACTCTTAATTGAAGTATGAAGGGCACCCCCCCCCCCCCAGAGCACAATCCACATAGTGGAAAATTTTACCCCTCTTTCTTATTTCTAACTGTAAAGACCTATTACTCTAAAAAAAGACTATGGAATATGTTTTATATAAATAGAATTATACATGACTGCTTTCACTGCTGGGTTGTGGACATTGGTGAGGTGCTGGCAGAGTATTATTTTTTTTTCCCCAACCCACTAACTGGATCGATGAAGCTTTTAGTTTTAGGACAAACCCTTTCAGCAACTCTGTAAATCAAGTGACAGAATCTGTGATTGTAACTAAATTGTGTGTGTGTGTGTGTGTGTGTGTGTGTGTTCTGTATGAATAATATTTACATAATACATTTGTTTATTATATATGAGTGAATATATACATATTATATTTGTGGTAAGTGAAGAAACTGCATAACAAAATGATTTCAGTAAAATGTCTTGAAAATGTGTTTGCATGACACCAATTGTGTATAAAATAGTAGTAAAATTTGCTTCATTATCACACTGTAATATTTGAGTTTAAATATAAACTTGTAGGGAAAATTAGATTGGTAAAAAAATATCTTTTAGTTACAGTGTATTCACATTCCCCAAAATAAATTTGACTAGAATACCCTTGGGTGTTTTAAAAAAATATTTGAGAATGCAGTATTTATTCAGTATTTGAAGTCTGGGTTTTTTCTTTTAGAGACATAATCTTGCTCTGTAATCAAGAGCTGGTTCTGAACTTACAATGTAGCCCAGGCTGGCCTCGAACTCATGACATTTATCTTGCCTCACTTTACTGATTGTTGGGACTATAGGTGTGTGCCATCACACCCAGGTAATTTCTGTATGGTCTTTTGGAATTGAGTCCAGGGCCTTGAGCATGCTAGACAAGTGTTCTAATCACTAAGCTGTGCCCCAGCCAGCCCCTGGGGATATTTTCTTTTAAACCAAATCCCCAGGTAACTTTGTCCAGTTGGAAAGTAGGAATCTCTCAGAAGGAAGTTCTTCCAGTGCCTGTCTTCTGGCGCAACATGTAGTCACTGAATGAGTGATGATTTGACCTGTGATGCAACCTTGGTAATGACATACTGTGGATTTAACATAAGGCCTTTGCACTCAGCTATAGCTCCAGTCCATTTTTAAAATTTTTAATTTTATATTTTTGAGGGAAGGATCTCACTCAATTGCTAAATTTTCTAGACTAAACTCCAAGAGACTTGTGATCCTCCTTCCTCAGCCCCTCAGAGAGCTAAGATTACAGGCCTGCATCACCATGGCCAGCTTAAGTGGTTTCTCTTGATGTTTTTAATTAATTAGCCAGTACTACCTTCTGCACCGTTGAACAATTGATGAACTGCATTAAAAAAAGAAAAGTGTTAGTGAAAGAAGTTTTGGTGGTTTTACAAAGGGAAAACATTTGTCAAGCACAAAACAATTTCAAATAGCTTTATTGTGCATTTTTATTTGCCTATTTTTTTCTATCTCATGTGTGACTGTGTCAGAAAAAAAATGTGTTTATGAAAACACTGTGGTATGTGCATGGGTTCCAGAAGGATTTGAAAGCCTATAGAAATTAAATACAATCTTTTTGGTTAAATGCCAAATATCAAATTAGAGTATCACCACTGAATGTTAGCTCGTCTATGACCTAGTAAAGAGAAACAATTATGTATTTTTTAGAATATAGACTGAGTTTTAATTTGTATAAAATATATTTTATTAAGAACTTCATTAACTGAAGCCATGGTGACCGAAAGAGTGGGTATAGAGAGGTAAGTAGGGAAAATGGGGTTCCCCAGAATGGAGGATTTACTGGAAAGCTAGAGTCATAGAAAATTTACAGAAATAGCAGCTGCGGTAAGTGATGGGTAAGTATTAGGTAGTTCAAAGATAATAGGGTGAAAGGTCTTAGGACCTCAGCGGCTTCAAGAGGTTAGAAGATCATACAAATCAGCCTTAACAACCAGGCTACTTAGTGCTGGGCAGCTCCTTATACAGCTCATCAGTGTGAGCCTCTGGATGGAGCAACGTGGACAGCCCACATTTTCTGGTCCCTTTCTGAATAGCAAAAGTTGTATCCCCCTCTTGTTTCTTGCTCATCTGAGAATATATTCATCACTTTCATGAGCCCTCAACCCGGCCGACTACCAGCACTGCCAGCCAGCAAGCATCTTACGTGTGAGCAATACCCCCACAAAGCCATGCTCATAGCCAGTGGAAAAAATACCACTGTCCCAACCTCTCATTGGCTAAGGACACTTTAGCGGGAAAAAAAAGGCGCTCTCCGCATGAAAAGCCACCATGGATGTGGTTAGCCTTTAATGCCCGTAGCTTCCTGCCTAATGCCCTTTACCATCATTCACTCATATGCAACATTCTACAGATAATTCTGGAAAGTAAGCCATCCAAACGTTGTGGATGTATTGACAGTTAGAATAGTGATTTCTTTTTTCTCTTTTCCCACATCCTTGTCTCACTTCCCTCTCCTCTTCTCTCTTTTCCCTTTCCTTCTTCCCTACTCTTCTCTTCTGTTCTCTTTTCATTCTCTTCCCTTCTCATTCCCTCGCTTCCCATCTTTCCCCTCCCTCCCTCCCTCCCTCCCTCTCTTCCTTCCTTCCTTCCTTCCCTCTTTTCTGCCGTTCTTCCTGCCTTATTATGTATTCTAAATGAAGCTAGAGAGAATGACATGGCTGTAAGAAATGGAAAGAAGGACATCTAACCAAACAACACATAGGAAACAGCAGGAGATTGAGGAAAATGACCATAAACAGAGTCCTTTTTCTGGAGAGTCAAATAAACTCGATTTCTCGTGGAACTATCTTATTGATTCCAAGATGAAGTTCTAGAACAGAAATAAGCCAAACCTGTCTAGGATATGAAATTCACTAGAAGACTGAGCTGGGCCTAGAGAGGTTAGTAGGAGTTGGACCAAAAGGAAGAAATAAAGAGTCTTATATAGAAAAATTGTATTTTGAAAACAGTGGACGCTGTAACGAATCTGTGTACCAAGCATGGCTGAAATGTCGAATGCAGGGTTCCGATGGGGAGCTGCCCACCACGGGAAAGGTCCTGTGTGTCAAGAGGAAGATCTTTGCCTTTGTCTTGTAAGCAATATAGAACATTATTTTTGAGAAGGAACCTAGTGAATTCAAAATAAAGGCATTGGCCAGTCCCCAGTTTACTAGCACGAGAAGATTGACAAAAAAGTATCTGAGTACTATCAGTCTTTATGTAAAATATATTTCATTTGTCCTTGCTTTTTTTAGGCCACGTGTCAGGTGCTCACCCTAGAACATGACAGTAGCCCCGCCGTCTTGTGCAGGAGGCCTGTCAGGTTTTGAACAGCAGTGTCGCCATGCCCCGCTTAGCGCTCAGTGCGACACACAGGAATGGGGTAGAATTTGGACCTGTGGGCTGGGCAAGGCTTTTCAAGGAAGCTTCATCCACTGACACGTCAGAATCAGCATTACTGGTTGTTTCTTGTCTAATCTCCTTCACGGAGTTTTTAATATCATCGTACTGTTCATTAATTGCTTTCCATACTGATTCTCTTTAGTAAATTTTTTTCATATTTCAAATAAAAGAAACTCTTCAATGTGATAGTAAATACATAAAAAGACTTTATGGTTAAGACTGCCCTACTAATTCATATAAAACCAGGCTTTGGATACATTTTAGAAAACAGTATCTTAAGTTTATTCCCACCTGCATAGGTTACATCTTGCAAACAATTCTACCTCTTTTTTTTTGTACAGCATGACTGAATGTTCACAATTTTATACAAAGGAGAGACATTTATTCTTGTTCTGTCTACCTAGGAAGTTGACTAAATGACAGAGAATTATAGATTTTTTTCTCCTTCAAGAGTGAATTGCACTTTAATGCACAGCATACTATTTCATATTTTACTTACTGACAAACTTTCCATGATGGCCCAGCATCAGGAGTAATGCAGTGGAAGTTAGACTGGGAAGCCTGGGCTCTCTCTGCCCAGCTGACTGAGCTCTTTCCATTGCTCAGTTAAGCACGCGATAGAAAGAGAGTGCCCCAATTCTGTTCCAAAGGACAACAAATGATCTCATCGTCCCCAGAATCAAGCACAGCATCCACGTCCCTGTTTTGGCAACTTTCATCCTAGCTGCCACCCTAGGCAGTGGCAGCTGCTGCAGCGGCAGAAAAGTGTGAGCTTGAGTGGAGTGCTCATTGCTGTGTAGCTCTGGTGACCCACAGAGTAGGGAAGTCTCCATTGTGATTGTGAAGGGGAAAATCCTGATTTGAGGACATTTTTGCTTCAAGAACAAGTACGATTAATTTTAGAGAGTTTGAAAGAGGTAACCCTATCAGGGACCATGTATACAGGTGTGGTCATGAGAAGAGGAGGATGGTGAGTTAAGATTGAAAGAGTGAGGGGAAGAAATAATGTTTCCAGAGAACAAGGAGAAAAGGGAAAGGGGTTCCTGGTAGGTAGGAACTGTTGTCTGGCAGGGCAGCAGCTGCTGTCAAACACATGGGGCTGGACTGGGAAGAAATGTCCAGACTCCTGCCCCCAAATTGCCTACAGAGCCCCGCTGCGCTGGGTACTGAATCCATCAGCAATCTAGCTGACAAGAAAGCCAGGAATGAAGTTCACATCATCACTCTCTCAACTGGAAAGAAAATTGGTTCAAAGGAAAATAGTCGCAGGATGCCTTATAGATCAACCTGTCAAGCCTCGTGGTGTCCAGATACTAGGTTAGGCATTATTTCTAAGTGTGCTTGTGAGGGCATTTCTGGAAGAGCTTAGCCTTTGTGTCCACAGAGTAAGAAAGTATATTTTCCTTTGACAGTGTGGTGGGCATTATCCAACCTAGTGAGGGCTACATAGAAAAAAAGTGCAAGAATGGCAAATTGTGTCTTTACCTCTCTGCATTATCATTTCAATTGAGACATCTGTGTTCTGACCTCACACTAGAACTTATACCACTGACCCCCTGTTTTCAGGGTTTGCCGTGTACAAATGAAGTCATATTTTGATTTTTGAATTAGTATCTTTCTTTGATCTGGTGATATACAATAGGAAGTTCTCCTGTGATGCTCGTAGCAACATTGAACCACAGCTCCTAGTCAGACATGATCACAAGTTACACAGCTGGTACTATGCCATGTTCAGTGTTGCTAAGTGACGATATTCAGTAGGTTAGTTGCAAGAAGTACATTGTTGGCCAGTGGTTATTTCCATCTTTGACAGGTTTGTCAGGACATAAGCCCATTGTAAGTGAAGTAGAATCTCTGTCTGTCTGTCTGTCTGTCTGTCTGTCTGTCTATCTATCTATCTGATCATCTACCTATCTGTATCAATTGCCTATCTAATTTCTATTTCTGTAGAAATACTTGGTTAATACAAGCCAACATAACAGGACAAGAGAGAAACCTTGGGCTTGTGATGAAAAACATAGGGAAAAATGGAGTCTGGAAGACTGCTTCAGGAGGTAGATTCTGTGACTACAGTCAGAAGCATATAACATGGAAGATAAAACTAGGGACATGGTGGCTTTTTTTTCCAGAAACCATTGAGTTGGAAAGGTCCATCAACCAGATGACCTCAATGACACTTCCTAAGGGTTATCTGTGTTCGGGTTGGCTCCTGATACCACTTGGAAGCCTAGTCTGACACTATGTGGAAGAACATTTTTCACTTGGGAGAAAGAGAATTTGATAGGGAATGCAACAACTATTAGTAACTAAACTTCAGACAAATCTTAAGAGCTCATATTAAGTGTGATATTAAATGCCTGGAGAAGGGTTAGTTTTGAGGTTTGATTTTCAAGTCTGGGTTCTAAAACAGTAACCACAGCTCCATTAATGGGTAGTATACTTGAAATATCAGCTAAATCTTTTATTTTTCTGTGAATCATTTACTGTTTATCTTATGTCTCCAAACATGCAACCTCTAGGATTGGCTCAATGTTCAGAGTTCCTGAGTCAAATTCCTGAGAGCTCATTTACCTTCTCATTAACATTCTAGCTATGATAATCTTTGAGTTGGGGATTTTTGTATTTTATTGGGAGAATAGAAGTCAAAATGCCATTTTATTTTAAAAGGATGTTTTTTGCTTGATAACTAATATTCTTATAAAATTAAAAATTATTTAAAAAGAACCCCAATGCTTAAAATAAGACTGATGAACTCCTAGTGTGGCATGAGATGTAGATAAAGACCTTCTCAGACGAAAAGTTGAACTCCAGAGAAATCTTTCTGAGATCATTAGGAGATAAGTTTATTTGATCTTATTATGATCCAAATTTACTGCTTACCTGTAGACCTCAGCTGCCTTTTGAGAAGACTATTCTCATTCCTGGGCATCTGGATTCTTTGCACAGGTAACTTTGCACAGACTTCTGGATGGTTATCTCTGAGTTACGGACCTCTGTATGGCGGGCAGAGGATATTTTGCATTTTCTATGATACTAATAGTGATTCTCATTAGTTTTTACTTCATTTTTTCTTATTAAAATAATTGTTAACAAAGAGTCTTGAGGAGAAAGGAGAAATTTTCTTTTCCCTCTCATTGTAGAAACACGGACACAGTTATGCCACACAGCTGATTTTGGTGAAGTCATAAATGGATATTACTTAATTACTGGGCAAACAAACTTCATGTTCTGTTTAATGTGACAGTGTGTGACGAAATGGGTAACTGTATTCTATTTTCTATTCCTTCCACCCTTGGAAATATTAATGCTTAAAATAGAATGGGTTTTAGACATTTAAACATCAGAAATAATTTGTCATAAAATATGACATTAATTTTTAGAAGTATGGTTCTCTCATTTGTTTTACTTACTAACATCTTGCTCTAGAAATCATATTTAAATTAATCCATGTCTCTTAAAGCACAAGCTTTTGTAATTTGGTTCTATGACGAAATAATGACACTACTCTCATTTCCTTTTAGCTATGAAGTGTACAACATACAATGAATATCTTAGAGGCTCTTTTTAGTCAAGAGTTTAGGAATGTTTTTCACATTTAAATCAAGAGCTCTTAATTCTCCCCTGTCATATTTATTTTAAAATATAGATTATGTGTAACACGTCCCCAAAGGGAATTCATCTTTTTCACAAACATGGTCTTTCTCCAAACATTTATCAGACGTTTTCCATTGCTCCTGAAATTATAAATTAAAACTCCATATACAAATTATAATTTTTATCTCATTCTGGATATAATCTTGCTTTTCTCTCTCCTTCGGTCTGTTTTCCATGGCCCAGTTCACGATATTTCTTTCACATTTAGGAATCAAGTTTGCAGCGGCTATCCCTAAGGATTTTTTTCCTTACACTGGTTCTCAGCTCAAAATTGCTCTTCTCATTATTTCTCTAAATATGTTACCTAAAATTCATGTATTGGAAACTTGCCCTCCTATATAAGAATGTGGGTATGTCAGGTTTTCGGGGATGTGCTCAGGTCACGAGACCTTGAACTTCCTGCGTGGATTAATGCCACTATCAGTGAGATTGACAAAGGGATTTTGCTCTCTTCTTTCTGTTCTATCCTTTGAGGACACTTTCCAGGGAAAGTAGCAAAAGGTACCAGACTGATCACTGAGCTTTTATTAGACACTAAACCTGCCGTTGCCTTGATCTTTCTCTCAATCTCTAGGACTGTGAGAAATAAGCTTTTTTTTGTTCTTTATAAATTGCATGGTATCAGTTACTCTGTTACAGCAATACAAATAGACAAGTATTTCCATCAAATTTTTTTATGTGTTATCTCATGATATTAATCAATTTTATATGTATTTTGGTAATTTTTTTCCTTCTATGGTATAATTCCATGAAGGCTGAGTATGTGTATCTCAGTATACCAGTGCACATATTAGGCATTTCATAAAAATATTGGATACATTAAAAACTCATAAATAACATGTCTTACTGAATCAAAAGGTTCTTACCTTTGAATGACACTGCTATAGTTCTGAGAAAAAATAAAGTGCCCATCGTAAAATGTGTTTCTCCTTCTTATTTGTTATGAGCTTCTGAATATTTCATGTGGGTAAGTTTGCAGACTTTGACTCCATGGATTTAAAATATATTTAGATCATGAATTTCTAAGTCATTTTCCCACTAAATAGTTTATAATACTATACAATTTTAATTGCCAGTCACCTCTAGTCACCTCTGGGCAATAGAATGAAGGGGAAGCTCTGTGCATAGCTATTGTAATCAGACTAGCTGTTGTTACATTGATCATTAGATATTATCTGATTGGCAGTAGTGGTTAACAGAATGAAGGTAGGTGGGTGGCTTCCTACATGTGTAATATTTTACTTTTATAGAGGTACCACTGAATCCTAGTATTCAATAGCTTGTGGTAAATATATATACTTAATTTCGGAACTATATTTCCATCTATGCACTGAAATAAAAATCTAGAAATAGTTATAATGTAATTCATGATTTAGTAAATTTTGAAATGCCATAGAAGTGTAAACAATATGTTACCTCATAAATGAGGAACACTGGAACTTTGAGGAGTTAGACAACTTGTCTAAAATCACTCACTTTTAAATAACAGATTTTAAGCTCAAAGTGTCCTAATTCTTAGTCTTTTGCTCCTGTAGCAGACATTATCTCATTTCTATTTTCTGTGTGCCAGTACAGCACCCATACTTACTTTAATTTGCCTTATCAATTCATGAAGTTGTAATAATTGCCTTCTTTAAGTCTGAAGTCTACAAAATTATACAGACTTACAATCAGCAAATGGCAGACCCATCTTCATTTCTTACTTAGGAAGCTATTTCACAAAATAACTAATTGGTCTGTTAATTTTCAGCATACAATTGGAATACATTAAAAATGGGATATCAGAATTTAATGAGGGATAAAAACCTACCAGTTTTCAGTTCTCAATTACAGAACTCCTGAAAGAATTGTCAACTACGTTCAGCTAATGGCTCTGCAGGACATTAGACATTATTTAAGTGCCTAGGCTATACGTTGAAAGAAGAAATGGGACACCCATACATTAAAAAGGCAAGAAGCTTTTATGATTTTGATATTAGCAAAATTCCCAGAACAACAACTTATCTTCACACGGTGAGCTGTACCTTACAGAATGACGTGGACCATCGGGTTTCATTTGTCCTACAGCTTCTCGTTCTTCTTATACTTTTGGGATATTTCTCTTCACACATGGTTTTCAAACGAATGGTGGAGTGTCTGAAAGCCTGTATCGCAGACATCAGAACGAGAGTGAATGTGACAATAGCCTTAAATATCTTCAAATATTATTTTGAATTTTTATCAGTCCTTTATAACTACTTGAGGTGATTGAGCCACTGAATGCAATGGCCATGGGATTCTTTAACTACACAGATTAATGAAGTTCTGTTGAGTTTATTTATTGGTGACGATGAAATCAGTAGGCATAAAGCTGTTGAGTTATATCGCACAGTGATTGAGGAGACATAGTTACACATAAAGAAGGAAAACAAGCAGATTTTCTACTTTCTATACGTAAAAGCCAGCAGCAGTTGATTCACTGCTAACACGTTCTTTTCCCTCAGCCTTCTTAGACACTCAATAACTCAAAACAGTATTTTTTGAGTAACGGGCGACAAAACTCAAAGAGCAACTGCTTCATTTGTTTCCTTGCCTGTTTCTACACGAACCAGCTCCATGCCTGCATGGCTTGGTGAAGAATTCTGCAGCTTACGCTGTGCTCTGAGAAGTTTGGAAATCCTTCTGTATTGCTGGTTTCAACCAAATTGGAGGGTAAACTCCCCATTCCATAGATCAACTAAATATTTCAGAATTTTCTTGAGAGATGCATGAAATGTTTAATATTTCCAAATGTGTATTTCAGTTTTTGATGAGTTCCATAGGATTTTGTGTAGTATTTGACATACTCCTTTCCTTAAATACAGTCGTATGTATTTTAAACTCATACAGCCTTCAGGGTTGGTCTCCACGTGGTTGTGCAGTGTTTTCAGGGTCATTTGTTCCATGCAACTTCTTTGTCTGTGTTGTCCCTTGAAACTTCTGTGTTCAGACTGTGCCCCTTCAAATGTTCAAATCACATGTCTAGACTCGAGTAGACATTTTGAATTTGGGAAAGAGAGGCTCAGTGAAATCTCAGAATATATCTCTCAAATATGGTACATATAAATTTCCTAATTGATGCTTCTAATTGTATGATTTAAACTTACTTGCTTCTGTTTCTTTATGCTCCTCCCCAAACATATTCCCCCCAAGTCTGTCTGTCTGTCTATCTGTCTGTCTGTCTGTCTGTCTGTCTATCCATCCATCCAATAGTCTCATGCTTGGAGGTGGTTCCTGGTCAGACAAGGCAGGTGTTGGTTTTGTTTTCCATTTTTATAAATATATGTGTGTGTGTGTGTGTGTGTGTGTGTGTGTGTGTGTGTGTGTGCTATATAATGGTTACAGTGAGCTTGAGAATTTTGTGCACATATATATTGCATCAACATTACAATCTATTCCCCTCCCCTGTTTGGCCCCCTTGCCTCCTCCCCATTTCCCCGACTCTCACTATCACACCTATCTGGTTCTATAAAAAAAGCTTGTATTCTAGGTTTCTCATATTAGAGAAACCATATGATATTTGGCCTTCTGCATTTGACTCACTTCACTAAGCATGATGGTCTCAAATTGCAACCACTTACCTACAAAACCCTAAAGTGTGTCTTTATGCAAGAGTTGGACTCCATTAGAAGAGGCAGGTCTTGGAAGGGTAACTTGGACGGTGCTTTGTTGCCTCAGGCTTTTCCTTTCTGTCTTCTTGGCCACCGTGCAGTAAGTAGTTCACGTCCTCCCGGCCCATTCTGCAGTGCAGTTCACCTCGTCCAGGCCCGTTCTGCCATGCAGTTTCTTCCTTGGAGCCAGCTGCCCGTGGAGAGAATCCACTGAAACTGTGAGCCAAGATAAAGTCCTGCTTTAGGTTGCAGCTATTGGGTATTTTGTCACAGTGTCAGGAAAGTGACAAAAACTATTCAGCTAAATGAAAAAACTTGCCAGTGGTTGACAGAAAGTATCTCCTCCAAGCTGCACATTCCAAACTTTCCAGGGATAAATGCTCCAAAAGAAAGCAGCAGCTACTTTATATTCTACATCTAAATGGAAAGTGATTAAATTCTGTTGTAGAAAGTGTTGAGATTCTGAAGATCTCCTGCCGTATCTTCTTCAGTGTCTACAGTAACTTAAAAGAAAAGGCAGTTGCTTCATGTTTTGTGAGGCTGGGGGCAGATGATCTTAGCTCACCTCTACAAATGCATGCTAGCTTGTATCTATTTATTGCTGTTTTTTTCCATCTTTAGAGATGAAGTCATGTTCTTTTTAAGCATAGAAGGCCTTAGCAATTCAATAGCCCGCTTTCTTCTCCTACTTATCAAATTCCTTTTTCTTTTGGTCTTTTTCCATTGCCTTGTGACAATCTCACTGACAGCCAGGTTGTACAGCCTGTAACAGGAACCTGTGCAATGAACTAGCTAGAGGTGGAATATCTTTCTTAGCAATCCCTCCTGTCCCAGGACAGGCAATGGGGCATGCTTTTCCTAAAATGATCAGCTGAAATAGAGTAGAAATACCTCATGAGACAAAAATCATTATCTTTAAAAATTGTGGTTGGATAACATGATCAATAACATTTCAAAATTAAAGTTGAAAAAAAAGCAAGCTTAGCCACACAAAGGCTAGTTTGTATGTAGGAGTGTGTGTTTGTGTGTTTGAAAGAGACAGAGATAAATTTACAACTCTTAAAAAGATTATAGAATTTTGATTTCCAGTTTTTTATTCTCTCTCTTTTTTTAAATGAACCAAGAAAAAAACTAGGAGAAGACCTAAAGTCACAGTTTTAGTTTAGCTAAATCTCACCTCATGGGAGCCCATGGAAAATAACACTCCTCATGCATGTCTAGTGTTTGAGGGACACCAGCAACACTGTCACAAAGTTTTCTCTCAGTCCCGTGTAAATATACACTGAGATGAAAGAATAATTTTAAAAATCTTCAGCTGTATGGCGAACTCTTTTCTTGAATATTTCACACATCCACGAAAAGATGAAAATTACACTTGAACTATTTGATATTCTGAAATGTGGTATTTGTCTGGCTTGCAGATAAGATTTTTAAAATTCAAGCCATGAAACTTTTTGCATAGAGCCAATCATTAATATCTGAAATTTTTCCATCTTTACCTGAGCTTTAGTGGCTTTTTTTGTGTGAGAAGCAGCAGTGGCAAGCATATCAAAGCTAATAGCTCTAGCAAGCGGGATGCAGCATTTCTACCTGTATCTTTGGTTTACATGGCACTTACCTCCAGCTGCATGTATGAAAGGGAATTGTAGCCATAAAATGCGAAAGGCTCTTTGAACTGAGGTTCCTAACAATTCACCGATGGTTTTTTCTTGTGCGTCATAACCACTTAAGGCTGCAGAAGGGAGGGGTAACCCTGATGAAGAAAATGCACTGGACCCATGACAGGGGCCTTTCATTTTCTGCTTCACAAATACTTGTGACATAGAGACTGACCTTTCAGCTCTCACTCTCTGTGGGCCTTGTGTGCTTTGTGACGCACGTCTTAGACATTGGTATCTTTCGTAAAATGTGGTATTGAAGGACCTCGGAGAACACAAAACCAACAAATTGATGACAGGAGAATGTCACGCGCTGAAGTAGTTGATAGACCCACGCACTTCCAAGAGTTGAGACAGCTCGGTACAGACGGCATGAGGATCTTTCCCTTTAAAGAAAGACGAGAGGAGAAATTGCTCACTAATCATTGAGATAGTGCAAAATTTCACAGCTTTTCACATTTGTGTTCTTAGTCACAGATTGTACTTCTTAGAAAGCACACGCATTCCAGGCAAACAAGGAGACCTGTGTTACTTTTGTAGGCATATTCATGAAAACTAAATATTAAAAATATCTAGAATAGCTTTGGTTTTTTTTCACATTTAGTCCAGATAAGGATAACAGCTGTGCTAAAGAAGGATTCGTGCATATGCTGCTTAACCAAGTGTGCACACAGTTTTATTTGTTTTTTTGAAGTATGATGCTACTCCTTTTCAGTTGGAATTGCATGTTTTATAGGACTGCTCAGAAAACATTTGGAATAATCAAAATACTGGCATTAAAATTTTAGCCCAAGTTCTTATTTCATACATGAAGTGAAATACGTGCATAGCATTTATAAAAAACATTAATTTTCATATTTATATTTAAAACCTTGGTATTAATAAAAAATCACAAAATGTTCAGTTAGGACACTTAGTTCTCCTATTAAAAGCTGTTGGGGAGCCCTTTTATCTCAGAAATCTGCTCTACAAATTTAAAAAAATTTAGAGATATGAGGGACTGGAGGAAAGGCACAGTAGTTAAAGCACTTTCTTGCAAGCACAAGTCCCTGAGTTCAATTCCCCAGCATCACATAAAGCTGGGCATAGTGGTATACCCTTTTCAGCCCAGCACTTGGAGGCTGAGGCAGCCAGATTGTCCTGAGTTCAAGTCCAGCCTGGGCTACACTAGTGATTTCATGACCAGCCTAGGCTACAGAGCAAGACTCTATCTCAAAAAAATTATGGATGTGAGTAAATATGGAACTGATGACACAGATACAGGGTGTGGAAAACAAGCAGGCTGTCAGAATAGCTGAGGCCTTCAGTTCTATGAAGGATCTGTTGAATTTTCATTTTATTACTATCAATTATTTACAATGTTCCCTCAATAAAAGGTTTTATCTAAAGCTTCTGTTTCATGGATATTATTAAAAATACAGTGAGTTTAAACTACATTTTCCAGTTATGGGCATTATGGTTTGATTCTAGAATGTTAAGAGGTGGAACCTGGCTGCGAGAGGTAGATACCTGAGGCTTTACCTGGAGTAAGCAGATCACTGAAGCTTGAACTAGTGGGGGTGGATCCCCGGGACATGACCTGGAAGGGGATGTGCTGGCCCTGCCTTCCTCACTGTCTTGCCTTCCTGTTTGA
The DNA here is from genome assembly GCA_004027205.1 of Ctenodactylus gundi. NCBI lineage: Eukaryota > Metazoa > Chordata > Mammalia > Rodentia > Ctenodactylidae > Ctenodactylus > Ctenodactylus gundi. The sequence goes on along the minus strand of PVKB01003282.1, from coordinate 109,611 downwards.
CAAGCCATGAACAGCTTTTCTCCGGCTGGGCCTCTGCCATGTGCTGTATTCCTAGGTGCCCACGAATACACTGAGACTTTCTAAAACTAGCTAAAATGAACCTTTCTTCTCTTTTAAGTTGTGGATATCAAGCATTGTGTCCAGAAACAAAAAATGTAATTAAGACAATGGAATAACTGACAGTTTCTGACAGTGGTTAGATGAGTAACTTCCAAATAAACCTTCTCAAGAGTGAGGCAAGCACTCTCTATACAGCAATGACTAATCATCTTTCTCATGCTCTGTTACGGAGGGATGGGTTATATGAGTTGCGAGCTTTCCAGACAACATCTCTAGTGCTGTGTATCAGGTGTTGAAATTCTAATTTCTATCTGTGATCAAGACTTCTGTGAATCCAATTTAGGATTTAAATGTTAAAATTCCGACCAAGTTTTTAAAAAGAAAAAACTAAACTTTATGTAACCACATATTAGCTCACTCGAATAGCTATGTTTGTCAGGTCAAAAAATCAACTGCAAGTTTAGTTAATCCGGGAAGCTCTAGGAATTTACTCCCACACATACGTAGCATGAATGGAAACAACAAGGTTTGTGATCCACTGAATTCAATTATATGTTTTGTGCTAATCAATTTCCATTTTGTATAACGAATAGTTAATGTCTACCTACAACATACTTAGAAAAATAGAACTTTCAGGAAAATGAAATAAAATTCAAACCTAGGAAATCAGGGTCTTACTATTTTTAGGTTTGTGAAAATGTTTCTGAACTGTATGTGGATATCTTTGGTAATTAAGCGCTGTCAGTATGAGTTGTTTCAGAAATAGTGGTTTGGCTGTGATAAAAGAAGGCAGTAAGCATCTTGACATACAGTAAATTTGGTCCAAGGATGGACTAGTGTACATATTGGTTCAAAAGCTGTCATCCGATGTTTGTGCTAAACATTTTTTTTTTTAATCTTCCGAAAGGCCAGGATCTGGCTGTCGCAAATGAGGTCCACCTGTTAAGTATGGTGGTTGATATTTATAATATTTATGTGTGATTTCTTCCAACTCTGTTCTTTCTGTCTTCCACCATCTCTTCTTTCGTTCCATTCTTTCTGTTGGATTGGTAGGAGCTTCATGATTGATTTTCTGCATAAAATAAAAAATAAATCTGAGGTCAACCTTGGATTTAAATTCTTACCCCGTGTTCTTCCATTCTTGTGAATGGCTTAAAGTGCATTGCTATCAGTTCTTCTGTCCCAAAGGCTTTCCAGAATAAAGCTTTACATAGTAATAGCTTTACATATATATGCTTTTATAGTGTATTTTGGCTATATCAGTTCGGCACTGTCCTTCTTCAGGGTTATTGTGACAATCAAAGTGAGATATTGTTTTTCTAGTGCCATGCAAATTGTAAAATACTGTAGCCCTGTCTAGGGTAATTATCTTTTCTTTTGATTATTTCTTACAGCATATTTTGTATTTATGGCTATAAGACACCCTTCAGGTGGGTACTGCAAACAACAAAGACCAGTTATTTTAGAGTTGTTTGTCACACTTAATGTTTTCATTTTGCAAGGTTGCATTCTTTTATTAGTTTCCTTGGAAACTAGTGAATAAATCACTTGTATTTGAATGTAAAAATGAAGTTACTGTGAATCGGCCCAGGGTTTTTATGGACATGTGTTACCTCGCATGAGAGGACAGCTTCTTGTGAATGAAAACATACATGTACCTGGGGTCAATGTAGGTGTAAATATGACACAGGAATCTGAGTAGTACACGTGATATACTGGAAAGCTTGTGAAATCTTTCAGGAAGCCTGCTCTACAATTTGAGTAAATGGCTGCTTTCTGCTTAAGTACAGTTTCTGCTGGTCTACAAGTACATAGGCCTTCCATCTCTGAAGTGGCAGAGTCCTGAAAAGACCCCACATGCAGGCCTCGTGTGGTTCTTGGCCTTGCTTAGATTTACTGGCTGTCTCTTGACCAAGTCTTGATCAAGGTTTGATATTGGAAAAGAACCACAGACAGTTCCCTGATTATTGGCCACAAAGTACTTAATTATGGACACCATTTTCATATATTAAGCAATTTTGTAAATATGAGGTCAAACTATTTCAAAAATTCATTAGATTAAAAGCACATTCATTAAAAAATGTATAGAGTGCACAAGTTGAAATCCTCAGTGTGGCAAGGAAAGTAAGCTATAAATGTCCCTCTGGAGATTGTTAGCTTTCAGGAATCTCATGAGGCAGTGTGTGGTCTGAAGCTTGCCATGATGATAATACCATGCAACAGAAATTGTCTGATTCCATACTGGTAGTTTTTTTTTTTTTTAAATCTCTTTATTTCCTTGTCATCTACTGTCTCAACGTTTCCAGTATATTGTTGAGCTTCAGTCATTTCTTCAGTAAATAGTTTCTTTCCTGAAAACAAATTGAGTTTTACATGTACCCAGTATTCGTGGGATGTCTTCTAATGCTTGATCTGGCTAATTATTCTTGCTTATATTATATTTTTGCATCTGCATTTATTTGTAAAGGAACAGAATGGCTTGCCATTTAAAATACTTTAATTTTCAGAGACTGGGCATGGAAGGAGAGAGACTTGGGGATATAGGCTGCTGCTTTGGGAGTCCTGGCTCTTTTCTGCTCAACATGAGTGACATTTGCTCACCAAAACACAGCCTTCTATTTCCCATCTTTCAACTTTCAAGGAAATTCTTTACTTTCTTGTGTTTTTAGTTTTTCAGTTCAATTTATTGGGTCCTTAGAAATATTTTGTACTAGAGAGACTTGATGTAATATCTGCTCTGAGTGAACTCAAAGGCTGTGAGAAGCAACAAATGCGACCATAGTTATTTGCATTAATAGAGATATGTACACATGCTTTATTCATGGTTGGTCCACTGTGTTCCAAAAAATGAGTGAAGATTGTTAAAGGGGCCTATGCCTATTCCGTAGTTGTAATACAGAGTACACACTAAAGTCATACAATTGTGTTATTATCATTGCTATTATTTGGGTAGGAAGACTAACTGGTCACAAATGTCAAATAAGAGGAGAGGTATTTAATTCTGGTTCTGGTTCTGGTTCTCCTCGACCCAGGGATCCTGGTACCTTCTTTTTGCTTTGCTGCTCTCGTTAACGCTTGGTTTCATTTAGTGGATTGAGATGGTCGTTCTAAGTTCGTGCCTTCATTCTACTCAGTATGAGAGAGAAATAGGATAAAAACACATGTCCCTCTGCTTCGGAAGGCCTCCTCAGGAGTGCTTCAGAATGCCTCAGCACATGTCCCACCAGGCTGAACTCACTCGCGACTGCAAAGAAATCACAGTCTTTTAGCAGGTGGTAGTGTAAAAAGTAATTAAAAAGTACTTTTATTATAAAAAAGAAAATACGGTGGCTTTAGGGAATTAGCCACTTTTGTGCGACATGCCAGAGAGCCTAGAAGTGTATGAAATAAAAAAGCAGCACAAAGGCAAGGGAAGTAATGGAGAAGCAGAACCTAGCAGAAATATTGGGAAGAGAAATAATTTCTATCAGTGTCTGAGAAATGCAGTTGTCAGCCATGATCTGAAAGAGGGCAGCAAAAAGCAGTAAGATCCTGAAGACAAACACAGCAAGTGGCACACAAAGGCCACATCTCAGCGGTAACTTGGGCCTCACTAAGCAGCTACATCGAATCCCTGGTATGAGGGAGGCTGTCAGCGAACCACTGGATCAGAAGGAGTAGCCAAAGTAATTTTAAACCCATTAAAGACAGCAGTGGTCAGCCCACTTCTTCCTGGGGTTACAAACTGAAAGCCACATCTGAGGATCTCATGTGCATGAGGAACAGATCCAGACCAGCCTCACTTTCACACAGGTGCACAGGCTGGTCAGCCTCTCGGGCACTATCGGGAAAATGTGCTTGCCAATGAGAAAGGGTAAGGGAAGAGGCAGTCGTTCCCTGCTTGCTATGCGTGAGGAGTACAGTGTGACACGTTGGGTTGTCAGAACAGATTTGACTTTGCTTTTGCGCAAATGACTGAAAACTGGCCCTATGATTGACAGGAAGGTAGACTTCTCCTAAAGTCTTGACTCTCCTAACGAATGTTAGGGACCCTCTCTCTTTTCCCTAACCTAAACTTCTCCTGTTTTTATTGCTATTATAAATGGAAAATATTATCAATTGAAATTCAGAGTGAATCTTGTCTTTCTTTTTCCACCTTATTGATCTGTATATCTGAACTATATAATGTTTACATTGAGCTTGAGTATTTTGTGCATATATGTGGTATATATATATATATATATATATATATATATATATGTATATCACATTAAAATGACAAAGCCTCCACTCCACCTTTTTGACCCTCCTACTCCCTCCTCCTACTCGCTAGCTCTCGCTGTCCCCTCCCCCATTTAGATCTATGAAATGACTGTATTCTAGTTTACTCGTATTAGAGAAACCACTTTAACTTTCTGTGTCTGCCTCGTGTCACTGAGCATTATGACCTCAAGTTGCATCCATTTACCTACAAAAGCCCCAAAGCTATATGTCTTTACAGATGAGTAGTGCTTGATTGTGTACTCAGACCACAATTTATGTATCCATTAGTCTGTTGATGGGTAATTTGGTATCTTCCATACTTTAGCTATTGTTAGTTGTGCTGTTATGAACATGGGTATATATGTTTCTCTATTAAATGATGCTTTTAACTCTTGGGAAGACAAAACTTCAAGATTCTATTATTCATCACTTCATTAAGTAAGATATTAGCTAACTACTATGCAGTTCAGAGAAGATTTTGATAGAAACTTTACTGTTTTATTTTCCCAAATAGAAGATTCTGTGCAAGAATCAATTGCTTGGTCCAAATGTCCAAACAGTCTTCCCTGTACTGCTGCCAGAGACTCGGGACACAGTGAAATATGCTACAACTTTACAAAGACATTCACAGAGGTAGATATAGCTTACTGGTTAGTTTTGAGAGAGGGAAGCCCTAATCTTGAATTCTAATTTCCATATGCCTTGGCACTATAATCAGAGAGAAGTTGTTTAACTTTTCTTTTTTCATTTTTATAAAATAATGCCAGGTATATAGTACTTAATAATTTTCCCCAAATTGCTCATTTTCTTGTTAGAATATTTATTGAGTAGCTGCTATACACAAGGTCTTGATCCAGGTGTGTTTCTTTCCTTCAGCCAATGAGCGTATCAAATGCCTGCCCTCCTGGGTTCTGATGTCTAGCTGGGGAAGATTAGCTGAGTTAATACATTTAAAGTGTTTAGTGAATTTCTTGGAAAGTAGTAAAGCTTCTCTGAGAACACTAGGTGTCATTATTTCTGACACTGTCTAATACTCTAGTTGCTTTGAAGCAACTGCTGGTCCTCAGCTAACTCCAGTCGCAATATTCCTTTATAAAATGTGAGAGACATTAAACTTACTAATGTTTATTTCCTTACATTTTCTATTATGTCTAAATATGAATATGTGCCAGAGTGGAGCCTTTTACTTTTTTTAACTGAAAGCAAGGAATGCGGGGTTCTCCCCAGCAGAATTCTTTTTTTTACTATTTTCTTGTCTCTTCTTGTGATTTTCATTGAGGAGATAGTTTTCATTTATGCATCTATTAGGACAAATTATGTACTTTATTAATTCCAGACTACTTTCATTGTTGTAAGAATTGGACTTTCTTATTCAATCAAGTAATGTATGCTAATGATATCAGCATACAGCATATATTAAAATGTATCGCAAGCTTTACCTTGACTTCTTCAGTAATTTGAACATACCTATTTGATTTCTCTTTTCTGAAGTTAGGAAATAACATTTATTACTATACAAAGAGTTTCTGTTATTTTACATGTTGAAATAAAGGTGACCCATATGATATGTAACATAATACCTAAATAAACCTCTTAAGAAAACACAAAAATAAATACAAATTATTTCTATATAGAAAAATGTTTTATCAGGAAGTTATTGTAATGTCTGTAGTCACACAACACAGAATCTTTATTTCTGTAATACATTTTGAATTGTATTATAAGTAATTATGAATATAATTGAGAAATTCCTCATAGTTATGATAGAACTTACCTTAAATAGAATATATAGCTATCAATAGTATTCTATATTCAAATTTGCAATTTTTTATCAGAAAAATGGAAATAAAACGGCCTTTTCTCTCTGTATACAGTATGTGAAGTGTGAGCTGTGTGTAGTTGGCTGGGCGGCTTCCTGGACTAGACTCATTGATCTTAGGGAAAACACCATGGTCTGTGTAGTTATGGGTTGGAACTCTTTTTATGGGGGGGGTCTTCAAAACATGGGATGAATTCTGAATAGTTCACTAAGCATAGTTAGAATAAAATTTAATCACATATAAATAAAGTACATACTAAGTTACAGTTTGATTTAGTCATGCTCATCTTAACTACAGGAATGTTAATTGCTTATAAGCCACTAATTACCAATAACGTATTCAAGAGCTTATTTATTGATGTACAAGCAATACTTACTATTTTCACCCCAGGTCATTTTAAATCAATAATACCTGGGTGAAATTCTGTTATTGGAAAATTTTAACAAAAGAATCAAATAGAAGATGAAAATAATAATAAAAGTCACAGTGCCTGTTTGGTACATGCACAATTGATTACAATGTTTGCGACTTCAGGAAGTCTTTGGTCTCAATCCTGCTTTATTAAGGGAGTCAGAGACTCATAAGAGACATCACCAAACAGAAAGAGAATCTGAATCCTTTGGTCCCAAGTTGCCTTTCTTCTTGATGGCTTCCTGGGTTCTACTCTTTTCTAGGCTGTTAAACTTTTACATGCAGGATTCAAGGTGTTCCTCGGAGACCACCTGAACTTACGTAAATGATTTGGTTATGCAAAGTATTTTCTGAGTATATTGCTCTCCTGGTGAATTTGTGTAGCTCCTATTCTTTTACCTCTTCAGCAAAAAAAACTAAACACAAGACCAGGCATGATTATATTATTGCCCCAAATCCCAGAGGTCAAATTTCTAATTGGACCTTATTTTTATAGTCTTTTACATCTACCTATCTTTTAAAAATACAATAGTTATAAAAAGATATTAGAACTTTAAGAAATGAGAGGTATAATGTACTGAGCCAATACAAATGATAATAACAGTCTAAATTAAAGTAAAGGATTCAATAGTAGAGGAGATACATTTAATTTTGAAAATACATAGTCCATACAAGATAATTAAACACTGGAAGCTTACAAAGAGTCATCAGTGATTTGATAATATCCAGTGTTTTGTTGGAGCAGTTCATGCCCATCTCCAAGTGACAGTTATGTGTTATTCTTTCCACGCCTGTACTCAGTAACCTTATTCATAGTTTGAAATCATTCTTGTTGAGGATACTTATGTCATAGGAATCAACGAATATCTTAAACCAGAGCTTTCTTTCCCCTGAAAAGATGGTTATTGAGTTCATTATCATGTTATTGGTAATATCCTAAAACATAAAGATTGGAATGTATAATTTTGTAGGGCACATTTTTAAAGGAAGCACATTGTTCTTGGTGGAATTTTAGAGCTCTCTGTTTTCATCAACAGTGTTAAAGACCTGGGGCCAATATTTCTGAGTCCTAATTCCAAACCTCTGTCCTTACTAATCTGATTACTAGATGCCTTGTACTTCAAAGGGAGTAAGTCTGAGAAAGTAAGAAGTATAACATTTGAGGGTATAAAGAATCTAAACTTGCTACAGCGCAATCTCCTGTCTTTCTATAATTATCTAAAATCCTTTAGACAATTGTTTGGAAGAAAATCTTAAGGTCCTGCTAAATAATATCATGTAAATCAAGAGTTTCTGGCTTCTTGGGAACGCAGCCTCAAAACTGATAATGAGGTCAGGTGGTGTGCAGGGAAGAGCTCAGCAGGCGTTAGGTATTCTTGGCATGGAGAAGGATTAAGTTGATGGATTAAATTGTTTCAGTCTTGCATACTCCAAAAACAGAACTTGTCTTGATCAGTTTTAGGTGGTGGCATCTAATCAGGATTTTTCCACCTTTGGTCTGCTGAATATATGAGGCCCAGGTCAGCTCTTAATGGTCCAACACAAATTTATAAACTTTCTTAAAACATCATGTTTTTCTTCTTACAATTATTTTTGTAACCTTATTGCATTAAGTATATTGTGCTGGTTTGGATCTGCAGTGTCTCCCAAAAGCCTCATGTTTCCTATGGATACTGTGCAGGGTTGAGAGGTGGGGCCTGGCTGGTAGGGGTGGATGCTTAGAGCTTGACCTGGAGGGCGTGTGCTGGTTCTGCCTTTCCTCCCAGTCTCTCTGTTTCATGCGGTGGGGATCTCTGTCCCCAGAACTCCAGTCTGGCTCTAGCTGAACCCCACCATATGATTTCACCATTTTACAGCTGCCCACCCATGAATGAGCTGAGACCTTTCGAAACCGTAAGCTATGATAAATCTTTCCTCCCTAAATTGTGGATATCGGGTATCCAGTCACAAAGACAAAAAAGTAACTAAGATGTATATCGCTGTATTTTATACGTGGCCCAAGACAATTCCTCTTCACCCTGTGAGGTCCAGGCAAACCAATATGTTGGACACTCATGGAAGCCCTGCGTGATAAAATTGTCCTTGTATACCTGGGACCATAAGTCATGCCAGAGAGTTTTTGTTAACAGTATAATTTATGGGGGGCGGGGGGGGTGTGTGTGTGGCCTGAGCCATAGATTGTTAATTTTACCTCTAACGTGTCTGGAAACTTAGATTCTTAAATCACTCACTGGCACTCGCTGCCTATAGGATTGACTCTCAAGATATCTATGGTCCTTGTACTGGAGGCATAGCTTGATGGTTAGAGCACTTGCCTACCAAGTGCAAGTCCCTAGGTTCGATTTCCCTGTACCACATAAGCTGGATGTTGTGGTACACACCTGTCATCATAGTACTTGGGAGTCTAGGCAAAAGGATTGCTCTGAGTTCAGGGCTGACCTAGACTATATAGTGAGTTCAGGACCAGCCAGGAATTCAGAGTCTCAAAAAAATTTTTTTTCTGAACATCATAGTTGATCAGAGTTTCCCTTGCTAACAGTACATGGTAAGTGCAGTCAAACATCAGTGCTGGGAGAAGTTAGCACTGTTAGTGTGACAACTGAGTGGGAACAGCCAGAAGACTGGGCCCAATCTTTCCTGGAATCTGCTATCTACCTTTGTCATTTGCTAATTTTAATGTATAACCTTTCACTATAATAAATGATAACTGCTGACAAGGGCTTTTCTGAAGTTTCTATCTTCTGCAAGTATCATGGAACCCAAGAGCAGTCTTGCAGTCCACAATGCAGTGGTCTTCAGGGGGACTCTTGGAGTCTACCTGCCCTGTAGTAAGTGCAATCGTGTGGCCTAAAGAAGTCATCTGCTCTCTTTGTTAGAACCCAGGGTTTCCTGTCTACACAAGGCCGACCTATGTGATTTCTAAAGTCATATACCTAAATTCCAAATCTGGTATTATGAGTATCTTAGTTACTTTATCATCACTGTGTCTCAATATCCATCATGTACAAATTAGGGAAGGAAAAGTTTATTTCAGCTCATGGTTTCAGGTCATAGACCACTCAGGGTGGCCAGCAACATTACAAACACAGGGTAGAGGCAGAGGCGGAGGTAGATCCTCATGACACTATACACAAGAAGCTAAATCAAGTCAAATCTCAGAAGGAAGGCAGAAAGCATCATATATCCTTCCATTTCTCATTCCAGTGATCAGCCCCTTCTGGGCCCAGCCTCAGCCCTTCCAAGTTTAAGCTCTTACCACACACCTGTAATCCAACCTACATGCCCGTAATCCAATCCACATGCCTGCAATCCAGCCCTCCAGACCAGGTTCCAATCTCTCAAGAGCACATGGTTCCATATTCAATCCATAGCACCCAAATATGTGAGATTTTGGAGGATATTCCAGATCCAAACCACAATAGCAAGATTTTAAATATGTAATTTATGTATTACATTCCTCTGTAAGACTTCAAAGGTAATGTCTCTCAAGGTCTGTATCTTTGGAAGTGTAGAGTCATATGATAAGCCTTCAGAGCCAGGGGTAATTTGGCTTTTGGTTTGTTTTTGTCTCCTTTCTATTTGCTATTCAAAGATAACACTGGTTCATTAATCAACAAATCTTTAGATCCCTCTATAAATATTATAATGTGCTAGCCACTGTGAACAATGGCATTATATTCTTCATTGTCATTATTAGGAAGCAGGCATTTAAAGATAATTATCTTGCCCATGTATGAAAACTGAAGCTTTGAAGAGTTTAGAAAATAACTTCTAACATAACTTCCAAAAAAAATCTCAAAAACACACTTATTAGAGTAAATACACTTGATAGGTGGTAAATAATCTCCTTGGAGTGTAGTGTATATTTTCTAGGTTTTTTTATTAACTGATTCTTACGAAGTTGGAGTATATGCAGGTGCTTGCTTGTTACATAGCCTTCATTAGTGTTAATAATTATTGCTTTCTCACCCACAGAGACTTTCCAGAATGAAAGAATCAAAACCAATTTCTACTCCAAGGGATAGAAAACAATGTACCAATAACCCAGAAATATTAAACAAACACAATTATCTAAATCCTTAAATATAATGTTTTTCAAAATGTTCAATTGTTTAAAAGAGTCACAAGAATAAATAGGACTCTCAGACGTTAATCCAGGCTGTTAATTCTACTCATTGTTTTTGTGTGAATAATGCTATTCATCAAAAATCTAGGAATTTCAATCATTTGCTTTTTTTATAAAGAAAAAATAGATTATTTTCAAACTATTTTTGGTAATTTTTATAAACTAATGATAGTTTGATTTAAGTCAGCATTAATATTCTTGATTCTAAGCCAAAAGTTATAGAACTGAGGTCTTTATATCGTAAAAAATATGTTATTAGGCCTCTGAATATATCTTTTTCATCTTTTGGAGAACTTAAATGGAAAACAAGGGAAACATCTATATGAAATGTGACTGATTTTTAAAAATTTTAATTTATTTGTTTTAGATTAAAGGTCTTTTCCATTTACAGAAAAGAAAAGGTAATAAAGTAGTGCTTTCAGGTAGAATTGTAATAGTTTTAAATAGCAATATGATTTAATAGTACAATGTTGATGCACTTTCCTCTTAAATTCCTGAATTTTATTTCTTTTTTCTTTTTTCTTTTTCTTCTTCTTCTTTTTTTTTTTTTTTGAGAAATGGTCTTGTTCTCTTGTCAAGGCTGGTCCTGAACTCACTATGTAGCCTATGCTGGCCTTGAACTCATGGCAATCCTCCTGCCTCAGTGTCTTGCATATATTACAAGTCTGTGCCACTACAGCCACTGAGTTTTTATGAGATGCTAGAGAATTGAAGCAAGGGCTCTGCACATACTAGGCAAATGTTTTAATCACTGACCTATGCTCCCAACACTGAATTCCTGAATTGTTAAGTTAAAAATAGTTATTAGTATTACCACCATATTCACAATTATTCAGGAGAGAATCAGTTACTTTAAATAATGTGAGGTAGAAAGGTAGGAATTATTATAGTAAAGATTTTAATGATTTCAAGTATTCAGTTGTTCTCATTGTATGAATACACAAATGTTCTTGATAAACAGTAGTCTAAAAAGGAAAGGAAAGAAGAAATAAATGAGATATATCTTGCAGGTCCACAGGTCTGTCTGCTAGGTTTGAGCATAGGATTTGGGGTGTAATTCATAAGCAGAATCATTGGGTTAAGATGAATGTTATGTCCCTCAGGTTATTTTCAGTCTCTGAGGAAAACAAAACCAAAGCATCACAGCTCTTTTTCTGTCTCTAAGGATATCATCTTAGTCACCTGTTTGTCATGGTGACTCAGTATCCTATGCACCATTTAGGGGAGCAAGATTTAGTTTAGCTCATGGTTTCAGAAGGTCGTATTCATGGGTGGCCAGCAACAGTGGAGGCACAGACAAAGCTGGGGTGGTGGTGGTGGTGTAGGAAGTTCATCACAGCATTGCAAACAGGAAGCCGTGTCCCAGAGAGAAGGGAGGAAGTAGCATATATCCTTGCAGGTTCTGCCCCAGTGTTGTGCCTCTCCCAGGTTTAAACCCCTAATCCACCACATTCCTATAATCTATAATCTATCAGACCTGTGATCTATAATCTGCCACATGCCTGTATTTCACCAAACACCTATAATGCTCCACATTTCCATAATTCACCCATCAGACTGGGCCCCCCATCTCCTGAAGGCACATGGTTCCATAGATAATCCACGATATACAAATACACAAGACTTTTGGGGGCATTCCAGATCCACACCACAATAGGTAGTTTATGTAATGATGTTATGCATCGTTCACTATTTAGCACATTTCTGGAGTTCCACCAGTAAAAAACATTAATGTCTTTCAAAGATGAAACAAAAGTCTTTTCTCAGGAGTGATCAAATACTTCTACAAATTGTTAGTATGAAATGAATGGGTATGAGGGGTGGGGTGGAGGTGCACCTCAGAAATTGGTGAGGGTCACTGAAGGACATTCACATTCTCAGTTCACCTTAGGGCCTTCACAACGAAGACCCTTGGAGACTTCTAGAATGAGGAAAGCACATAGGAGATACACTGCTTTGCTATTTATTCTCAGTCAGATTTCGAGATATTTTCTTGTTTTCATTCGCTGCATGGGCAGTAGATGTTTTTTAGCCTTTACTACTATTTATGGATACTAGTGAGGAGTTCCCCTGAGATACCAGGTGCCCTGCTGGCCACGTTATCATAATTTCCCGCAGGTCCTAACCTATGTGCATCCCAGGACCTCAACTACCACATCCTTCCCAATAATTTTCTACTTAAATCATGTGTAAATTATTTACTATTGTTAGATATGTCACACCTCTAAATATCAATTTTAAGTTTCAGTGGACAAACTCTTATTCCTCCATTAGCTCATGTTATATTTTTTGCTCTTGCAACAGTTATAGTTGCTAACTTTCTGCAAAATTTTAGAACTGCTAAATTGCTTCCTAGATTCGTTAGTCCACTCATGCCACCAGACTCCCCCCAAAAAACTCTGCTCTGTCAATTATTGGTATTACCTCCTACTAGGTTATTACTTGGGGTGGGGGGGGTGGAGAGAGAAATGGTCTCTCAAGGAATTGGTATGAGAGCAGCCAAGAACATGACATTTCTAGCAACATGATAATCTATGAAAAGGCCACGCAGTTCCAGGAGCATTTTGCAAAGACCTATGAAATTAAACAAAGGAGAATGCAAATACAAAGAAGTCTATTAAATTTTATACAATTACAGCTTTCATAAATGTTAAAATCACAAGTCTTGGAAGAGAAGAGGCCATAGAATTTCACTCTGAGACATTTTTTAATTTAATGCAAGTGGTTCTAGAAACTTACTGAATTAATATGTTTTGTTTGCAACATATATTTTCATCATCAGCTCACAGGAACACATTTTGAAAATATTCAAAATGGCCTTGACTGGGCTCAGGTCCTTTCGGCTTCCTCACCAATGAGAAAGCTTTCCTCTGCTCCATTCAGTAGACCCCAGCCTGACTTGAATCAGAATTCTGTCCTTCATGGTTCTTTCTCAAACTTTAATGTATTTAGCACCACTTGAGAATCCAGGAAAAAGCGTACATTCAGATTATGAAGATTAGGAAGGTAGGTCTCGGATTAAGACTGAGAGTGTGCATTTTTAAGAAGCTGTCCAATGTGACAGACTCTACCAATGAATAGAATTTAAGGAGTAATAGGGATGCCTGTGTCGTACTGCGATGGATTCTGATTTCGTTGGTGTTGAGTGGGGTTTGGACACTGGAGCTTTATATCTCCCTAGGGCAAAGCTTGAGAACCTGAACCTAACCCTAAAATGTTAGCTTTAGAGCAAGTATTTCACAATGCCCTGATTCAGAGTAAAATGGATTCATTTCCCCCAAGATGAATGTAATTATTATGTATCACAAACATACATGAATAAAATAATAATTATCAGGGAAAAAGACTTGCATGGAGCATTTGAAGAAAAATTCTAGGCCCCATTGAAGGGTCACAGGGTCACTAGATCAGAATCTCCAGGAGAAGGTACCCTGCCAACTGTCAATCATAGTTGACTTCCCACAATCAGGAGAGACTGGCCAACATGGTCCCAGAGCACGATGGATGCGAGAGACAGGACACATTTTTTCCCACCCTGGCAGGTCATGAATCCACATTTAGATTAATTGCCTTTTATGAGGAAGAAGTACCATGCAGTATACGTCATTAGCCCTCATTTGAGGAGGGTCGATGGAGAGGAAAATTGGTACTTCCAAAAGATAGAGAAGTGTGAATTGTCATTTTGGGAATTACTGTGAGTTAAGGGAGACTGACTTTTAATTTGTGTATGCTCCAGTTACCTTCCAAAGCAGCTGTTTTGATTGTTAAGTTTAATAAGCAGATGGTGTCTGTGATGTTTAGTTTGTAATTTCACCTTGTATATTCCAAGTCTATTTAAATTATAATATTTTAGCCCTCAAATTGTACAACTTTCCATTGAATTTATAAAATTTATCGAATTAAATGAGAAGCATCTATTTAGTAAAGTTGGTACAAGTACATATACACATAAGATATAAATATTGCTTCTCAGCAAATATCCTGGAGGTTTTCAGTTAGAATAATAAATATACACTGGACTACTGAGAGTTACCATGTGTGCTTATGGAGAATGTGTGTGATTGACCTATACTGAATGCCACACTTCTGAGGCACAGCAGATCTCCTTTTAGCACTAGAAAATGTGAACTTTTCCTGAATATCCCGGATGGAGCGTGTGTAATCTTCATATTTCTCATTTATGTGTTCCTTTCAATGGATTGATGTGATTCTTTAAAGGATACGGAAGAGTAATATTCATTTTGATGGAAATGTTAGATTTGTGAAAAACCTTTGTTTTCTTTCTCACCTCGTACCTTACAGCAGGCAAAAGGGATGTTTTATAAATATAAAAAAAGATTGCGATAGAATTTGTTTCGATACAATAACACCAGTTGAATTGTTGCTCATGTGATTTGCGATCTTGTCTGCTCATGGCCAGTACTCATGGCACTGAAAGGTAAAATGAAACAAAATTATCAACATAAAAATTGTTCTTTTCCCCCTTTCTTTGTATTCTTTTCACTTCTTTCCACATGAGTACCTGTGAATTTCCTGAGGCCAGTCAGGAGGAGCGCCCTGTATTCTCTAAGTGTCATGTGGAGAGTTTTCTTGCATTTTTTTCTGTATGTACTATGTTCACTATTGTATCCTAATGGCTAAGTAGTGTCAAGCACATGGGAGGAATGAATCAGTGTTTTTTCAATGAAAAATTTGGTTCATATCATTTCCTTACCTAAACTGAAGTAAGCCTGTGGGAAAGGAGCAATTTATTTCATTTCTGTTCTCTCCTCCTCCTCCTCCTTTTCTTCCTCCTCTTCCTCTTCTTCCTCTTCTTCTCCTCTTTCTTCATCCTCGTCATTGTCATCCTGATACCTGGGATCATACTCAGGGCTTTTACTTTGAGCTAGGCCTCCTGCCTCTTTTATTGCTTATTTGAGTCAAGTCTCACTAAGTTGCTAAATTTCCTAGGTGAGGTTCAAGTTTATAAACTTAGAAACTAGAGAACCTGGGATCCCTCTTCCCTCAGCCTCCCAGCATGCTAGGTTTAGAAGCTTGTGTCACTATCACTGGGCCTGGGTTTATTTCATCTTTCCTGTTAATTCATACATGTTGTTTCATAATTTTCTTCTATTAACTTAACCTTCTGTAATTTGGAGTCCTCTGATTTATGATTTAAGTAACTTTGTATCTTACATATATTTTTATCCTCTCATTGGATGTAGAAAGCAGAATTTAATTTTGAAAACATTTTATGCTGTTTACATCATTAGAAAGACTTATTACTTTTTTATTAGCCTTATTGCTAAAGTATAAGCTCAAGCTTATATGACTGAGGAAGCTTCTTTGTATTGAATGTGGAGCTCTCTGTGATTTGCAATATTCATTGCAATATTTACAGTATTCCCTTATGTAGTCATAGAATTGTGATAGAATTTCTCATTCAATTTGGAAAACACACTCTGACAGAAACAAATATGAACAGAGCAGGCCGTTTCTGATAAGTTTCTAAAGCCTTTAATGGTTTCTAGATATCTAGATTTATTGGTCCAATTTTACAAGGTATTTCTCTGTGCTTTCAGTCTGTGGCTACATTCAGAAGCACCATCTTACACTATTGACATGGATAATTTTTACATCTCCCCTGCAGAAGTTAGGTAATAGCTTGAATAAAAATTTTGAAGATGCTTTAAATTGTATGAAGCATAGCTAACAAAACATATTAGGACTGTGAGACTGTGCTTTGTAACAGAAATTCTATAGCTGCAATGTGGATGACTCTCTTCACTATAAACAAGACAAACTGTTTTACCGTGTTTACTTGGGTCCATTAAATCATATTAAATATCTCTCAAGATTGGTAGGATGTAGGATGATCACATTTGGATTTTAATGCAATTAAAATTATACTGTACGTGGGTGCACAGATTGATTCACTCTCCAATATGCAGCCACTGAACCTGCGCCTCTCCTGTCCTTGGAAGCTAAGCCTTCTCTCCTTAAGTCATTCTTAAAAAAAAATCATAGTCTCATATACAGGTGTGTCTAGTTGGCAAACCTCCAATCATGCGTCTGCAAAGGAAGCTAGGAAACAGACATGTGTCTGTCAGAAAGCTCGGACTTAATGCCCAAGGATTGGAAATGTGTGTAAAAGATCTGGGGCTAAGACAAAAGATCTTCCAGAATAAATATTAGAACTCCATGTAACAGATTACAAAAATAATAAAACCTAGGTTCAATGTGTTTCTCAAAATGACAAAGTGAAGGCTGACTCAAACTCAATTCTGCTGAATTGCTAGTCTGATAAAAACTTTTTAGAAACTCTGATTTTAATACAAGATATTATTAATGAGCCATAAATGCTTTTCAGCCGCTTTTTTTTAGGGGGCTGGGTCTTGTTCTCTAGTCCAGGCTGGTCCTGAACTCATGGTGTAGCCCAGGCCTTAAACTCACAGAGATCTTCCTGCCTCAGCTTCTGGAGTGCCCACAGTGCCTGCTTTATGTGGTTTTGTGATATTGAACTCAGGACAGATAGACTTGCCAAGCAAGTACTGTACCCACTGTGCCCTTTCTCCAGCCCTTTTCAGCTTTTCTCAAGGCTTATTTCTATGTTCGGCCTTAAGGGGCAGTAGCAACTTGTGCTCCTGCAGCCCTGCCGGATCTGGCATTGGCAGTTTTCCAAACCATGGCGAAAAAGAAAGAGCTTGTCCCCCCCCCCCCCCCCCCCCCCCCCCCCCCCCGTGCTGACTGGGACGTTGCTGCGGGTGGAGCCTCCTCTGCTGTATATTCCTTGAAAAAGTACTGAAGTGATTATTGATTGAAAAAGAAACCCAGAGCTTTGGGAAATTGTAAATCCCCAAACCTCTCAGAAGCTGGTAATGATCAATCAGCAATGGAAGCCCATCGAGGAGATGTAGAAGGTGTGAGGAGACAGCCCGGTGAGCTGTCCTGCCATCAACCCAAAGCACTCCCGCCTTATAGAAAGATCCAGAATAATATTAAATCATATATAGGGACTGTAATTCAGTCATCCTGACACATAATATTAAATTTCATAGTTCTTCACAAACTTTGCTATGGACCTTTCTATATCTTAGCAAGACAAAGATTTCAAAGTTTCCACTGTCATTAGTGAAGATTAATTTTAATATATCTATATTCATCTTCTGTGTTCTGAATTTCAATTTACCCAATTCAGAAGTTTGTAAAAAGGATTGTATTACCATAATTAATATTATGGTGAATTCGAGAGGACAGTTGGCATTATCTTGTTTCAAGCATGAATTGATAACACATAATATAGAAGCAAAATAAGTATCAAGTATAGAAATTTAACATAGAATATAAATGTAAAACATTGTTGGTTAATGTTCTGTAGGTTTTCTCATATAGTTTATAAAATCTTGTAGAAACAGAGTACATCTTAGAATTGACTCAAAATTATGTGTTACAGGAAAAAATAAGAGAAATGTCAATATGATGAGTACTCAACCAGTAATTGATCATAATTACAACTATTCCTCATTTCTCTCTGCTCACTGTTTCATAATTAGTTGAATCAAATTAAATATATACTGTAATTTAAATTAGCAAGCGTATGTGTGCAGGGGGAGGGGGATATAGATAATCTGTTTCTTTATTCCATGTGTAAATATATGAAGTAAAATATTTAGACATGCGTATGCATAATTATAGCTCTTAAGATAAAATATGAAACACTAGAGGCAATATTTTAGAAGGAAAATGTCATTGTTTTCAAATTTGCTTGAGAAATATCCTATCCACTTTTCTTGAATTCATTTAACAAAAGATGAATTCATTTAAACTGGTACATATTTAACAAGGTGCTTTTCCTAAATCAGGTTGTATTGAATGTGATTTATAAAATGGATTTTTAATGATCTATGAAGCCAAACATTTGCCAGATGTTAATGAGAAGAAAGGTCATTCCCTGTGCACCACATTTCCATCAAAGTTGAATAGGAATTTGAGATTTCTGTTGAAAAGTACACTCTTAACATACTGAGATAACATGAGATAAATATTATTGCCAAAATACGATTTTCTATTTGAATAATACCATCAAAATGGTTTCCCTTTAATATTTATTCTTTGTTTCTCTATATTAGACTTAAAATTGAGACTGATATAGACTTATAACATGACTGATTGATATTTTGACTTTAGAAGGGTGAGCAGGTGATATGTACTTAAAAATCCATACTTGAATTTGGAATATTGCTCTTTATCCCAGCTGGTGATGGACAGTAACATTTCCTCCTACTGTGCTGAGCAGCAGCTCCTTGCAGCTCCTAGTCACCCAGCAGCTAACAGAATAAAAACAAATACCCCATAGTGTACTATGCTGCCAGCAGTTGCAGCATGCTGTGTTTTGTTGTTTCTAAAACCTGTTTTGTTTTGGAAATACCTATGTGTGACTTCTGTGTTTGTGGTGGTTTGGATGTGGAATGTCCCCCAATAGCCTCCTGTTCCTGTGGATACTGTATGGGGCTGGGAGGTGGGGACTGGCTGAAAGGAGTGGATACCTAGGGCTTGACCTGAGGTGCCTGTGCTGGTTCCATCCTTCTTCCCACTCTCTCTGTTCCACCGTGCTGTAAGGATCCCTGTCTCCTGGAGCCCCAGCTCCACCCCTGCCAAGTGATTCCACCATTTTTCAGCCACGCATCCATGAAAGGACTGAGCCTTTTTGGAACTCTTATCTACAGTAAATCTTTCCTTCCTAAGTTGTGGATATCGGGGATTGAGTTACAGTGATTAAAAAGTATCTAAGACAGTATTCATGTAGCTATAACATTTCTCACTTTCAGTAATCGATAAATTGCATAACACATTTAGTTGTTGCTATAAGATAGGCTTTACATTAGGTAATTTTACCCAACTATACTCTAATGTAAGTGTTCTGAGCACATTTAAGGAAGACTGGGCCGTGATGTTCAGTAGGTTACATGCATCAAATGTAGTTTTGATGTATGACATTTTCAGTTGACAATGGATTTATTAAGATGTAGTTCTATTGGAGGTCCAGGAGGATCTTGGATTATTTCTGCTTTCTTTCTTTCACCCCAGATCTCATTAGGGAAAGAGCCTTTGAGAGAATTGAGAAGACCTTTATTTTTTATTTTACAAGATATAACAAAAGCAACAATAAATAAAACTTTATAGAATGTTAAGTCTTAAGAGGGAAGTCATTTTATATTTAGAATGAAACATCAATAATCATTCACCTTTTATTCTTTGATACAGAGAAGAATTAGCTATTTAAAATGTAAGCTTTAGACTGTTAATATACTTTGCTTATGCTGGAGTGTTTTCTTTTAATTCCTTGCTTCTCTTTTCTTCTTTTTATGTGGGAAGTTTGGGTGGGAAGAATTCACCTTCTCACTAGCTTTTCTCAGTGGAAAATTACAACCCAGCCCTTTAATGAATGAACAGAACAAGCAGTTACACAGTGGTTTTTGTCTTTCATTAAAATCTCAGTGAAATATAAAAAACACAGAAGAGTCAATTTATGGTTATGATTTTCTATACATAAATGTAATTGACAGACCTACATATACAATCAGTTACAAAAATTTAGTGTGCAATTACCTTCAAAGTGCTCCTGCTCCAAAATTCATGGTGTCATCCTCTAAGCCTATAATTACGAGATCGAAGTAAATTTGCAGTATTGGAATTTGAAATAAAAGTTCTTCATTGAGATGAAAAATTGCAAAGTACCAAACAACTGAGAATTGCAATGTTGATTTCAGTGAATATCTTTGATGGTTAATATGTGTTCTGTAATTAGGTATTCCCCCTTTTCTTACTCCTTCTTACAGATTTCCTTAAAGAATTACAAGGCAATGAAGTTGTTACCTCCAAATGTGTCACTTCTGTACAAAGTCAGGAGATTAAAAGCTATGAAGATTTTAGTAATATTGAACACGTCAAGAAGAATAGAACACGTCAAACCGTGAGTACCCATGTTGATATTTTTTTCCCTAAAGATACTTTAGAAAATTCTTGATAAGTGCAATGGAAATACAACAAATACTTCTCAGTTTTTGAATTGTATGTGCTTTCTTCAGCTCATATGGTTGGTCTGATGGATGGTTTTATTATTTTCCATGAAGTCTGGTCTGCATTCTTTGGAAAGAAAATAAGTGATTGCTTTTTTTGGGAAAAATCATAGTATTTTGATTACAGAGAGAAATTTAAGAATGAAACCATAGTAGTTGTGCTAGGAGTGGCCATCCTAGTTACACTTCTCATACTACACAGAAAAACGTAAAGTTGGAGCTCAGTATCTTGAATATGCTAGTTTTCGGTATTGTTCTTTTTACTGTTACTGCTGGGAAGATTTACTTTGCACGTTTGTAGCTAATTCTACTGCAAAATATGAATGCTGGAATTGAAAAAGTGTCATCTGTGTGTTCTGGTACTCGATTATGCCAACGATCGCACCTTAAATGCTACTTAGAAGTTTAAACCCTCACATAGAAAAGAGATGAAAAGTTGTGTGTATAAACACTAGTTGGATGTTTTGGTAAAAAAAAATTCTATAGTTAGTTTTTGCCAAATCATTTGTGGGTAAGACTTGTTATAACTGGTTGTAATCATTGATTAAACTCTTGCTCAGGCCCCACTTTACAGACCAACAGTGCTTTCTGCCCTTATGAAAGAAATGAAACTTAGTATAATAAATATAAATTATGTTTATACTCCACCTTGCATGTTATTTTATTACTGTATTATATTATTATAATACATGTGATAAATTAATACACATCGTATTTTAGGTTAAACTTCCAAATACTCATACTACATACGTAACAGTTGTGACTCCCGATTTTGACTGAGTTTCAAATCAACTGACCAGCAGTGTTTCTGTTGTCACCATGTGTTTTCATTTTATAACTGCAGAACGACATGAATCATACTTTCATGTGTGAAAAAGATAATTTATGGAGGAGACATGCACATGTGTGTTCAACACGGTGCATTTTTAAAGCTTCTCACTGCAACCAAAGAATTCTCAGGCATAGTCAACTTTATAGGCCCTTGTCAATTATATACTGTGATGACAAACATTAGTTTATTACCAGGTGACTTATGATAAAAATGACAGTGAATGCTCAAAAGAAAGAAATGGTTACAGTGAAGGATACCCTGCCTTTACCCCTCAAAATACCCCTTCTCTTTTCAGGCACTCTTTCCTATCTTTTCTGAAGCAGTTCTGAAAGTCGTCTTTTCTGAGTATTTCTTTATTATTTTTTTGAATCAAAGTCTTGCTCTGTAGTCCTGACTGGTCCTGAATTCACTATGTAGATCAGGCAGGCTTCCGACCAATCCTTCTGCGTCAGCCTCCCTAGTGTTGGGACAACAAGCGTGCACTGTCATGTCTGGCTAATTTCTATTTGATGCTTGTGAATTGAACTAGGGTCATATGCAGACTAGGCTCACACACTGATGAGCTGTGCTCCCAGCCCTCAAAAGTATATTCAGTTTACTTTTGTGACTGTCTTGATCCCCAAATTAATTCAAAACATTTGCCTTGTATGGTCATTTTTGCTTGGGGCAGAGCCAGACATCCATGGCCAAATCGGGTGACTAAGGTGGTTGAGGACACACCTTCATGTTTTCTGGAGGCTGCCTATGTGCTGGGTGACACGTGCAGAAGCACTCACCATATTTTTGTTGTGATCATATCTCATAAAGATATTCACAAGAGAGTATTTACAGAATGGCTTCAGAAAGTGATGAGAACATCAGGTAAGTGTGTTAGAAGTGAGGAACAGGATTTTGATGGGCCTTTTATTGTGATAATTTCTAAGCCCATATAGTAACCATGTGTTTTGTTCACCCCTCATGTATTCTGATCTTAATAATTATCTAGATATGTTTCACTCTTCTTTGGCAATTAAAGTAACATTGAAAATTAAAATGCCACATTTGGTCCACTTACATAGAAATTTATTTGCGATTTTCTCAAGTGACATTACTACTCACCTTCTTGAATGTAAGAAATCAAATTCATTGCAGTCAGTCATATCTGAATAACGTACAAGACCTTTGTCATCTTTGCCTTTATACTGCTGGAAAGCAGCAGTAGAAATATTTCATTATGATGAGGAGCTACATTGTCAAGTTTGTATCCTTTCGTAGGGTGCAGAGCAGATGGGGTCCATGTTGTAGAACTGAGCCCTGGTGCTGGGTTGAGCTGGTCTTGAGGAAGGAACGTGGGATTTTTCTAATTGTCACTGACAGGGCTGATGATCTAGCTGTGGTCCTGCATGAGGATATGATTTCTATTACTTCTTAGAGATTAGAAAACTATAAGAACTCTTCTGATTACAACAATCTTAATGTTATCAATTATTCAGTGAAACAAGAGTCTTCGGAGTTTCCTCTTTATACTGTGGTAATGATAATGTCCTATAAAAGCATCTATCTTTATTTTTAATACACGTATATCTAGTTTATTTGAAATAGGTTTTACAATTTCTATTTTCTGTTTACTCTAATACTTTAAAAAATCCAGATTTATTGATGTATAATTGAGAAAAATTGTGTGGTTTAGATAAATAACATGATGATGTGTTATAGTCACATATTATGATATGATGCCTTAGCAACATTTCAAGTATACAGCACAACTTTGTTAGCCAAAGTCTTCATGGCAATTGTTTGATCCCTGAAACTTATTTTCCTTGTATTTGAGAGCTTATATCCTTAGAATTTCTTCCCAATCTCGTAAACCCCAGCCTCTGGAAATTGCAAGTCTACAGTTTTTAAGAGTTTGACTGTTTGTTTAGTCCTCAACTTACTTTTCTAATTTATTTTTCATATCCCTTTATATAATTTATTCCATATATATGGAAAGAGCAAAAAACAGGATATACTCTCCTTTTATAAGGCTGAATAGTATCCCATATGACTACCTCACTTTCTTCATTTATGAACAGATGGAGACTTAGGTTGTTCCCATGTTTGACTATAGTGAATAATGCTTCAGTGAACACGTGGACACGCAGGTGCCTCTGGCAAATACTAACTGCCTTTCCTTTGGATATAAGCCTAGCAGTACGGTTGCAGGACCATGCTGTGGTTCTGTTTTTAATGCTTTGAGAAGCATCCCCACTGCTTTCCCTAATTGCTGTGCCAGTTTATCTTCCCACCATGACTATGAGAGTGTATTTTATTTTATATTTTAGTATATTCTGAAGGGAAAATTTAGCAGTTTATTTTCATTCAAATCATTCTTCAGTGCTTTTATATCAAAGTGCTATTTTAGACCTTAGATTAATGGCTTGAAAGCAGAACAGAAATAGTATTTGGATTTGCATTGTCTAGTATTCTAGAGGGATGCCATTTTAAGTGTGGCTAAGTTTACCTGGCAGGTTGTTTCAGAATCTAATTCCCAGGTTTTCCTGAAATGGGAATAGATCAGAAGAGCCAATCCCTACTGTGCAGTCTTTCCAGGCTTTTCAAATCTCCACCTTTTTTGTTTTTTCTTTGTTGTTTCACAAGGTACAATATTAATCTTCATTTGAATCTCTTAGCTCCCAGTTGCCTTTTTAAATATAGTCATAAAATCAGAAAAATAACAATCATATTTTAGTGACAATAATTCCACAAAGGTCATGAGATAGAAAATATTTCCTTGAAAGGAGAAATCAACATTTAAATGAGAACATGTGTGAACTTTTTATTTTCACTTTTCTTTGTTCTTTAAGGTTACTAAGATTTGTACTTTGTGGCTCTTTTACTGGCATTCCACGTTATGACGTCTGTAAATAGAAAGATTAAAAGCTACACATACACAGACCAATTGAGTAGACTCGTACAGCTTGTGTGGTTATATCTTTGTTTTTCTAATGCTCTTTGTCAGAACCCATTTACCTCTTGCCATGCCTGGGATAACAGCACCACCGTCTCCACAGTCTTTCCAGATAGGCCCAGATCTAATCAAAGAAAATACCTGAGTGGGCAGTGAGCCTGCCAAATAATTAAAGCTCTCACTGGCGCTAAAAACTTTGAAATTCAATTACCTGTGTCACTGGGAATATGATGCCAGTTATGAGTCCAGTGAGGAGTAACATGTTTTTATCTCAGATCTTCCCATCACTGTTGCATTTTAAAATGACTTCCTAGGGTGGAGTGTTGCTACCTCCATCATTCTTCAAATGGTGATTGTTAGGTCACCATGGGCTTTGTAAGTGGCTTCTGTGGGGATGGGTCTGTTTGGATTCGCTTGCCTATGCAAAGACTGTGCAGACGATTTTTGTTCTGGCTTGTGAAAAACTATGCAATACAGCAGTAAAGAGGGAGGCCTTTTGTTTTTCAATAGTCCTGTGTAAATAATAAATGTTACTTATGCCGTCTAGTGTCTGTGACCCAACCTATTTTCCCTGAAAGTTGTGTATTCGGTAGACAAGAGCTTCATTGTTTAGAAGGCAATGATGAGTCTCAGACACAGCCTGAATTCATCTAACAAATATTTACTAGCAGTCCCTTATAATGCCCTGTAAAGACTACAGAGAGGTATCAGAGACCACACTTTTGAGTTGTTTGGTTTATGACAATGACAGTCCAACAGAAGGTTGAGGCATTATATAGAACTTGAAAATAGAACTTGAAATGTCCTAACAGTGTTGTGATTGTGAGTAGACCAGATGGCAGCTGGGGAGGTTTCCTAGGGCTTTAGCAGAGGAGAAAGTACGGCCGGTAGGAATGGGAGGACTACTGTAGAAACAGGGAAAAGCTTAGGTAAAGGTTTTTATGTGGGAGGAATTAACTTTTATGAGAAATGCAGTAAGATGATAAAACCCACAAGTTAGTATAAGAAACTTTTTAAATGATTCTAATACCAAGTTTTAAGATTTTTAAAAACAGGAAACATCACAAAAGGAAGAAATTTATTCATTTTCCTGAGCTTTCTATTTTCAGGTCAAATATCCATTCGTAAGAACCTTATAAAAATTTTAGTTCAAATGCTGCATCAAATTGAATTGATTCAGTAAACTTTTTCTTTCCATCACAACACACCTTTCTTGCTTTGACTTTTCCAGTTTCTAAAAAGCATTTCAACTCCCACACTTAAAAATCTAAAGGTGGTGCGCTTAATAGCCTGTCAGACACTTCAAACCATGGCAAACTAAAAGCTTACTCAATCCTACCTGATCTATTTGTCCAAGATTTTGCCACCAGAATAAGATGGGGAAATTCTGTCTCTGTATCCTGGCACATTGTTTCTGGTTCTTCTTTCTCATTGCCTTCTAGTAGAGTCACCCACCAGTGTCACTTCGATTTTCATGCAAGTTTTCTGTCGTTGACTCATCATTCCATACTCTGCTTGCTTTTAAGTATGGAGGAAACAGATGTGTCCACTTTGTCTTGTTATCTTGGAAATTCAGGACAATACAGGAAACATATTAGATGATTAATAAACACACATGCACTTTTTTTCTCCCAAGAAATGTCAATGAGAACACTTCACTGATTCTTTTGCTGGACTTCATGAAGGCAGGAATTTTAATTTGGTTCTGTGTTTTGTACCTAATCCTTAGAATAGTATCTGGTATATAAAAAAACATCAAGCAAATATGCATTGTCTGGATTAAAGAATGACTAATGTTCGTGTTTTCTAAAGTGTTGGAAAAGAATTCAGAAACGTTGAATTTTTATGATACTGTAATGAAATGAATTTAAGAAATGTTAAAGCATAGCTAAAATGACATGCAATTTATTTTAATTAGCAAACTATATGCCACGTGTCTCTTGAGTTCTCCCCACACATACCTCAGTTGGCAGAGGTTACTTTTGAGTAATTAAGATACACATGAATAAGTTACATTTCCATTCATGATCAGGTTGCTGGGAAATACTTACTATATTTACTGATGATGTTGGCTACAGCCCAGATACCAAATATCAGTGTTATTAAATGTACTTGCTGGCATTTAGTCTGTTAATTATCACTTAAAGAGAAAGTCCTTGACATTTCAAGAGTTATTTCCCATCATTACTGCTAGATTGTGCTACACTTCTTTGCCTCACCAAAGGGAAAAAAAAAACAATCACATAAGATTGTGCAGAAGAAATCACATAAATATTATTTAAACACAGTAAATTCCTTTGGAACACTAGCCCACCCTGACAAAAAGGCCATCAGAAATGCCTAAGGCAGGAGGGTCACTTACTGGTACTTGAGTCATAGATAGCCTTCTGTGGGCTAATACAATCGAAACGACAGATACAAAGCTGGAGAGATTGATTGACTAACAGGAAGTTCAAGGCTGCTTAGTTTCAAACTCTCATCCACAAACCGTTGAAGCAGGAACAAGTCCTAGTAGAAATCGCACGCAGTCTGATGTCTCAGTTTTCTTCATAGCGTTATACCCAAATACATTCTCAAGCGTAGACTTAGTATCAAGTAAAAAAAATGAGAATAATAATATAATTGGGCCAGTTTGGCCACTATTTCTTGATGTTAAGATTACAGCTATTTTCATTATAAGTGTACTGACATTATTGTTATGTTTTAAAAACTGATCCTTCTGTTCAGACTAGATTCACGTTGACATATTTAGAAATAAAGAAGAAATGTACAACCTGGATTTGCCTATCAGAGATACCAGGCGGGAGTTTAGGTGTTAATGAAATAAAGTTGTCATTAAGGTGATAGCAGTTGAAGTTGTATGATAGGTTCAAAAAGTTCATTCATGTACTATTTTTCTTCACTTGTGCATATTTTATTTCTGAATAAAATAATCTATAGCAAAGTATAAAATAAAGATAAAGTTAAATCAGACAACACAGTCCTTGTTCACCCCAACTTCTGTTGCATACCATCCACCACCGCCATTTTGAAGTGGATATTTTAGTTTTTTTCTGCGATTTCTGTCTACCTAAGTAGGTTTTCATTTTTATCTTTGGTGAAAGAAAAACCACTTTCTCTGAAAACATTTTTGTCTTCACAATGCTACAAAACAGTGTTCGGGGGTTGAAAATGTGCTGTTTAATTTGTTAATAATTTTTAAGTAGCAAAAATTGAGTAAAGTGGAAGTGTCTGTCTGCAGAAGCCATAGGATACAAATTAAAATTCAAGGCAAAGTCAGTGGGTGAATACATTAAGCGGAAGAGAGCGTGGGGAGGACTTTATTTTAGTGAGCTGCTAAACAAAACAGAGCAAGCTCTCAGAAAGATGGTGGTTGGTGAGGGAAGAAATTTAAGCAGAACAAGAGAAATGTACTTAGCACTGACAGATGATAGAAAAAAATACAAATGGATACATAGAAAATCAGCAGTTATTTAATGCCTGTTATTGGCCAGGTACCAGTACAAGACATAACTCTAAAATGCCAAATAAAGAAAAGTCCTCATCTTTATGATACTTCTTCTAAATATATTAAATAAATGACTTTGAAAAAATGTATTTTTGTTAAACAAGAAAGGTGCATGTGTATTTACATTAAAACACTCCAGGAAGTGATAGTCCTATTGAGTAAATTTATATTTTATTCTAATTTTCTAGAATGTAATTATACTTATGTTGGTCCAGAATATGAGACCTTTGCAAATGATTACCTAACTTGGATAATTTATCGAAATATTTTAAACTGTGCATTGGTGAATAGAACAGGTAGAAATCATAAAAGAATGTTAATTTGTACTTAAAATCTTTGCATGATAGGCAAATTTTACAAGCAAAGAACTTGCATGCCATATATATATATATATATATATATATATATATATATATATACACACACACATACATACATACTTTTCATTCCACATCAAGGCTGGTTTCGCTGAGGTTTTAAGCACGTATTTGTTCCTGTGGCCAACACAGGTGATGATTCCTATGATTCTCATTCAAAAACCCTCTTGGGAGGTAACCATTCTCTAAGGCAGTTCCAGGTTCATTGTCATGTATGCAGTCAGAGAATCAGCCAGGCATTAAGTAATGTTTCTTTACCATCTATTGTTTATAATAAAGTGTTCATTACAATACATTAAGAATATAATTATGTGTATAACATAAGATATTGTTACTTGTATATTACATGTAATATTTATTATAATACATTATATATTATGTATTATAATATATCACATGATAGTATAGATATAAAAATTATAATTGTAATGTTTTGCATTCTAAAATCATCTGCACAAGGAAATCATTGCAAGGCTTATCATTGGATTACTCTTTCCTGATGTAAAACACAGAAGAAACAAATGCGTATCAGTCAACAAAAGCATGGTAAACAAACTGGAGCACTTTGTACGGCTGTGTAGATTATTCAGAAACTAAATTTGTAAAATCATTAAAATGTGATAATGGATATATAGGAATTTTTCTTTTAAACTAATTCTGTGTTATATGTGGATATAGAATATTTATTAATAAATGAGTGTATTTATAATTCATTGTGCTGTTAACAGATTAAAATTATGAGATGACTTCAGGCTGAAGGGGGCATGATTCCGGTGCATGCACACACACACTTGCTTATTGGTTTGTGTGCGTGCAGATGAGCCAAGAATGCCAAAGAATACTTTTCGTGTCAGACAAAGTAATCATCGTGTAAAGCAATGCTGTCAGTTCTAAAGCAGTTTTTTTACTTGGAATGATCAAATACGAATCAAACATATTTAAGAGTATATGTGCACCTGCTGACAAAATTTCAAAATTTATGATGACATAATGGTACAAAGTCTTTGTAAAATCCAAAAATGTATCTGGAAAGCACCACTGTTTCACTGGACAGAACAAAAGCCAGTAATATATAGAAAAATCAGTAAGAATAGAGAGAGGTTTAAAATATTAAGCAATTTATAGTATTAAAAATTAATAGACTGCTATATTTTACAATTTTAGAGTGCATATTCTTTACAAATGATCAAGAGTATAGGTAGTGTTGGTGATAATAAAATGATTTACACACCAGTATATTTTTGTAGGTCTAAAAAGCTAGAGGAAAAATAAAATGAAATTTTTAACTACATCAGAGTCAGACATAAGCCAATAATCAAAACATTGGTGGATCCCCAAACACTTAAAAATTAAACATCACACTTCTAAATAATTACAAATCATTACAAAGGATGCTAAGAAAAATCTGAATGTTGGCTTTGTAATTTCTGTAGAGCATAGCCGAAGTAATGGCTAGATAAGAAAAATATTTTTATTAAACAAGGAAAATAGAAAAAGTTAATGGCCTAAGCTTCCAAATTAAGAAGCTAGAAGAAGGGAAAACTAAACCTCAATTAAGTAGAAGGTAGTAAATAGTAAAAACGTGAGTATGAACATCAAAATAATAAAATAATACGCCAGGCACTTGGGAGGCTGAGGCAGGATGATCGCAAGTTTGTGCCTAGCCTGGGCAACTTAGCAATTTAGTGAGATTCTGTCTGAGGATTAGAACTAAAAAAAAAAAGAGAGAGAGAGAGAGAGAGAGAGAGAGAGAGAGACTGGAAATGCAGCTCAGAGTGAAGGCTCTGGGTTCAGTTTGTAGCGCGTGCGCATGCACACACACACACACACACACACACTCACTCACTCACTCACTCACACAAGATTCTGGTAGAACACTGGCAATTCAAAGATAGAACTGAACGGATAAGCCTCTGGCTAGACCGATGAAAAATGAAAAGAGAAAAACAAGGCAACATCAAGGCCGGCAGAAGCACCGTCTTTGCAGATCCTAAAGCCATAGGAGGAAAGCGAGGAAGTACTATGCAGGACCTAATGTGAAGAAATTTGATAAATTAAGAACAGTTCATCAAAACTGTAACCAAGTACCATAAGAAAATTGACTTACTCTATGTTTATTAAAGGGGTGAGTTCGTGTTTAGAAATCTTTCTACAGACCAGAACCTGATGTCATGGAGTAATCCCTACCAGTTGTGCCTTTCCACGATAAACAGCTAGCACACGTGGCGGGCTGAGGGAGGGGAACAACAGCTGTTTTCTACCCCTTTACAGTAACCAAGGCCTGACGGTGATCCTGGAAAGGACCAGCTAGATGAGAGGGAATCAGTGTACTTCCTGTAATCCTGCAGACACTGAAACAAAAATCAGAGGAATATCATGTTGTACACTATGCGTCAAGTCAATTTTAAAGCTTAGATAAAGCTTAAACATTTTTAAATGACACCCATATATATTCAAAAGTACTGAAAATAATGTCCTCTAACATAGAAAATTGGACATTATCTGGTTTCTTTAGTTTTTATTTGATATTGCACTAAAATACTTAGTATGAAAGAGAAGCAATAAAATAAAAAGGCAACGTTTGGAAATGAATTAATGTTTTTTGTTTTTAGATTATCTTCATTCCCTCACTGCCTCCATCCTTTGCTTTGAATATAATAGCAAGTCAGTATGTGACTTGTAGATTTATAGCAATTCTGGAACTTCTTAATGGTACTATTAAAAGGGACAGGGAAATATATTTTGGAAAAGAAACATGTGAAAAGCAATACTCAGAGAAAATTCAGCTTTTAAAAATACTTTGCTGTACCAAATATCTTAAGTCCTAGCCACTTGATTTCTAAAGGTTATTTTTCCTTTAAAAATCACTAAGCACAGCAAAACACTGGGTTTTAATTATGCATAAGCTAACACAATCTTGATAAATGGCTAGTAATGAGTATACTTTGCCTTGGTCTCCCCCAAAATGATTTTTAAGCACTAAACCCCTTTGTAATATTCATGCACCTAATTAACTGAAGGAAGAATTAAGTAATAATATATGAGAGAATAAAATGAGTTGTTTATACAAAGAAAAAAAGCTCAAAGTACATAGGAGAGCGAACAACTGGTATTTCAATAATGCAGGAACTCTGAACCATTTACCTAATGGTTTGCTAAACTGAAGAAGTTCGTTCTCTTGTTATAGGTCCTAAGGATTTTTGCTTTTATTTTCCTTGTGCATTCACGTTCTTTAATGACAAGTTTTGGGCATTCATTAGGATCCATGTAAACTCAAGATTTAAATTGGCATGCACACACATAAACTAGTGAGATGAAGAAAATCTAATTTCGCATCTGATAAATCTGATAAAAATCTCAGTTTTGTCCTCTGTTATCTGATCATTCCAGCTGAAAAAGCCTTTCATAATTCCTTCTTTTAATTGGTGGTTTTTACAGAGGGGAAATGTAGTGCTTTGATTCAAGATATTCATGTCCAGGTTCACAGGATAGTTTATCAACTATGCCAGAATAATTGAGTATTTCTAATTTATTGAAAGTCAGTTTCCGGTACTGTATTGTCTTCCTTTGCAATAATCTACGGGGTGGGCTTTGAAAGTGTTAACTGCTATTGCCTGTGAAATAAGCTTGATTACTTTATATGAAGAGTCTTACCTAAAGTAGACATTTGCGATTGGGCATCTTAATATGTTGTTGGTACTCTGAGTGGAATATTGAACTTGCTGTGTTCTGAACACAGGCAAATATCTGTTGTTGAAAGAACAATGAATGGCTTACATGGCAAGCATGGGGTCTACCGAAGAGACTTGGGCACAGTGGGGGGGTGTTAGCTGAAGAGCATATGTGGAGAATGAGTCACTGGGCGAGAGCTCATCCTCCCACAGAAGGAAGGCACCGGGCATAAATCGCAATGTGAAACTCAGTGGGCGCGACACTCAGTACTCTATGTTGTACTCCATTCAGGCATTTCCTCTATTTTGACATTGAGGGAGTGGCAATTAATAAAATGGAAATTTATATTTTACCTGAAACATTTGCCTTGATGGAATGTTCAGAATGATTAAAATGTTTTCATGATGAAGTGATATTAAGAAAATGTCAATGTTAAATGAAGTATCCTTTAAATCTAATATTCTCTAAATGCACTCTTTTTTGCTAATAATGAATAATAATTCTGCCGCAGATGAAAACATGAAATTACTTTAATTTTTATGGTTTTCATCATCATTTTAGACCGCAGTTATGATCATCTTATATTTCAAATGGTTTGGTGTTTTTGCTTTATACACTCTTTTCTGAATACGTTAGAGAGTTTCTTAACTGTACATTTTTAAATGTTGAGTTACTTAATTAACTTGCCATTTAAGAAAACTTAGTTTAATATTAGGATAAAACGCTGAAAGATAGTGACAACTAACTAGAGTATCTCCTTAAAATGACTGACTTTTTTGCCTCATGTTAGAATTCAGAACAAAACACATTAATGCTATGAACTACATTGACAAGTTTTCAAAATAACAACCAAAAGACATTTATACTTGCTCTTTTCAGCAGTGACTATCATTGAAAATTATCAGTGCTGGACTGGAGGCTTTTCTTAGAAATGAGACCCCCTCATTAGAACACAGAAATTCATGACCCCCATGCAAAAGAAAAAAAAGCCCTAAGGATGCTCTCCTGCTCCCCTGGTCCTTCCACTGGCGGGCCACCTAACGGACTTCCTGCTATCTTTTGTTTGCACCTTGAAGAAATAAGATTATTTATGCCAGCCTTGCAAATAAGAACACAACAATTTATCAGCACAAAATTGTCTTGTCAGCCTGTCTTATCTCAGAGTTTTGCCAGTTAATGAACAATAACTTATTTTACCGCAGGAGCTTAGCATAAATCACCAGTTGTTCTCAGCCAATGACAGCAGCGGTATCACTGAAGTTGATAGACTGTAGTTTAACAAAAGTAGAATAGTAGGAGTATGCATTTGCTTTCTAAATGGCTTAAGCATTGTGTCTAGAAAATTCTTCCCTTTTTGGTCTGTTAATATAAGATTCTTTTCTGATGTGCATTTTAACCTGGAATATGACCCTATATTTTTTCTTGTCTTTTTCAAAACTTTGCTAATTCTGCAGGTAAACAGGGGGGAAAGGAAAGAGAGAGAAAGAGCGAGTGAGAGAGAGAGAGTAACAGAGAGACAGACAGACAGTGGTTTCCAGTCCATTGTGTAAGAAGCTGAAGGTTGCCAGTGGATTCTTTTAAGTAAAAAGTGGAATAAGCTGCAAAATCAACAACCTTCCTTCCCCCCCCCCACTATTTTTATTAATATACAAATGCAATACATAGTATTTACAATGAATTTGGGTGTTTCGTACATCTATGTATCCCATGGACTTCACAACCCCTTCCCATCTTCAACCCTCCCACCCCCTCCCTGTCCCTTCCCCCGGCTCCGGCTATCACTTCATATGGTTCCAAAGAATATCTGTGTTCTGGGTTTTCCAGTGACCCCAGAGAAAAAGTAACAACATCTAGAGGATAAGGAGCTGAGAAAAAGTAGGTTAGTAGTCAGTGAAATATGAGTAAATAAGATGAAAGTTAGGAAATTAAGAAATGACTAGATTTGCCTACATGTCTGTTGCTTTAAGTTTATTTATGTGGTATAGATTTAAGTTCATTTAACGTAGCAATGTGATGCAGTTTTAACTTTGTTTTGTTGTAGCAATTCACTTATTAGGTCACTAATGAAAGTTTATCCTAAGGAAACAGATTGATGTAAAGATAACCTTGTGAATGTACAAATATACACCTTCCAGTATTCAAATAAGGCAATTGAAATTTATTTATTTATTATTTTTTCTTCTATCCCAAATTAACTATCCTTTTGAACTACATGCTTATAATTATTTTCTAGTGTGAACTGGTGGGTAAGGCCAGGTTTAACAATAACAACAAAGATGTAGGAACATACGGAAAAAAAAATTTGGTGAATATCCCAATGAAGGGATTGTTTGGATTCAGAGAGGAGATATCAAGATTTGACTGCTGCGAACACCTTAGAGGAATAGGAAGCTGGGGTAGAGTGGTGACTTGAGTGAAATGACTTAGGTGTGGAAGATTAATATATTAAACACCATACGGTTTCTTGGACTTGGAAAACTCAACAACTTTTTTTAAAGCTATCAGCGAGTCAGAGAGGTGGGGCAGCAGGGCAAATCTCAGTGCCCCTCTTAAAAATTAAGGACCTATGGGCAAGCACAGAGAATCACAGCTCGCTGGAGCTGAAAGCCGAGCTCAGACCTTTGTGGGAGGCAGTGCTGACGCTGGGAAACCTGAACTCTAAGTGAGAGCATTGCTGGAATAAGTTGGAGAGATTAAAACAAAAACAAAACAACACCCAGCAATTGGGGAGCCGTTAGGGACCTTGCTCAGACTCTCAAGGGAATACTGGCATAATTACCCCTCATGTTTTCAGGAGGAAAAGAAGAAAAGAACCATTTAAAATAAGCCGGAGCATTCTGTCCTAATGGGAATCCCTTTAAGAAAAGCTAAAACCTAAATAGCTTAAATTTTGGTTAAATAACCGAAGATCCACCCGCTGGGGTTTTAATCAGAGTCTTGGTCACTGAATGAAATACTCAATCCAGCCAGCTCCAACTTGCCAGGTAAAGGAAGAGAAATACCCAACTGTAGCCCCTGTGGGACACCTGTTCCAGTAAATGGAGGAGAAGGTGCAGAAAAGAGTGTCTTGTGTTTATAACCAGAGGCTCATAAACGACTAAGACCCACTTGTACAGTCACAGAATGCTTCTCCTTCCCTCCCTACTCTTCACCACATTGCTGAAGATCGTCTAGAACAGTTCTGTTTTCTCAGAACATGCCTTCTATATAAAATACAATAAAATAAAAGGTAGCTGGGGAAGTAGCTAGCTGGTTAAAGCACTTGCCTAGGAAGCACAAGACCCTGGGTTTGATTCCCTAGCACCAAATAAACTGGGTGTGGTAGTGCATTCTCATAATCCTAGCATTCAGGAAGCAGAGGCAGTAGAATTGGCTTGAATCAGCGGCCAGTGTGGGCTACATAGTGAGTTCAGGACCAGCCTGGACTAAAAAAAAAAAAGTCTCTATTAAAAAAAATGACATATAAGCAGGCTGAAAAAAAGATATTTTAAAGAGTCAAGTATTAGAACAAGATGTATATAGAATAGAGAGGTTGGGGTTATTAAGGAATTTAAGTGGCTGTGATTCTGATAACACATGCTCAACTGGATAAAACAGGAAGTGTGTGCAAAATCAGATTAGCTTTATAAACAGAGAAATGGAAGTTTTAAGATAGAACCAGGAAGAATTACAACAAAATAGGAACACTAACTGAAGTGAGGGGCATCTGAGTGGCTAGTGGTAGACTACATATTGCTTAGGAACTTGATACTGGGTTTGGTGGCATCATAATAGAAACTATCAAACAAATTGAACAGAACATTGTTTTTAAATGAGATCAGAATATCCAATAACAATGAGAAAACTATAGAAAGTATAATATAGTCATGATGGGAATACTGTAAGAAAAAAGAAAGGAACAGAACAAATATTTAACACAATGTACAGATGTGTGTAGAGATGTGTGTACACAGGTCTGTGTATGTTTGAATGAGTGAATGTCTGTATATATAAGTATTAGTGCTTGTGTGTGGAGATGTCTCTAATCAGTGTGATTTTAGGATCCCCAGTGATTTCAATTCCAGAACTATAATTGCATCGATTTTTCTTTTTTAAAGCTTCTTACAAATTTGCAAGTGGGAAAAATAAAGATTAAAATATAAAAGCAATTCAGCAAGTAGATCCAAATTATTCAAACCCAGCTAGCTGAAATGGGAACATACGTAGCTTGCACTCACACAAAATGTTTTTCTTTAATTCTTCCAAATACTTTGTCCTTTAGCATTGCTAAATATTTTCCCTAAGCACGTTAGTTTTTCACAAATAGTCAAGTTTTCATTCAGATTTCTTTGTATATTCTTTTTCTTGGTTCCCACTCTGAAAGTCTTATAACAGGCATAATGATTGGCAAAGTCAAGGGTTAGAAGGAAAAAGAAATGAAGTGGGGTTGAGTAATTCATAAACCACACAATAAGCCCTGGGATAATTGAACCGATTTCGGTTCAAATGGTTTGGCACGCACTGTCTGTTTTCCTAATAATTACACATGTCTCTGATAGAAATCAAGGGCACATCATTTGAAAAAAATGTTTTTTTATTCACAATGGTTTGCATTTTACTAGTGAGTCTGAAGACTGCCTAATTCTTAGAATTATAAAATAATTTTAGCATTTTCTGAGATTCTTGGAAATTAGCAAATGCTACTAGAAATGAAATTATGTGTAGGGCTGGAGGAATGGCACAGTGACCCTGGGTTTGACTCAAAAGTACCACGTAACAGCTGACTTGGTGGTGTATACCTGTTAACACAGCTCTCAGGAGTCTGAGGCAGGATGATTGCATTGTGTCCAAGGCCAGCCTGGGTTCCATAGTGAGTTTAGTACCAGCCTGGGCTATAGAATGAGACCCTGTCTCAAAAAAAAATACCTATGTATAGAAATATATGTATATGTTTAATATAACACTTGAATTAAAGTTTTAGACACATGGCCATATAAACAAAAATGCCTCAGTTTCTTCTATATCCAGTAAATAACAAAACAAAAATATGATGCTCTCATAATTAATTACTATACACATTACACATTATTGTGAATTTTTCACTGTCTATACACCATACAGATATGAAGCCTCCATCCTGAATATCAAACTTGGCAATATTACTGCTCTCCCTTCCTAGTCTCCCACCAGGAAAGTTCGAGGTAATGGGTTCATTTGCGAGTGAGAACTGAGCTTGCACACACTTGTGCAAGCCTGTTGCAATCATTTTACTAATGGTATGGGGGTTCCTCACAGGTATTCCAGGCCATGTTTTCAGGTTGTGTCTTTCTGTAGGCGCATGACTCTATACCCTGTAATTAAAAAATATCCCTATAATTTGACAATTCCCTAATATGGTCATCAGATCAGCTTGTGTCTCCACATCTGACCACACCATCTATGCCATTCTTCCTTCTTCTTAGTCAAGTTTATAACTATCATTTTCTTAGAAAGATCTTTTCTCAGTCTACCCATAATCTTGGCAACCCTAGTTATGCTATCTCCTCTCTGTCCTACTTCCTGGAATACTATATTTTTCTTCCTATCATTGATGGAATATTTAATTACACATGTTACTTGGGTTTTGTTATGGGATTAGCTTTTAAGAGAAAACTCATATAATACAAATTATGCTTTGATATCTAAGATTCTAGGCAAGTATTTTATCTCTCAATGAGGACAAGGGATCTATTCCTTCAAAAATGAAGCAGACTATTTTCTTATAATATGCATTAAGTGAAGTAATTATATTTACGTGACATGTAGATAAACACATATCTATGTAGGTACTAGAATTGCATTCTATATGTCAGAACTACTATGTATCCAGGCAAGATCAGTTTCAAGCCATGTACACTTTTCAATGTCTGCATGTAAGAGAGTGTACAACTGCCTAAGCCATTTGCATGCAAGTGCATGATTCATATTCAAACAGGAGTCAATCAAAAGCATGCTACATTTTGTTGGTTTTCTTTAATGCTTTCTATTTATGAAGAACCCTCGCTCAAAATTTGGTTGAGACTAATATTTTTGCATACATCAAAAAAGAATGCAGAGTGTTCCCTCACATAGCGAGTCTTTCCGGAGGGAAGAGAGTAGTGTCCTCACAGGTCTGAAAATGGCTTGAGAGCGAAAGACCATGGTGACGTGATGGACTGCGTTGAGGAATCTCACATGAGGTTGAGACTTTTTGCCCAAAGGAGGGAGAATCCAGACTTTCTCATCAACGTGCCTAATTGTAGGTAGAGGGAAAAAGGAAAAGGTGAAACTTAAAAAATCTTTGCCAGTCAAAAGATGGAGCCATGTCTTTTATTTAAAAGTTAAGTGAATGATGAAAACTTGTTATATTTGCACTTTAGAATATCATATTTTGCTTTCCTGCCCAAATGGTACTCTCCTTAGTTCAATGAAGAAAGAATATATGTTAACTTTCTTACTTAATAAGTCCAAAGATAGTTAAATGTGTTCAAACCAGAGTCACACAAGGACGAAATTTGGTTAAACGTTACCAAAGAAAATGTTTTTCACAACGACCAAGTTACTGGTAAATTTTTCTATCTTTTAGCAGATTACCAAACCTGCATCTTTTACCAAATTTGAGATCCTGGTCTCAGTGTTCTCATCTCAATTCCAACTCCCTAGTTTCTGCTTCTTTGAATGTTCTCTAAAATCCAAGGCTATAAATTCTGATAATTAACAAAAAGTGTCAAGAAATCAGGATTGAAGACCTGTGCACTTTTTTTTTTGTTTTCTACGGCCTCTCGTTTTTTACTGTGAGCTGTTGGGAAGAATGTTCATTATTTAAAGTAATGATAGATTTAAATTAGTTTTGGGGACATCTATTTCTACTTTAGATTTATGTTCTCAATCATGAGATAATAGAGACATTTAGAAATAAAATATATTCAAGTCAACTCAGACAATATTTAATGCATAATTTAATATTTACTTAAAAGGAAAAATTTCAGAGAACTTGCTTACATACAGCCATTGAAACTTCCAGTCCATAGCATTAATGTATCAACTGATTACCTTTGTGAGTATTTATGAAATATATACTTTTATAGTTTACATAATTTTCAAGACAATCTTTTTGTAATGTTACTTTTCCTGTATTCCGAGGAATGATGAAATGCAGTGAAAATAGAAGACATGTTAATATATATTTTATAAGTCATTCCACTTTTCCAAATGTTTCCCATTTAAAGTAAATATAGTATTTTACCTATTTATTAATTAGCTTAAGAAATATTGTTGATACTGCATCAATATTCATATAAAAGGTAATTTGATATCATGATATGAACAATACCGCTATTATAAAACCAATTGCGAATTCAGGAAAGAGCCTGAAAATAGTCAGCCTCAAGGGGATCACACAGATTCTAGCCTCTCAATTTCTTGGTTTTCTTCCATAGAATATTTATATGTAAGATCATAGCTTTTTCTCTCTCTTTAAAAATGTTCACAACTTGTGAACATACAGAAAAATCAAAACTGTGAATATAGTTATCCATTAAATCTTAGCACTTTACAGCTCTGCTGGATAGATTCCAAGTCCTTGAGAGTTGGATTCGGTTGCTACCACCCCATGAAAATTGTCCTAGTTTCCAACACGATAAATTAAAACATGATTATAGAAAATATCATTTAAGCATGTTTTAAGGTGTAGTGAATAATTGAAAAAGTTTCAAGGCGGAGTGTCAAAATGGTTTCATTTCAATACACTAGCCCAACTAATTTAAACACTTCAGAAGTGCAAATCAACTTAAACCTTTTTGTGTATACTGACAAATCTTTTTGGGTATCCTGCTATTGAGACCTAATTAAAGATCATAGACAATTTTTATTTCTACCTTGGTAGCTTGCATATTTAACTTTATTTAAGTAAGGAAGTTCTACTTTTATTTCTTTTCCTTTTGACTCATTCTTTTTCTCTTTGGAAATATCGCCATTACCACATTTTACACTTTATGACAACCAGACAAGCGTAGCACTATGATACTCAAATTTCCTTACCAAAATTGTACTCAATTGTTGAATTCATCATACAGAAACCATGTAAGATAAACAAAATAATCAAATTTATCCTTTTTGCATATCATATATTTCAATCTAATTATAGGCAGTTTAGTTATCCTCAAGCAAGACATTTGTTTTGTGACTTAACAGTCAAATTTTCTTGGTGCTTTATGATGTTGTATTTTAAAATCTGAATAATTTCAGTAAAATAGATAAATGCACAAATGAATTTACTTTGACACTGTTATGAGTTGAGGTGTCATTTGAGATTTCTAAACTTGAAGGATTACTTGCAATTGTCTTCAAATTAGTACAAATCACAATGACAAATTACAGTCATCTCATGTAGCCCGCAGCCAAAATTTCCTTATTCTTACTTTTATGTGAATCTTTGTTTGAGATACTTGTATTTGCTAATATGATAACTCAGTGGAGACCAAATACATTTTCCATCTGCAAACACAAAGAGATTGATTGGTGCTAGCTTATTAAAACTCAATTTGATCATGTTAATGAGTACCTGTTCTTTTTTATTTTTTCAATATCGTAAATTTGTCTTCCTTACAAAAGATGTTTAAGGGAAATCAGTTATGTAAGTCAAGAACATTTGTGGTGCTGAGGCAGAACTGATCATGTTCTGTGTCTACTGTTAGCTGTTGAAATAATTTTCTATTGTTTACTATAAAGCTCCTATGTTTAATCCCTGAAGATCAAAGTTCCTCAATGACTCCTTACTGGAGAATTTAAAGACCTACTCACAATCTAGATAGATTTCTGCTGCCATATAGAACATGCAGAACTTTCCTAATATCTTTCCTGATTAGTTGGTTTTTTTTTCTCCATAATGATTGTTACATATTATGAATATCATCACTGATGGTAGAAGATACAATCCTAGTAGAAGACAAATTCTCCATCCTTATGGGTGGCATGACCCATTTTCTGGTATGAAGTATAGTATTTTAAAAAATATGACAACGACATAAAACAGAAGTGCAGTAAATAAATATAGAGGTGTTTCATTTGTAGGTTTTGATGCTAAATACTGGCTAGTGTAGCTAAGTCAGAGCAAATCAAAGAATGGTGTTCTGTTCCATCTTCCTAATGCAGTGTTGGGTTTCTGAAACATTTGAGGCGGTGTGAAGGTCCCTGGAATGTAATTAGATTGGTTCTTTTGAAAAGTGTGACCAACATGCTAGAATTGTCCCCCCCCCCCATTATATATATATATATCAATATATATTGGAGTTGAGCATTTTGTGCACATATGCATCCTGCCAAGGACACGAGGGCTTTCCCACTCTCTTTCTCTCCCTCCCCCCACCATCCCCTCCCTCCTTTCTCCCCCCCACCCCCCTATTTCACTCTGTTTTTTGCTTTAAGTTGTGATCTGGGATTCTCATATCAGAGAGATCATTCAGTGTTTCACCTTCTGCTTCTGACTTACTTCACTAAGCATAATATTCTCAAGCTTCTTCCATTTTCCTATAAAAGCCTCCACGCTGTTGGACTTTATTGGTGCTTAGTATTCCATTGTGTACAGATACCATAGTTTGCATAGCCACTGGTCTGTTGATGAGTATTTTGGTGACTTCCACATTTTAGCTATTGTTAGTTGTGCTGCTATGAACATGGGTATACATATATCTCTGCTGTGTGTTGTTTTGGCCTCCTTTGGATATATTCCCAGGAGGGGTGTTGCCAGATCAAAGGAGATATTTATTTCCAGTCTTTTGAGAGCTCTCCATACTGCTTTCCAGAGTGGCTGTGGGAGTTTACACTCACACCAGCAATGTAGTAGGGTTCCTTTTTCCCCACATCCTCGCCAGCACTGATTGTATTTGACTTGTTGATAAAGGCCATTTCCTCCGGAGTGAGATGGTATCTTAGCGTTGTTTTGCTTTGCATCTCTCTTATGGCTAGCCATGTTGAGCATCTTTTAACGCATCTATTGGCCACTTGTACTTCTTCGTGTGTGAACTGCCTCTTCTTTTTTACCTCAATGCAGGAGAATCTTTCCACTGCAACCTGAGCAATTTAGGAATTCTGACTGAAAATTTGCTCACATGTAGTTTACAGTTTACATGTAGTTGACCTTCCATGGAGCTCCTCAGTCATTTCTCCAAAATATCCAAAAATAGATCACCCAAGTCAGGACATAATTCGGTGTTTAGAAACAGAGTGATATGGAAGAAGTCGTAGCAAGATTCTGACCTCTGCAGTGACTTACTCTGGGTATTTAGCAGTGACCTTGATCAGATAGGATTGTTGCAATGTATTTTTATGCAGGTTGACTATGATAACTTATTCTATCACTTTGTTTCATGCTTAGCACATTTTGAAGACTCGGAAAGTGACGTTCTTATTATGATATTGATAAAAGAGTATAGATTGTGTTAGTTTCCTTGCCCTTGTAAGATTTCCATAGTTTCCTTTTGTTAGTTATTACTAAAAATGCCACGAGTAGGAAAATACTTGTTTAAGATCAGGAGATGGACAAGAGGAAATGCTAGAGAGTAAAGGGATGCTTACTTACTATGAGAACTAAAAACGGTTGGCATCCTGATGAATTACCTCGCCTTCCCACTTCCTGTTTTTTGCTTGTTTGTTTTGTTTTCTGTACTCTGCTTAATGGGAGTTCAATCAGTGGTTTCATCCCTCGATCTCTCCTTTCTTTTTCTTCCTTCCTGATTCCTTCTTCCTTTTGCTTCTACTCATTCTACCACTAGAAGACACTTCAAATATCATTTAGAATTTGTGTCGTTCTTAAAATATTTTAATAGACATACATAGACCATGAAAAATATTTTCCAAGTATATGTTCACCTTCCTACTTTTCATCTTTGTCGAAGCAATTTCGTTGTTTTCGTATCTAAGATTCTCTTTGGACTTCGGCCACACCCCAGTTTTCACCTGGCCAACCCTGACTACTAATGCAATTAAAATTAGTTATCTCAAATTTGAAGTACTTTGCAACATAAGTGTTTTATGTAAATAAAAGTTAGTATTTTGTACACCTATTTTTATCCTGAATAAAGTTCCCGGGTGACATACTTTTTAGAATGTCACCTATGTTGATGAATACAGCTTGGATACTTGGATAACAATATGTATTTTCTGTTTTATATATTTCTTTTTTAGTACAGTTCAAATTAAAAAAAAAACAAAAAACAAAAAACTCTTTACCCAGGCTGGGTGGTGCAGACCTGTAATCTTAGAACTCTGGGAGGTTGAGGCAGAATGATAGCAAGTCAAGCCCAACTTGGAAAAATTAGTCAATTGGCACGATTTTGTCTAAAATTAG
Organism: Ctenodactylus gundi; assembly: GCA_004027205.1. Classification (NCBI taxonomy): domain Eukaryota; kingdom Metazoa; phylum Chordata; class Mammalia; order Rodentia; family Ctenodactylidae; genus Ctenodactylus; species Ctenodactylus gundi. The sequence continues at coordinate 66,232 of PVKB01003282.1, read as the reverse complement.
ACACCAAAATGGGCTAGGAGAGTAGCTCATTGTGAAGGCCCTCGGTTAGATCCCCAGTGTTACACAAAAATTAATAACAATGTTGGCTAACTTTATTTAGTATTTTGGTATGTTATAAAGCACAACTTTTTAATATGACTTATATGTGAAATTTATTAGATTTAATTCACTGTCCTATATTGTAGACATAAAACTTAACTGAAATTCATTATTAGATGACCTACTTTTTAAAGTTCTTATATAATTTATGCTTCACTTTCATGTTTTTTGTTCATTTTGCCTTGCAACTTTTTTTTCTACTCAGTTAGTATAAAATATAACACTATTTTCAAAAAACAAATTGGGTTAATTTTGTCCTCCGCATTTCAGAAGAATTTAAATGAGTGGCAGATTAGTTATTTCATAAAAATTGCAAGTAGTCCATGAGATGAATTGATTTCTAACATTTTTGGAAGTTAATTCTTGGCTAATTTAAAGTCTCCATCCAGATTATTGGTGTACATAGTATTTTATTGTTTAATGAGGATATTGAATGCATTTGTGTATTCCTTTCTCACTCTGTAGCTGAATTATGGGGTATTGAAGCTGAATTTCTTCTCATCTTTTCCATTTCATTGATAAATGCAAAATGTAAAGTTTACATTGATCTTGAGCATTTTGTGCACATGTATATCATGGCAACGTTACAAGACCTTCCCCTCTCTCCTTATTGGCCTCCCCTTACACAGGGACCCACAGGGTCCCATTATTTTCCTCATTAAGTTCCATGAGATCATTGTGATCTTGATCTCTCATGTCAGAGAAACCATTCCATGTTTCGCCTTTGGCTTCTGACTCACTTCACTAAGCATGATGGTCTCAAGTTGCCTCCATTGGCCCACAAAGCCTCCAGCCCATCTGTCTTTGTAGATGCGTAGTGTAACTTGCTCAGCACTTTAAAACTGCTCATTGTGCCCCAGAATTCTCTAAGGCTGAAACAGGAGGATCGCAAGTCCAGTTGCAGAGTGGGCAACTGTGAAGACCCTGTCTTAAAAAAAAAATAAAATAAGATAAAATAATAAAATAGTAAGCAGAGGTACCCTCAGTTCAAACTCCAGTGCAAACAAAGAAAAACAAAACAAAAGCAATAAAACAAAAAAGCAACCTAAGTCGTGTTGTCCTTTTTATTTTCTTTATTGTAATTAAAATTTCTAATCAATTGATATTACTTGTGCTTTTTCAAGTAAATGCATTTAAATTTTTGTCATCAGTGTATTTTATTTTTCCTAACCTGAGAATACCTCAATATCGTATTATTAATTTCCATAGGTAATTATCCAAAGAATAAAATTTCACCCTTACTGAGGTGAGATAATATATAGACCAAAAAAACCCGTGTGTGTGTACATATATATTGCATTATATGTCATAGACAATTATATATATATATATATATATACACACACACACACACACACACACACACAAACGTATACATGTTTATCTGTAAGTTGAAGTGTTTGTGCTTATGCACATTGACAGTATGTGCATAGATACACACATGCATATTACATATTTCATATTTCACCCATGAATATGTTCACATAACCTGAAGCACATATCTTTTTACTGTGTTAATATTACATATCTAAATATATACATGGGTCCTATTCTATATGCTGTTATTTTTTATTTTTTATCTGTCTATACTATAGTTTATGTTTCTTTTTGAGCTCATTAGGATTTTTCCAGTGGCCAAGGAGTTGAGATTTAAATTCATTTTTTCCTTTCTCTTGTCATAAGATTATAGTAAAAGTCTCTTTTATGATAGCTACATTTTATAGTTTTTAAAAAAGGATCTTGTTTAGTTATTTTAAAATGTTAAATTAATGAAGATTCATTATATTTATGCTATATAATGGTAAGATTTTCATGTGTGTTTATTATCTAATAGTTACCATGATGAAATTATTTACCACATTTATTATAGCCTTTAGGTTGAGTTCCCTGAAGTTATTTTTATGCCAAAGTTGAAAGCTAGTGTTCTTTGATCAAGATCTTTATAATTCCTTATACCTCAGAGATTACTGTACTTGTTAGTGTAAATCCTATGGGGTTAAGACCGCAACTCGATGACCTCATTTAAGCTCAGTGTCCTAGTAAAAGCCCTTATCTCCAAACGCACAGTCACATTACATATATGAAATTTAGGCTTGTTGTAATAAAGAAAACACTTAGACCTTAAGATGTGTAGGCATCATCTCTGGGCTGAAAGCATGGCTGTGTGGTAGGTGCACTTGCCTGGCAAGTGCAGGGTCCTGGCTTCAGTTTCCCATCACTATATAGGCTAGATGTTGTGGCACATGACAATAGAAAATAAATGGATAAGTGGAAAATAAAAGCCTGTACCACTAGACCTGGTTAAAAAGTATCTGAAAACAAAAACAGAATTGAGAAATATTTAAAAGACATTCATTTCAAAAGTCCGATAGAAAAAAATTATTAAAAAATAAGAATAAAGATGCTTAGGGAAAAACTGAGTCATAGAAAGGTGAGTGGAATGTTAGGGCTGTTGGTGCAGTTATGCATTTCCTTCTGGTCGGCTCATTCACACGGGAGGGTATTGGAGAGAGGCTGTACACACTGGCTCAGGCTGGAGGTGGACCGGTGTTCAGGCAGCAGGGGAGAGAGAATCTTAACTAAACTCTTCTTTAGTCAGATGTGCTTTCCAGATTGATCAGTGGAACAAGCAAAGTCTTGATGTTTTAAGTTGGCCTCTGACCTTGTCCTGAATAAGAGAGGGCATCCGTGAGTCTTACTAAGTGTCACGGGGAAGGATGGTTCTTCCCCAGAGCATAGGAAGGTAGACCAGGAGAAGGGCTTTAAATAGTTTCAAAAAAATTACTCCAATGGGTGGATTCGTCAGTTTGGGTTCAACCTATATATGCCTAATTCCAAAGTTCATCTTTCCTTCGACTTAACCCTTTTTTCTCTTTTAATTCCTCGTTTAGTTTACAAATGAATGTGATCAAAAGCCTTTATCTGTGTCCCCTGAGGTCTAGTTCAACTTTAAATGTTTTTGTTTGTTTGCTTGCTTGCTTGTTTTGGCTCGATTTTGTTTTTGAGGCAGGGTCTTGCTTTGCTGTACTGAGTCTGGAACTCTCTGTGCAGTCCAGGCTGGCCTCAAACTCCAGGCAGTCCTTTTGTTTCAGTCTCCCAAGTGCTGATATAGGAATGCACCCCACACTGGCTAATAGATGCGTTTTTTAAAGTGTAGTTTTGGTACTGAACCTAGGCTTTGCATACACCTGTAAAGCACTTAACCACTTAGCTGCACCCCTAATCCCTCTACTATAGGTTTAATATATAAATTCAGTGCCTTTCAGAAAAATACTTTTAAAATTTCCAGTGTAATCATGATATGTATTTATTTCAGACATTTATGTATTGTGAATGACATTCTCATGTTAAGATCAGAAAAAGTGTAAAAAATGTTCAGATCATTTGGAGGACTTGAATACCATTAAAATTGTGATGTCTTGGACTATGTGGTATTTCTTTGACTTCTGTTGCCTTGAAACGGAGCTGTCATCTTTTGAAAATTAGAGGAAAAATCATCATTTAACTGTGCTGAACTTCCTAGAATGCAATTACTTTTGGGCATGTTCGCTGGGTAGAATAAAGATTGTTTGTAAGCACTGCTTTTGTAGGTATTACTTTATATAATTTTTTAAAGATAGGGTCTCACTTTGTGGTCCAGGCCTGTTCTGAACTCATAACAGTCATCCTGTGTCAGCCTCCCAAGTGCTGGGATTAGAGGTGTGGGCCAGGATGCCTGACTCTGAGGTCCTAGCTAATCAAACTTGGGGCCTCGCACTTGCTAAGCAAGTGCTTTAACCACAGAGCTGTGCTCCAGCGTATTCCATATAAGTTTTGTCATACATTGGCTTATGTTTGAAAAGAATAGAGGATGATATGCATTTGGCTCTTAGATAAAAACTATTTTTAAGAGTTGAGTGCACCCACTTGCTTTAATAAAACAAAATCTATAAGCAAATTATTCTTTTTCTCAAATTTTTTTTTGCCACCCACACCAATAAGAATTATATTCATCAATCAAATTTTTCTAAGTTTATTGGGACTTTTTTTTTTTAAAGGATAAAGTGGTAGAAACAACCAGTAGGATTTTGTGGGGGGAGATTAAAGGAATTTAAATATCAATATGAATTTATAAATTTTAAGAATATATGCAAGCAAATGACAGATTACTTGTACCTATCTGCTCATCTGAATGGTGATATTAGTGGTATTAGTCACTTTTTGATTTTTGGGACAAAACGTTCAACATTAAAGAGACAAGTTTCATATTGGCTCACAGATTCAGAGGTGTCAGTCCGAGGTAGTAGCATCATGGTCAGAGAACTTGGAGGAGGAAAGATACTCACCTTATGACATTCTGTAGACACAGAGCAAGGAAATAAGCCTGAGAGAAAGGAACTTGTGACCAGATATAGTCCCCAGAGTCAGACCCCCATCTTACTCAGACACACCCATATGTGTGCTTAGTAAACTTGTAGGCATCTCTCAATCATTTCAAGCTGAAAATCAATATTTACTGTAACACTGTCTAGCCATTTTACTACCATATTTTTAATCAATATTGGTACGTGCTTAATGAATGAAACCATCCACTTGGAGACTTCTGGTCAAGATAGCAGCTGAGTAACAGAGCTGCACAATGTCTCCTCATGGACCCAGTAAAAAAAGTTGAAAGTATAGTAAATAAAACTGCCTGTTTGATGTAGCTAGGACAGGGAGGAGTACCCCAACAATTGAAAGGATATAGGAAGGTCGGAAACCCCCAAACCATGTTAGAAGTGGAGGTAACAACCCAGACAACAGCAGAAATGTAGAACTTGTCAAATAGCATTTAAATGAGACAGAAAAAGTAAGTATAGTGTCACTTCAGTCTAGTTTAAAAATCAATAGAAAAATATTTAATGAGCTCCTACCCTGAAAAAAATTGTTTTGGGCTATATTTAAATGCTTAAAGCACAAATTTGCTCGTTAATGCTATTGCATAAACCATAGCCATGACATTTATACCGCCTGAGTAGGTCACAATTATTGCATTCAACATACATTCTTCTTGTATTCTGAAACCTATTGACTTTTAAAAATATATTTTAAATTAGGTGTCTGAAATTCGTTCACAATGGTATTAGAAATACGACAATATGTTTAACTTAAATATATAGTATTAATAAATAAAACTACAGTAAGATTAGGAAAAGTCAGTATGGCCTGTCCTATAACCATATAATTAATTTTCCTGGCTAGAGAACCAATGGCAAACTAATGTCTTTGCATACTTGGCTTATTCCTCCCATGGTGCAAACAACTGTCTTAAAATTATCCTTTTAAGAGATTCTGTAATGCAACAATAAAAAATTCAAAGCATAAAATTTTCATTTTATTATTGTGCATTTTTTTTCTTAAATGTATTTGGTGTTTGCTTCCATAGAAAATATGTTGGGAATCAAAATACATAGCAATTAGCAAGATTTGTTTGAGAAAAATGTCCTAGAATAGTAACTAAAGAGTATTTCTATTTGTGGTCTTTGGAAATATATATTCTCAAAATATTCTTTCAATGAAGAATATTCTGAAAATTATGTTAGTAAATATGGGTCAGCTTCGCTGGTTCCCAGCATTCTGTAATGTGTTTATTTTTTGAAATGTCTAAAACTGTAAAGTCTGTCTTCTCTATAATTTGATTACAGGAAGATTATTTCATTTCTGTCATAAATGGCACCATTTCTAGCATTTTAGTATTAAAGATTACGGGTGGTTCATATTTTCAGGAAATACTTTTAATCACTGAAACTTTTCAGTTTAAATTTTGCCAAGTGCTTTAATCAGTTTTGAGAACTAAATTGTACTAAAATTATTTTCTTGTGAATGCCATTTTTACATAATTTATTTAACTTGATATGTTAAATTAACACTTTTCTAAAACTAACCTGTCCTCTATATTTCTGATGTAAGTTGTGATTGGTAAGGTTATTCTCTAGACATAAATTTAAGTATTTAATACCTGGAGATTTTCACATATGTGTATATTTTACATAGGTGTAAGTAAAAACTATCTCTAAATACATTTAAAAATCTTGTCATGACTTGATTGTAATATGAGAATTGTCTTAATTTCAAAAAGTGTTTTAAATATTATCCACCACTATCAATGTTCTGGACAATTTATGGAGTATAAGCACTGTTTACCCTTGATGGTCTAAGTGTCTAGATCTAGTAATTTTGTGATTATTTCTTTAATATTTAAAAGTGTTTCTCTAAATTAACTGTCTTTTCTACTTGATTTTACTTGATTCTGTCTATCATCTATCTAGCTTTTAATTCTACCTTCAAAATATTTTCATAGTAATTATTTATCAAAAAATTGTTCTCTAAATGTCATAAAAGATAAAATTATGCTGATTTTTAATATACTGGAAATCTCTATGTTTGGAATTCTTGCCAATATTGAATTTCAAATTGCTTTTCATTCTTACAAGACCTCACTTGCTGAGTTCAGGCAGGTTAAATTCTTCTTATGTGAGATTAACACTGTGAGTAAGATTGCTTAAGTGGCTTTCAGTATTGACTCTTCTGCCATCAAGACTGCCACTTGATTTTTATAGTTTAATATCCTTGTATGTATGATTAGGTAGATTTTGGAAATCATTCCAATCTAAGTGTAGAGATTGTAATTCTAACTTCAAATATCATTTTAAAATATATTTATGTTGAATTATAATGTGAGAACGTATTTTAGGATGGAAGAGATGTCTTCTGAATAATGTAGTTTCTGAAAATACAAGAATTTGTCAAAGAAAACATTTGTCATAGTATACAGGCCAAATTGGAAAATAATATTATCAACCTGGACTCACAATTAATTTATTATATCAACTAAAGTAGCATCATATGATATAAATGGTAACTTTTTCCACTATAAGCTCATATAAATTGATTGATACCTGGAATATTTTATTAGAAACATTACCAAGTACATATGAATTAATGATCTATGTATTCTCCAGTAAAAATAATTTTAGAGTGGGTTATCAATAAGCTTATTATTTATAGTGTCATATGTTTGCAAAGAATAAAATTAATGGTGGTAATTCTGCATTTTTTCTCCAGATAAGGAAAACAAACCTATATGTTATATGGAAAAATTTTGTACATAATTAATTTTTAGTATTTAATGTATCTTTTTTCTTGTTTATCATGCTTTAAAGGATACATACTCTTAATTTGTAGACCTATGCAAACACCTGTAGTAGCTTTTAATATTTTTTTTCCAAAATATGGAATTTTTGTCACTTTCATTGAGCAAATTATGACTTCAGAAAACAAAGGAAATTTGTATGGTTTGCTGCTTAAATTTATTCATGAGCTAATACACTAATTCAATATATGACTTATAATAAGTATGTAAAAGAAAACCACAATGGGAAGAAAGCATGCATCTTTTTTCTTCTGAGTTCAACACTGGAGAAATTCATTGAGTGGTCACACAAAATGCCTTCAACTGTGAAACTTGTCGAACTTTATATATACCTCTGTGTGTGTGTGTGTGTCTGTGTAAATTATTCATTTTAAGATGTTTGTAAATATAAATTATTTCATAAAGCTATTTCAGGGAAAAAGGTCAACTGTGAAGCAGGCATTTTCACATTTTATCTTCTATTCATGCTTAGAATTTTTGTTCTTTCGCTGGCTTCATTTTGTTTCAGAAAACTAATTCAGTTGCTCAAGAGTAGTTTAGAGTCTAGTTCTCCAAGTAATAAGCATTGTAAATTATTAATATTTTTACAAAAAGACTATAAATTTTATTGTGGTGGTAAAAGTCATTTTTGCTTATCTTAAAAGTAGAAATACATTTATTTTGAATCCTTGTGGGTTATAGGGTAAATGAATACAGTGAATGACCCACTGACATTCTTAATATTTATACAGTGGTCATAGAAAAAGGAAAAAGCTTTGAATATTTAAAAGATGCACTTAAACCTAGGATCCTTGGAAGCAAAATCTGTAATAATGAAATACTGGAAATATTATCAGATAAACTGGCAAGAAAAAGATGAATATAAAATAACAAATTCATTACAGTAATTATGTACTGGAGTCTATTATAGAAGATTTTTAACTCCCTCTCAGTTGGAAATGTATGTTAAATATATATTTAGCACCAAGAAATATGTACAATAAGGAGGTGTGTCCACGTGTAGATTGTAAATACAGTTATTTAATTATTTACTCTCTTCTCTTCTTATGTAGCAGAGACAGTTAACTCTAAGTGATAGTTATCAACTTAACAGATATCCATGTGGCTGGAGAAACCTTTTTTTAAATCTACATATAAATTTGTTTCCTGAAAACATTGACATTTTGATCAGTAAGGTGTGTAAAGAAAATCTGCCCTCAAAAAACATGGCTAGGCATCATCCAATCCATTAGTGGATTAGACAGTCACAGAAAAATGGCTGATTTCCTCTTTCTCTGCTTGAGATGGGATGTAAATTTTCCACTGACTTGAGACTTGACCCGGCGCTTTCGTCCTTAAATTCTCCTCCCACCTCAGGCCTTGGGACTCAGGCTGGGTTGCAGCAGCCCTTAGCTTTTCTGGGTCTTCAGCTTTCAGACAGCAGATCTTGGGACTGGCTGGCCTCTGAAGCAAGTGGCCAAGTCTGTTCTTGCGTTTATGAAAAGATACCTCAGACTGGGTAACTTAAAACTAGTAGGAAAATTAATACGATATTTTTATCACTAGACTACAAAACTAACACTGACTTGCAACTGAAAATCTATTAGCCTAATACAAAATGTGTAGTAAATGTATTCTGAGAATATTATGAATTCGCATATATGAAGACTTTGTGTTTGGAAAAATCTTCCAAGTAAGGGTTTTTGTTGTTGTTGTTGCTTTTGGAGAGTTTGTCATAGTAGAGATCAGGAATATCTTCTCTCCGCTGATGAGTGATAAAGATTTGCAAGACACAGTGCGCATATTCAGAGTAATGAGCTGTTTGGAAAGTCGAGGAAATATGGCCAGAAACCTACGGGGCAAGTCAGGCTCTCCTGGGGATTTTGTGCATCCTACAATGGCTGCATTTTCATTAACAGAAGTTGGAAACAGGGGTTCAGGCTGTTGCTCAGGGCTTAATTCCAAGAGACATAGCACAGTCATGCTCATAAGCATGTCCTTTCAAAAAAAAAAACTAGTTTGCAATAACTAGAGCTGTAAAAATATGCCCATATATTTTCTAGTGTCCAGAGGGTACAGTACTGCTCCAGGAAGAAAAAAAAAACCAAAAGATTCATATTTATTTCTGCCATACTTCAAAATAGTTTACAGATAAGTCATGTTCTAGTATTTCCTCTGCCAAATTGCATCATGCATCCTAACAGAAATGCATACTGCCTAAAACATAAAATAATACATGTAGGCATGAGACCAGACTAATGAAATACCATCGTAGATTTCCCAACAAGAAAACCACCTAAGGCTAGAAATAGTTGTGTATGATGAAAAAATGAAAAACTAAGGGTACTCAAATGTCTCACCTATAGGGCTCTTTTATAGTGTGATTAGTGGCCCAGGACTGAGTAAGCCCTTCTAAATGTATAATCAGTCATCAATAGGTCACAATAATGTACTCAGTGATGATCATTTGAGACTATAGGAGCATGTTTTGAAAATAAAATTCATGCATCTCTAAGTCAGCACGTTTCCAATGACTCATTTTAATTACTGTTATTCTTAGAATGTTTTAAAAAGACTAACAGTGGCATTTATCTGCTACCATTCATCAGTAGTTTCTACACTAGTGCAGATGAGCTAATTGCAGTATTTGTAGATGGAAGCTCTTCTATTTGACACTTAAGCAGATTTTTATATTTAACAGATATTCAGCCAAATATTCCAGAAGTCAGAACCATAGTTTTGATCTCTTATAAGTCATGCTTTTAACTTAGTCGACAAATTGTGTTCATAAAGTGTTGCCTTGGATATGAATTGTATCTTTTAAGTTAACAACTAAGATAAGAACATCATCTAATTTTTATGACATGCATATTGGCTGTTATTTTCTGTGGTATCATTTCATTAAAGTAATTGACACTATAAAATTACTTAGGTGTATGAAATAAAAATAACTGTGGATATGTAAACTGTATCTTTTACTCATTTTCTCATCACTGAACACAATACCCAACACTCAGGGAAGAGATATTTGGTCTAGTTCACAGCCTCAGGGGTCACAGCCCTCCATGGCTGTCGTCCTTCAAGGCAGAAATGTCGAAGGCTAAAATAGATGTTGGAAAGTCTGAGTGAAGAAGGACTGGTCAGTGCATGGCCATCAGGAGGCAGAGAGAGAGAAGCAAGCCGTCATGGAGAGCAGTGCAGCCTTCCATGCCTGCCGTCCTCAGTAGCCCATCCTTCCAGCCAGCCACTAGCAACACATGCGATTGTCCATGTTATAACCCATGGATGAGCCCCACCTTCCCATCATTCAGTCGCCTAGCAAACACATGACAGTCTTGGGTGACTTGCAGATTTAAGCTATAACACTGTATACTGAACTCAGAGTTGCTTTTTATTGATAGATATTAAAAGATGCGTATCTTGAGTCTTCCGAACAACAGCAGCAACAACATAAGCCCAGATTAGTTTGCTGTATGATTTCCTTCAAACCGGGGCCAGGACCACATCAACAGGGAGCAGAATCCTAACAAGACAGCAGCTGCATCTGCTCTAAAACTAAAAGACAAGGTACCACAATGAGCGAGAGAGTTTGCTGATAAAGAAGAAATATGGCCACCTGGTTGCTCTTAATAGGATGAATCGTTTTTGGAGAACTTGCATGCAGAAACAAAATAGAAGAAGCTAAATAAAGAACACGTAGCCATCTGTTAGAGTGAGACAGGGTTCAATAAAACTTTTACCCTTAATAGGAAATAAAAATAATTGGCTTTCTTTAGTATTGGTAGCGTATCACATGCTCACACACTCAAGTTGAACATCAAACACATTGTAGTGCTGTTTTCAAGAAAAGAGAAACTTTGAAAGGCTCTCTGCCTGCCTCCACCTGGATTTTTAGTAAGAATTTGAGAAGACAGCAAATACAGTAGGTGAAATAGTCAGGGACACACGTGGAAAATGTTTATTTATTCCTTTTGTTTGATTGTGACTTGTCATTAAATTCATCTGTATTCTGTAAGTCTTTCTCTTCTGTGAAGTTTGTGGCAGTAACTGGATTCCACCCCTTGGAAAATAAGATCTGCAAGTGCATATCTTCACAATATGTACATAAATGTAAATTGTTTCATTTGAGCAAATATTTATTGAAGGTCTGCTTTGTATCAGGTATTGTCTGGGGAGCTCCGCATGTGACTACCCCAGGAAGTCTAACATGACCGGAAAGCCCCTGCAGTGTCCATTTGTCACAGACTCAACACAGACTATAACCCCCCAAGAAATAGTTACCAAGATCATCTCTCCTATGCCCAGTGACAAGAAGAAATTTTTGTGATATTTATAAAAGTGAAAAACATTTCCTTTAGAACATAACTGAAAATTTATAGTGGGTGGTTCACATTGGGAAAAATATTCTTGGCTTAAAGTTATACACAAAGAAAAGCTCAATTTTACTAGTAAGTCCTGAAATGTAAACTAAAGTTATAGTTAAAATTTTTATGTCATAAAAATAAAAAATCATAGTAATACCATAAATGGGTCAAGCTCTGAAGAAAAGGTCAGTATTCATGATTTACTGGTGGAACATTGAGCAAGACATATCAGGGCTTCATGAAATTAAAATAATCAAGCCGCACGACACTGCCAACCCACTTCTAGACACACACCTCAGAGAGGGGTGTTATTTTTGATTTCCAAATAAAAAGACAGATATCTCTTTAGGTTTTTATTTTAGACCTTAGCCAAGTAATGTTTAGTGTAAGATGCCCAATGCAATATTTGGGTTATACTTTTATTTAAAAAAATTAAAATTCATATTTTATTGAATGTCCTGTGTTTTGTCCGACAAAAATAATCCTAACCTAACTGATATGGCTTTAGTAAGGACATAAAGAGTATTTATTGCATTATTCTTTGTGGAAGTCATTTACTGGGACAAACAAGATATCTGTTACTAAGGAGATTTAAAAAAAAATTCACAGTTGACTTGTCAACTTTGATTTATTTTTTTCTTTCCTTTCCTTTAGTTTTTTTCCTCAGTAGTAGAGATTGAGCCAGAGACTTCACACTGAGCTACATCCGTCTCTTTCTATTTTTATTTTTGAGAGAGGTTCTCACAGAGTCACGAAGTTTGCCCAGCCTGGTTTCGAACTTGCGATCCTTCGGTATTCATGTGGTAGAGTGGTGGAATTACAGGAGCTTACCACCAGACCTAGCTTTCTTTTTCCACTAATAGCTTACAGTTTAAAAGAATTTTTTGTAAATTTCTTCTTATGTGACTTATGTAGATTGGGTTTCTAACAAGTTACATCTGTTTAGGTTGACTCAAGCTGATTTATTTCTTATTTTTGCTATCTTTGTATATGGTTGTTAGTAAATGTCAGGGATTTTCTTTCTTTTCCTTTTGTGAGCTTGATAGAGCTGACTTCTCCATTGTATATTTAGACGTTACTGTTTGTTTGTTCACGTGTTGTTTTGTATTTTTTAAAACATATTAAGCCTCAACATCCCTTCCCCTCTTTTCTGTGCCACATAGGACTGTTTTTATTAGTAAGCAAAACACCAACTGTCTCTGGAACCCACAGTATCTCCTTCCCTGAGCTCATGAATTCTTCTCTGCCCATCTCTTCTGCATAACGCCTCCCCAAAAGAATCTCTTTCTACACCCCTACCTCGGTACTCCCTGGTCCCCTCCAGAGTTTCAACAGCATGACTTAACTGTGTTTTCAATATGAGTTTCTATGTCTCTGTATATCTACTCAATGCGTTATATTTTTATGTTTTAGAATTTCCTTTGATTGTTTTGCATGCTTGCTCTTTCTCACCTGATTTTCTATTCCTTTAACTGACATATTTACCAATATTAACTTGAACAAAGCTGGAATAGGTGCTTTACAGTGTGTGCTATCTGCAACTTTTAAAAAATGGATCCATCTTCACTGATCACATTTTCTCTTGGTAATGAGTTACATTTGTGTGTCTGTATGTGTAGAACGTTTTTTGTTTTAATAGAAGTTTTTTGAAGATAATTTTTAAAATTTTATTTGCTGTGTTTTAGTCTTTTTTTCAAGGAGGATTGCAGCTGATTCAGAAAGTTGGTTTTGCTTTTAGATTATTATTATTATTATTATTATTATTATTATTATTATTATTTTACCCTTTAATGGTTCTTTATTTCAGGAATCAGCCAGAATTTGTCCTCCCTCCTCCTTGATTTTCTCAGGCCAGGATTCCCTCCTAAGGTTCCAATTGCTGCATTCTCTCAAATATCTGCCCTGGTTTCTCAAGTCAGGTGCAAGGCTTTTAACTTGTTGAAATGTGTTTACCACCAGAAGCACAGTAAAATGGAAAATTTGAAAAGCAAATTGTAGTTGCCTACAGTTTATGATACATGAGCCTGAAATAAAACTACAAATGAGATGTCGGCAATGGGAACTGACTCTTTCCAGGCTCGTTTTCCGGCCTTACTGCTTGTGGCCTTACCTGCTGTACAAAGTTCCCTGGATTCTTAAACATTGCATGCCAGTGGCTAGGTAGTTTTATGAGTCTGTTTAATTTTCTAGTAATTTGTTTTGTCAAATCTTTCTCCAGAATGACTATAGCATTCTGCGTCCCCACGAGCAGTGTGTGAGATTGCGGTTGTTCTGTATCTGAATTTATATTTGGCGTTAGCAGGTTTTCAGATTTTAGCCAATTTCATAGAGGTTTCATGCATGCTATTTCTGTCTACTCTTTATCATGAGAAATTTAATATATTTAAACCAATATTTTATGATTTTTTGCCTCATCTGTTTACAGTCTTTAATGTGAGCTTGTGGTCAGTGGGGATAATTTTTTGCTACAATTTCTGTGGCTGTGAGTTATGGGAGAAAATCCACAGGATGATATCACATTTAATTTAATGGATTCTCAAGCATTTTCCTGATTCAGAGTCAGTCTCCTGTGATTCTTCCTCCATGTTCCGGTATTGATGACTCCTTTTAGGTGTACCAACCCATGTGTGTACTGTTAAACTTTCATACCAGATGGTCTCAGATATGAGAGTGATTTTCTAATGTTTACATTGGACTTAAATTTTTTGTGTGTACACACACACACACACACACACACACACACATATCTTCAAAATTACACTCCCTTCACCTCCCTGTTTTTGATTCTCCTGCATCCTCAACCCTAATTCCATGTCACCCCATTTAATTCTATAAAATGTCTGTATTCTGGGTCTCTCATATTGAGAAGTCATTTGATATTTAATCTTCTGCATGTAAGTCACTGAACATGATGGTCTCAGATTGCATTCATTTACCTACAGATCCTCAAATTTGTGTTTCTTTATAGAAGAGTAGACCTCCATTGTGTACATATACTGCATACACACACACACACACACACACACACACACACACACACACACACACATCCATTCACTTGTTGATGGGTAATTTGGTGTCTTCCACATTTTCCCTATTGATAGTTGTGCTGCTTTGAACATGAGTGTACATGGTATACATGGATCTCTGTGATATGTGTTCTGGGAATCCTTTCAAGAATTAAAAGCAACATATAACACAAATACATGTAATTGAATTCTTTAGTTCTCAAGTATATTTGAGATTCTTCTATGTTGCCATGTGTGGTTATTGATAACTTATTCTTTTGGATATATAAAATTCAATTTCATTAATATTCTATAGTTGTGTTTTCATTTTACCAGACTACTATTGATCCCAAAACTTTTATTCTGTTTAAAATGTTTCTGTTGCAGCTATTATGAATAGCATGTCAAGGGACAGACCTAGTAAATGTCTTTTGTAAATATGTACTCATCTCTCTGGAATGTATAACTCAATATGGACCACATGGGTCCACACATATGCACGCATTTAGCCTCAGTAGATACTGACTGTTTTCCACGTGGTTCCAGTGGTCTTCTCACAAGGGTGTATTAGACATTCACTTGCTCCGAATTCTTGCCAAGCTTTGGCGATTGCCATCTGTTTTGCTTTTGCCTTTGCTTTGGCTGATATATTTTTAATGCTTCTATCATTCTGTATTTAAAATAAGAATAAGTTGAATGAGCCTAGTCACTAATGATTATCTCCCGTGTGTACTTCCTCTGGGTTCATTTATATATGGATGGAGTAGTTTAAACCTTACAAATTTATTTTCTCATAGTTCTGGAGGCTGCAAATCCAAGATGGATGCTGCAGGTGCTGGCAGGGCTGGGTTCCAGTGAGGTGGGTCTTCCTGGTTGGCAGCTGGCTGCCTCCTAGGTGTGTCCTCGCAAGATCCTTTCTCTGTGGACTCTCAGGTTAACACCGAGCATTTCTGTTGTCTCTTCACGCTATGATGACATCAGTCCTGCTGGAAAAGATTCCCATCCTTAGGTCTCCTTGAACCTAACGTCCTCTCAAAAACCCTGACCCCCAAATGCAGGCACACCAAAGGAGAGGATTTCAGTATATGAATTTTATGGAACACACAAATCAAACCGTAATAATTTTCTTCTTCCCAAATTCTTCTCTCAAATGAGCTTTCAAAGATGCTTTTTCTCTGACAAGGCTTTCTTTTATATTTGCATAAAATTTTAGCTTGGCAAATGATTGTTATAGTTTGGATGTGAAATGCCCCCCCCCGCCCCCAAACCTCGTCTGTTTACACGTTGTGGGTTACCAGTGGATTCCATGTTTTGTTGGAAGGTGGGGCCTGGTGGACAGGAGTGTATTATGGACATGGGCATGTGGTGAATTATAGGTGTGTGCTGGAAGACAGGCATGTGATAGATTATGGATTTCAGGCATGTAGTAGTTTGTAGGTATGTGGGACTTAGATGAGTGTTTCACCAGGAAGTGGTGAATTGCTGGGGTTTCACCTGGCGAGAACACTGGACCTGAACCTGGAAGGGTCAAATCACTGGTACAGGGTTAGATCCTCCTTCATGACTCACTTGGCTTCTTAATTTGCCTTGTGTGAGGAGCTACCTCCGCCTCCACCTTTCTCATGTCCTTCCACAATTGCCAGCCACCCATGATTGGACTGTGACCTGCAACTATGAGCTACAATAAATCTTTCCTCCTCTATATTATTGACTTCAGGTATTCTGTCCCAGAAATGAAGAAGTGACTAAGAAAATGATTCTAAGTTAGTTTCATAAATGTTTCCAGTTTTTTGTTATGATAGGCTTCAGCTCCAGAGCATTATTTCGTTGTCTTGCTTCAATTTCTCTTTTAGTCCTTTTCCTCCTACCTCACACTCCCTCACATTACCTAATTTTTTTCTTCTTTCAATCCCTAGCACACTGTATAATACACACAACATTCCTTATCCTATTTAGTTGCCCACTCCCCCAGGCCCTGCTGTCCTGTTCACTGATATGCTCTATGTCCTTGCCACCATCCTGAGCCCATGGACACTCTCAATCTTTTTGTTCAGAACCCAGGAGGAGATATATACAGTAAGTAATCATAACCTGAATCAATAGTCTGAACTTTCTTATGGAGTTATGCACCCAAGTATGTATGTGTATATATAATATATATATATATATATATATATATATATATATATATATATATATAGAGAGAGAGAGAGAGAGAGAGAGAGAGAGAGAGAGAGAGTGGAATCTGCATTATGCTTAGCAAGTTTAAGTTTAGGATGCAGAAGACTGTGGATTGTACTGTGGCAATCTAAGCGCCACCTCTTTGACCCAATACCTGCCTCTCACTGAACATTTTGTAGCATTAAACAAAGCATTGCATTTCTGGGGAGATTACCTGCCTCATGGGAACTGGCATGGGTAGAGAGCAGCATGTATGCCTATCGACTATACAGGAAGTTAAAACTAACCACTCATCTTTCTACTTTTATTACCACCACTAATATCCTCAGCAGATGCAAAAGTCAGGCTTCTATCTAGCACGAAAGAGAGTAATGTAGAAAGAGAATTACTTGATGGGAAAAATGTGTTAGGTAGGAGGATCAAGACAGCACCTGGCAGTGTGCCTCTCACATTGAGGGTGAGATGTGGCCTTCAATTTGCAGGTGACATGTGCTCCCGTCCTGTGTACAATAAACGTGCACAGAACTAGCCAGATTCCATTTCCTCTACTCTTTTGCATCTGGGGGAAGGATACGGAAACAGCACAATTTGGACATTTTTTAGAGCAAACTTTTAAATAACAACAAGATTGGCCAGACAACAATGGATTGTTATCTTCAAAACCCTGATGGGGAAAAAAAAAGGCTATTATTGACCAATGGGAGGTTATTTCAAGACCTTTTTCAGGTTTTGGGGGAAGAAGTATGTAAAAAGCCTGAAGAATGAAAATTCAGTATTTATAAATACAAAGTGAAGCTGCAGACAGGAGAAAGTTGAACACAGAACACTATGAGAAAAAGTCATAGTGAGTAAAGTAATGAAAATGATTTTGCCTATTACAGTTTTCATAAATTCAGGTTTGGAGTTGTGTACAAAATAACTGGAGCTTACAGTATTAAATAGTAGCAGCATAAATGAAAGTGTTGTTGGTTAATAATTTTATTTTGACAGAAAGATAAGAATAATTGAATTTAGACTTTATAGTAATGCGTATCTTAGTTACTTTTCTTGAGACTGAGTCTTGCTCTGTAGTCCAGGTTTGTCTTGAACTCAATAGGTACCCCTTGTAGCCCTTGAAATCACATCAGTTCTCCTGGCTCAGCCTACCCAGGACTGGGATTTGGGTGGGTGTCTGAGACTTATAAAATGTATATTTTAAATGTAAAGAAAATTGTTAAAATATTCTAAAATTTATAATATTTCTATGACACTAGTGTGTATAGTAAGACAAAAAGGATAATTTATCTAGTGGAAAAAGAAGTAGGGTTAATATCCTTTAATAAAAAACATAATAATAAAAATACAGTTAAAATTTCTGAGTTAAACCCCCCATAAATATAGAGAGACTGTACTTACAAAGAGGCAAAGCAGTTTTCAAACTAAACTTCACAAACTATAATCAGGATAGATATGATCTGATTTAAAAATAAGCAAAAAATAAGAATAAGAATAAAACTATTACCTATGAGATAAATAAGTAACAAAATAAGGCACTATTAATATCAGACATTTATGTGAAGTCAGAATTATTTATAGGAATTAGCATATTTATTCAAAGAAGCTATCATTTTAGTGTATAAAAATGTATGAACCAAAAATAATTTATAGCTATGGAAATATTGCACAAAATTACATTGGAAAAATTAGGAAGAATTTTTCATTCTTCAGCTATAGTAGCAATTTTTTATGAATTTCTTTCAATACAATAAATAAGAAAAGGAATTAGATTTCAGTGAAATTTAACCATTCTTCCCTCAACATATAGACTCCGTACTACAGTTCTCTTAAAATGCATTTTCTTTAGTGTTTGGATCACTCTGATTGTTTCTGTTTAATGTCTCCCTTGGTGGAATATAATCTCCTTGAAGAGGTTGTCATTTACACCTGATGGCTGAAGCAGAGCTCTGTGCATAGTATGAAGTTAGACCACAAAATGATTTTTCTCCAGAATTATTATAAGTGATTTCAATTTATTAATACTTACTAAAATAAATATTTAAACATGAGAAGACCTCATATATCACCAGCCATCATCTCTAAACCCAGTGCATTTTTTTTCTGGAGAAAATAAAGGGAAACTATGGTCAAAACCATGTTTTATTATTATTTTCAAGTAAGTCAGTATAGGGGCTAGAGATGTCGAGTGCTTGCCTAAGAACTGAGAGCCTCCTTCTCCTCCCCTCCCCCTTAGAGAATGGGGGGATAGGTCTATAATCCCAGCACCTAGAGTCTGAGGCAGGAGTATTGCCTTGAACAGCTATATAGTGATTTCTGGTCTATTCTGGACTACAGAGTGAGACCCTATTAAAAAAAGACAAAAGAAAAAGTGAGTATAGAACACTCCATATTAAAACCAGAGCATTGTGATAAACTGATATTTAGAGAAAATTTTTAGATTTTAATGTATTCATTTTGAAAAGAGAAAGAGTGAAAATGAATGGAATTTACATTCAATTACAAAAGCTGGGACAAAAAAGAAACAAAAACTCATAGAAATAATCAGAATTAGAGTGGAGGGGAATGTAAGAAACATCAAACAAAATAAAGAGAAAACAAAATTCAATGAAATCTATGGAGATATTTTAGATATTTTGAAAACCTCCAGCCTCAGTAGATTCCTGGGGCAGTAGGCTTTCCAAAAGTTGCCACTGAAAACAATAAAAAAATATAGGGCAGAAGGACTCGAATAATCCCTGTTTCAACGTGTGAGTATGATCATAGCCAGGTAAACCACTGGTTTTGCAGCTGTGTGGATGCAGAATTTGTTTCTCAAGCCCTGATAATTTTTTTAGCCAAAGACAAAATAAGAACTCATCTGTAAAAGTCAGAAACATGTTGTCACCCCAAGTCAACAATTATAAATTGTGAAAACTATAAAAATTGTTGTAGTACTCAACTTTCTGTTGCTAAGACCCAAAACCCAGAACTTAAAGGAGCAAAGATTTAACTCACAGTTTCAGGGATTCAATCCATGACCTGCTGCCTCAAGTCAAAAGTGTCATGGTAGAAGGATATGACAGCACAAAGATGCTTAGTTAATGTCAACCAGAAAGCAGTGCAGGAAAACAGTGCCAGAGAGGAAATGGGGAGAGACCAGACAAGGTGCCAAGGTTCCACCAACCCCTTCGGCAGATCCAACAGCAAACATATTGATACAGTCGGATATAACCTTCACTGTTCAGAACAAAATACCTAGGAGTAAAATGTCTCAGACTATGGAGAGAACTTAAAAGATTTAATAAGTGACTTGGGAAAAAAAACAGATTAATGGGCATCCCATCTTCACACGTGGTATGGCAAATCATTCAGAGCATGTCAACTTTCTTTTCTTTTAATCGATTATCATCTTTATAAAAACGTATTTATTTTATCCATTGGACTGATAATTTTATGTAAACTGTTATAGAAGATGAAGGTCCGAAAAGAGTAAGCTTTTAAAACTAAGGGCAAAGAGTAGAACTTATTTTCCATGGTCTTGGTTAAAACGGCCAACCAACCACTCAAGCATTAGTGTTATCCACAAGTAAGTAACCAACAGACCAATATGATGTCACAGAGAAGAGTGTCAATGGACTCCTGTGCATGTGGAATTAACACACAGATATAACCAATGAATCAATAAGAAAAGAATGTTCAAGAGTAGTATTTGGAAAATTGAGTTTCTGTGAGAAGAAGCATAAATATAAATCTCCACTTTTAAACGTGAATGTCAAACAGATTTAATGTCTAAATATGAAAATTGAAACAGAAACTTAGGGGGAAAATGTTAGTAACCTACAGACCGAAAGTGACACCTTGCACATATAATTATTTTATTTTATTTTATTTTATTTTTATTATTACTGTTATTATTATTTTGAGACAGGGCCTCACTCTGTGGTTGAGGCTGGTGCTGTGGCCCAAACTGTCCTTCCTGCCTCAGTCTCTCCCAAGTGCTGAGTTTGCAGACATGTGCCACTGTGCCCCAATTATGTGGAGCCAGGGAATTGAACTCAGGACCTTGATCTTGCTGGGCAAGTATTCTTACCACTGTGTTATCTAATAACTTCTTGCATATATTTTTAAGCAAGGTATACATTTTGGAATTACAACTTTCCTTACTACAACCTGGAATAGAAACAGCTGTTTGAAAGTTTAAATATGTATCATGTTATGACAATATCAGCCATTAAATCACAGTGTTGATCATATTTATATATAAAGAAACTGAAGCTTAACAATCTCACTGAGATGATTGGATGTTTTATAAGGGCTCTGCAGAGATAGGATATGATGCAATATATAGCATGATATATAACAAAAGACAAAAAGAAACAAAAAGAGAGAATGATTACAGGAGCTGGCTAAGGCAATTTCAGAAACGCAGATGGTTCAAGATCTTCCATCTACAAGGTGGAGAATGAGGAGCGCGTCACTCCGAAGGCCTGAGAGCCACGGGTGCCCATGTGTAAGCAGAGGAGAGAGTGGATTTTCAGCCCAACTAAACAGAAATTTACCGTTCTTCCTTTCATCTTGTTACATCCTACTACCCTTCAATAGATTGGATCGGAAGATGCCCAGCTCAATTCTGAAATAATTTATTATCGGTTAATTGTGTCTAACAGTCCAAGTTGAGACACAATTAACCAGCACAGTGGGTGTGATCAGAAGGGAAAGGATTGTGTACAAAATGAACATGTAAGTGGATCCAAGCTCTTTTATTTACTGAATAACACAGGACAGGTGCGTTATTCCTTAGCTCATCTGTGCACAAGAAGCGATGATGTCAAGTCTTGTAACAATAATTTTTAATTTATGACACATATAATAAAACCAAAAATGATTGCTTCTCTGATCTCTGGTCTTCTCACCTCCGCCTTCTTGGCTGCAGAAACACGAACTCTGAATCCACAAACACAGTTTGCATCTTATTTATGAGGATTTCTCAATTGGTAGGATTCCTTCCACTTACCCCTAAAAGTTGGTTGGAGAGCAGCTGTTTCCTCATTTTGATGACAGTTAGAAATAATCAGCACTTGTTTATTTAGGCAGTATTTTTCAGTATTTTGTCATAGACAGATGAAGGCAAAACGAATTATACGCATTATACACTTTGGAGTTTTTGATGTTTATTCGTTTGTTAGGAACTGTGGATGCAACCCAGGGCCTTCACAGTGAGCTGAGATCTATTCCCAGAACCACCCCTCACCTTCTTACATTTTTCTTGAGACAAGGTCTTGCTAAGTCGCTTAGGCTGAGCTCAATTTGCTATCCCCTGCCTTAGCTTTCCGTAGTGTTGATGTCACAGGCACATTTCACTGAGCTGGGCTTTCATTTTTCTTATATGCATAATTTAGCATTTTTAAACCGATAGATTTTTAACAGAGTTGATGAGAAAAATGGTAAAAACAAAAGAAGGTAGTAACACACTGCAAAAATCAGAGAGAGAGAGAGATGTAACAACTCAAAAATAATATGCTCGGCACCTGCTGACTGACACACACACACACACACACACACACACACACACACACTCACACAAAATCGTCTTAGAATCCATCTGCACTGAACTTATACAAGTGAATTTTCTTTAAGGAAAGCTTTTTAGCAACCAGTCACAACTCAGGTGCCTCAGACATTGTGATTAGGATACTAAAATAATAATCACTAAGTCAAAGATGATAAATGGGTAGAATAATTTCCTTTCATCCAAATTTATTTTCTGAAATTGATGTTGAACGCAGCTGCATAAATCCCTTTCTTACCTGGTGATCCTGTGATTCTGCAGCATGCGCTGAGCCCCAAAACACAGCTCTTTGGTATGATTCCCCTTTATTCACCTTGTTGGTCGCCGGATGATCCACATTGTGTACTTGTTGAAGTATTAGTTTCAAATACCTTCACATCTAAAATCAGGTTTTAAGTTGATCTGCTTTAAAATACGAGGATTGCGAAGGATTGTCTCAGGATTTATACTGTGCCTCCACTAAACCCCTTGGAAAATATTTCCCCAACAATAAACGATCCTATCTTCTGTAGTATTTGTATTTATTTCTACCCCCATATTAGACAAAATTGAAAAGGAAGCAATATACAGTTTTCTTCAAATAAATGTCCTGTATTTTGCTTTTAGTAATACATTTTCTAGAAGCTAAGAAATACATGGGGAAAGACATCTCCCCCACTGATAGACACTAAACTAACCAACATGTTTCCTTTGTAGTTTCCTAGTATTATTTCTCAAAAAGGAGGTATTAGGTTCCTAGTTGCAGTGTTTGCATAATTTGGTCTCATTCATTTGAATACATCTTCAAAAATGTGATGGAAAATTCATGTTGACAAAAGTCATTAAGTAGATACAGGGTTGGTTTTAGGTAAATTTTGGATACGTGTTGAAATAAATCACACAGGTACCCTCTTCCATGGATGCCTCTTTTGGTTAGATGGTAGCATCTAGAGAAGTTGCAATGAGTACAGACGTTACTTCAATTCCATAAAATTAGGATACAGTTAGTGTGGCTTACATTCCAATGATGTAAACAGTATTTATTAATCAATTAATCAATTCATTGCACAAAACTCAGACTCAACCACTGGTGACTCTGGTTAGTATATCTGCTCATTTCTTTACTCATTACATGTTTTTGATCTCCGTCCCACTCATTCTCCAAACTCATTAGAATTTACAAACAAATTAAACATTATCTGTTTACTAGCACTTTTTCTCCCTGTGTTTCTGTCATCCCGGTAGATTTGTGAAGACAAGGGGATTATGTTTTGATTTTTCATTTCTTCATGCCTTGGAATTGGAATAGAACCTTTTGAATCTTAAGTTATCAAAAATATTTGATATATAAAATAATGAATGATAAGAATTTTCATGGGGTTTGCTTGAGACCTTATGTATCATTTTGTATAAGTGTGAGATTTTAATAAGGAAAGTTAGAATTACAAGAAGTCGCATGCGTTAGAAAGTAATTTTAATTTAAAGCTGTTGTTTTAGCTTTTAAGTATCAACATGAGCATTTTACTTTTTCAGTTTTAAGATTTTTAAACCATAAGTTAGCATTATTAAGAAAGTGATTGGTTGCATAAGACAATTTACTCTTTTAAAAGAAAGCATGTCATAGATGAATAGTTTTAGCTGTAGACGAAACATTATCATGAAGCCAATTTATATTGTGATTTTTAATGCTGGCACTTTGATAACGTGCTTCGTTTTTAGAATGGCAGATGAAACCTGAACCTTCTTCAATTCATACAATTTTTTTAGAATTTTTTAACCTATCTTCTTCATGTCTCTTTTCAAAATAATGTTTAGTCTGAAAGATATTATTTTGGGAAAGACTCCTAGTATAAAAATTCCATAACAGAATAGATTGAAAATCTTTGAGTTATATCTAAAAATGCAGTGTATGTTCTAAAAAAAGGAAAATGAAAGGCCAAACAAAACATTCGCTCTGGCGCCTCAAAAAGGCAGAGGACCTGCAATCACCTGTATCTTAGTAGGATTAATGGATGTTCCTATCTTTTATTTCTCTTGGAACTATTTTTCTTACTGATGCTTAATCATGTATACTCTTAATTATCCCTTAATTCATCAAAGGCTATTAAAATGAGCTACCTTTCTGCTTGGTTATTATTTTCCTGTGATTTCATTTAGGTCAGTCTTGTTGCAGAGAAATTCATTTTATGACACGCAGTGTGTGAATGTTTTGTTAGAGTTCATGCACAGCAAAATGGAAATAAAGTAGGTGGAAAATTCTAGAACAGAGCAGAACAGGCTAGAACAAGATGTTGATGAGAAAAAGCCGAAAGTGAGATTTATCAGCACAGAAATCACACATCAGGAAAAGTGCACATTTTCTTATGGTAGGACAAAATTTCATTTTATGGCTTTTGGAAGTCAAAATACAGAGGAAAACTTAATAAAATTATGATATATAAAGTCTTCATTATAAAGCCCGGTAATTTGAAGAATATCCTTGACTGACTTTGGCAGCCAAGAGAAAGACATTTTCTCTGAGGAGTCAGGAAGAGTATATACATTGGGGCTGAGGGAAGAGCTCAGTGATTAAGGAGCTTGCCTAGCATGCACAGGGCCTGGTATTTGATTCCCTAGCAACATGTTTAAGTTAGCTGGGCATGGTGGTGGACTCAGGAGGGTGAGGCAGGAGGATTTTTATGAGTTTGCGGCCAGCCTGTGCTATATAGTGAGTCAGAACTAACCTGGAGTACAGACTGAGGTTCTGTCTCAAAATGAAAAGAAAATACATCAATGTGTTTCAGAGTTGTGTTTCAGTATGCTCTAAAGGTACATGTAGAGAGTGGAATAAATCAATTGGAAATGTGTCATTGTGGTAGCATCTTTTTTGATCATTCAGTCCCTAGATGCGTCTGTGCATTAGCAGAATTAAGTTCAACATTTCCACAGTGTCCACAGCTTGGCCAGAAAGGAAATATGTGAGCAATTAATTAGTTTTAACTTAAATGTTGACAAAACATGATACTACACAAAAAGAATTTCGACAATAAGTTCAAATCCTAACTGAGTAGTAGAGGGATATGAATAATGTATGTAAGTTTTAAAATACATTAATCTGTCAGTTGGAAGCCATGTTTGAAAATAGTGTATTTCTATCCATTGAAGAGGGAAGGGAGCAGGGATTAGACTATATACAAATTATGTTGTGTCAGTAAATTAGCAGATTTTGGCAATGTTTTCTATTTTATTTTTTCCTTTATTAATCTTCTTCCTATTTAAGCACTCATCTCCCCTGCTTTTTGTTACAGGGTATTGAACCCAGCTACTGACGCCGAATTCCATCCCCAGCCCCTTTTTGATTTTATATTTTGAGACTAAGTCTAAGTCACTAAATTGATTAGTCTTGGCTTGAAATTATGATCCTCCTGCCTCAGCCTTCAAAATGGCTGTGATTAGTGGCACGTGTCACATGCCTGCCTGTAATGTTTTGTAGTTTTAAAAGTGTAAGACAAGGTCTTCCTTTTCTCTCCAGTAAACAATGTTTAGTGTTGGAAAGCTTTCTCATAGGTACTGGTTGGTATTGCATGCTATGCGCTTTGATATGGTGCTTCCATTTGTCTTCGGTTTAGTTACTTTGCAACTTTTTGGTTGCTACTTTGACTCACTTATTATTAAAAAGTATGCTGTATAGTTTCCAATACATACATGACGAAATCCAAGGATTGAGCAAACTAGCTTGACTGTCCCATGTTGTGTATTCTCAAAATTTTCTGTTGCTCAACACGCGGGTTTTGTAATAGTATTATTTTAAAATGAAAAACAAAGTGAAACAGGGGGATAGGGCATGGAGCGAGAAGGGTGGGTAGGGGAGGGACAGAAGGAGAGAGGGAAAGTCCTTGTCACCTTGACAAGATACATAGGTGCCCTAAATGCTCAACTTCACTATAAACCTTAAGTTTTGCACTTATACATATCAATGAAATGGGAGAAAATAAACTGCATTATATGCCATTATTTTTTATTATGATTTCAGTATTCATTGATGACATGTCATCTCGTGATTCTTTTATAAAAGATCTAAAATTCAAGAAAAATTAATAACTATTGGGATGTAAAATACTTTGTGACTATTGCACTTTGTGCAATTTTATTATTAATTGTATTCTCATTCTAACTATAATTTTAATTATAAATATGTTTTTCAATATAATTACATATGTAACTATACAATTCAATTATATGTGATTAAATTAATATATAGTATTTTATATTTAATTATAGTTGAATATAATTATAATTTAATTATATATAATTAAATAAATGTATAGTTAAAATGAGAATCTGTCTATTAGGAAGGATTTAAAAGCAACACATGAAATCACAACTTATTTATAGTAGTATACAGATTTTCAGAGTCATTCAGAGTGCAAATATCACATTCTTAAGACATACCAATGTGACTCGGTGTGAACATCGTAGAAGCATAGGTGATGGATAACAAAACATTCATATTTGCTACAGTATTATCCTGTCACGTTGAAGAAATCCACAGACATCTGCTTTCCACAAATGAATACATTTTTTAAAAAATTGTACAGGTGCATTGTGCAGGACACACCTGACAACTGTAAAGAGGACAGTACCTGGCAGGAAAGTCTTGTGAAACACAACTTCTTCTCTGAAATTACTAGTGTTCATTGAGTGTGAAGGTTGATGATCTGTGATCAGACTTGATACTCATAAGGAAATTATTCCCCACTTACTAGATCAAGGGCCAGTCAGTGCCAATGCTGATTGGTAGGTGTGACACTTCAAGGAGTATACTAAAAAAAAAAAAAAATTTCAAGTCTGAATCCAGGTCTAGGCAAGAATTTGGTGTTGAAGCAGTGACTTCCTAGGACAAAAGTTTGCTGATTTTCTTAAACCAAGAACAAATCATAAAATTATAATAAATTTTGACAGAATTATAGAACATCCTGTCAGGAATTTCTCGAGTTACTGACAGTTTTAGGTATAGAAGAGAAGAAATATATTTCTGGAAAAAATATAGAGTAGATGCATGCTTTCTGTTAGGTAGAATTGCCTGTTTTGAAGCTCTGTAGCCTATAGTTTTCAGGTCTACACATTATCCTGAATATATACAATGGATTAAAAAAGTGTTTTATATATAATACATGTATAAATGTATATTATATATGCACATTTTATATATTCACATAATGAAGACTCTAGAGTAAAAGTGAGAAGAAAAAGAGAATGTGTATCTGTATTGTTTATGTTCAACTTTAAACAATATGCTTATAGGGCCATTGAAAGTGAATGCTTCTACTATCAAATAAATAAATTTAGCATCGGAAAAATAACCACTAGAAGAGACAATAAAAAGTAAAGAGCCCTCATTATAGTAAGTGACAGAAACAACTAAAATCTGAGTATAGGAAGAAGGATCTAAACTTCTGTTGATGTCCTCAGGGGATTCAGACCGCAGAGCTTGGTGGCTGGAGTGTCATCTCTGTGTCCTAGCAGTGAGAGAGCTCCACAGAGTGTCTGTCTACAGTTTAAGAGTCTCACGAAGGGCCTCTGCTCCCACTGTGAAAGACAGCCAAAAGGGATTCGAGTCTGCAATTAGCAAGAAAAGTTTGCGACAGGAAGAAAAAAAATTGAATAATATGTAAAAGTAACAGTGGATAAGAGAAACAATAGATTTTTTGAAGTATTTTTATTAAAATTTGAAATTCAGTAACCATTTAAGCATCCATTGGGTTTCTCCAAAGGAGATCTGGTAACATTTTAGACAAATATGTGTAATACGTGAATAATAGCAGGAAAGATAAAGAAATGGTTTGGGATGTGGCTCTGGGCTCAACCTCAAATACCATGAGAAAAGTAATAAATAAATAAATAAAAGAATATTAAGAATTTTAACGGACAGCAATTTGTATAAGCAATAGGATGTGAACAAATCACAGTGGGGTGCTATCAGATATTTACCCCAAATATTGATAAATGATTTAAAGCAAAATAGCCATAGTAATATATATGAAAAATAGACTGTGAAACCCTGAAGAGATTGATTTAGGTTTCAACATATCCCTCAAAAAGAGTAACTTCGCGGGTAACTTCATGTAAGCTAAAGCTTTCAAAGGAAAGCTTTCATATTACAGAAGTTTCAAAGAATGTAAGAAAGTTTCCAAACTCAATTAATGAATCTAATGTAGCTTTATTACTTAAAAGTTTGGTAAGAGATCATCATGAAATTTAAAAGTGTGGTCATTGTTTACTTTTTAAAATTACTATTTTTTTCCAGATAGGATCTTGCTCTATAGTCCAGGCTGGTCCTGAACTCACTGTATAGTCCAGGCTGGTTGCTAACTCAATGGCAATTCTCCTGTCTCAGCTTCCCAAGTGCTGGGATTATAGGCATGCAGCACAATACTGATTTATGTGGTGCTGGGGAATCAAATTCAGGACCTTGTGGGAAAGTATTAATCTTTTTCTCTAAATGCTGAGCTCCACAGTCGTTAGTTGGGCATACCCTGTTTCACACACAGCGCTCTCTGTAGATACTGAAAATAAATTGGGCTGAGATAGTAATTAACAGAGTCATCAGGCAGTTGGACAATAATGGAAGTATGAACTTATATTACAATTCTGTGTGTGCCAAAAAACTTTAAAATTGTTGGGATGATTCTGCTCTTGTGCTATGCCTACTTAGTTGACATAATTGTTATCTGCCTATTCCCTGTTGCTATTTTAGTTCATAATCATACAGAGCATGAGAACTAATTTTAGTTTCAATTAATTGAAAAATATGATTGAGAGTAAAAACAAAATTGTATATGGTGCTGATTTTGCATGCAATTAATATAGTGAGTCTGGATTAATTTTAAACTCACTTTCAGTATTTTGTGTCTCAAACACATGGATGACACAGTATCATTGAAGTTTCATCAAATTATTTTAATTTGCTGCTTTCTACCTCTCCCATTTTCATTAGTAGATGTGTGTGATACACAGTAGTTACACTGAGCTTGAGGATTTCGTGCACATATGTATTGCGTAAACTTCCCATCCCGTTCCTCTCCTCCCTCCGTCCTCCCCTCACTCATCCTATCTGACTTCCAACATCTTGTCCACTTGACTCTATTATTTAAATATTATTATTCAATATAATAGTATAATTATGCATTTTTCCATTAGTGAACAGCATGTAACACGACCTTAGTCCAAGTATGCTGTTAAATCCCTATGGAATTTATTGTGAGAATTCGTTCTATGGGCCAACTTCTGAGATTATCAGGAAAATAAAAAATAAATGATCAGTTACTACCCATAAGGAGTCAGAGTTATCTTTATGCGCGAAGAAGTTAATGTTTGGTATGTGCTGAAGTCCACAAAGCAGTTATTTTTAAATAACATTTTAGGATATTCTGATATGATTTTATTTTCATCATGAGGTTAGTAGGTGCCAGAAATATTTCACATACACCAAAATATGAGGATAATGTTTATATAAAGTAGTTGTATTATTCAATGTTGTTTCCATTTTCTATTAAATGATTTTTTGTCATCATCAAAATTCAGTGTCTAAAAATTTTCCCAAAGGCATTAACTTTCACTTCACGGCTTTGTCATGTGTCATTCCCGGTGGGTTTTTTTCCTTCAGTTTGAATTATTTGATTTTGGTCTTATTCTCAGCAAAATGTTATTTTATGCATTTACATTCTCTTAGAGTACCGAAAAGTCTACCAGTAGCCTCTTAATCAGCTTTGGTCCACTGTCAAGAGCTTTCAAAAGTCAACCACACTACTCATAAATTGTGGTATACAATAGACTAATCATCATCAAATGGATTTCCCTTTGGTATTGATTGCAGTGAAATGAAACATCCTTATTTAGACATGGAAGATTACATACAGGAAGTCTTTTAAATGCTTGAAACATTTTTTTTAACAAAGTTCGTGTTTTGGTACTAGAGATTAAATATAAACATTGATTTTGACCTAATAGCTATGTATGAGTTTGTTTTCTAATTTGCTTGTGGAAAATATTATGCCATTATGATATATTTGTTAGTTTTATAATATGTTGTTGGCAGTGGAACTGTAATGTGGCGTGTTAATATGCATTTTTGTGTCTAGAGAGCATTTGTCATAACTGCCATTTAATTGGTCTTGCACATTGTCATCCAGCATGTAATCCGCACAATAAACATGCAGCAAATATTTATTCCATGAATAAATAAAAATTGAAATCTCATTTTATAATTGAAACATCAAAAACCCATCATGTGTCTGCTTCTCCCATTGGTACGTCTTGCTTATCTAATATTCTGTTCCTCATACACAGAGCAGACATAATGAATTCTTGGCTTTTAGTGTGACTTGAAATTTTACGTTTTAGAAAGATTCTTTGATTTTATCTTTTAAAAGAGATGTGCTATGTTTTAAATCTGACATGCCCCCAGTCCCTTGTGATTGGATCATGGGCCAGTGTGTCCATAAATTCATCTTGGATGCGGTCGTGGGCTTTTGTGAGCTAGGGACCTGGTTAGAAGCACGGGTCAGAGAGGGAGAGACCTAGATGGGTATGTTCCTGAGCACCCTGCAGTGAACAGCTTTCATCCACCATAGGCCATTACGCCATCGCTGTGCCTGTCTTGGAGCCATTGGGAACACTAAGACTGTGAGCTAGAATAAGCCTCCTCCCTTTGGGTTATAGATGCCAGGTGTTGTGTCCCAGCAGAGGCAAAGTGGCTAAAATAAGATCTTTATTATTTGAAAAAGAGATCTTTATCTGGTTATAACAATGAAAGCCGATAATCTAGTCAAGCTAAGTGTACCTATGACGAATAAATGCACTCACAGAATGACTCCCCTACAGAAAGTAGATGGACAGACAACAGCCGCCCAGGCCTCACATGCCTTCGCCACTCAGCCTGCCCCTCTGATATGGCATTGTCTTCTTGAGTTGCTTTTAGTCCAGTTATTCTGACTCGGGTTGGATCGGATCAGAACTTTTTTCTTTCACGAACACACTGCATTCGTTCTGGGCATGCAGTGTTTCTGTTCCCAGCGCCGGCTCCGGAGGAATGGCCTCCCACTGTGTAAGGACAGTCTTTCATCTCAATGAGGCATGACTTGGAAAATATTGAAAGCAATACACTTCAGTTTGACGACTTACTTATTAGTCCAGAAGATTGAGAATATATGCACGAAACCTCAGGTAGTGTTTCCTGCTCTCATTTGCAAGTAGTATTTGGAGTCCTATAACCTTATCTAGTTTATTTTGTTATGCAAGTTGTCAAACTTTTAAAGCTGTATTTATATTTGCTAAAGAAACACTGTTCATTAATATTGGCTCAAGCAGTCTTAAGTAACTCTTCATGGAGTCAGTATCAAATTATTATTGTTTTTACTGGAGGAGATGCCGTACATGCTGTGGTTTGTTGAACTGCTGCTTTTTAATGATCAACTTTTTATTGTCATGATTCTCATAACTTATTATGGGAAGATAATGTGTAAATGAAGACCTGAACGTTTTTTGGTTTTGCTTAAGGTCCAGTGTGACAACCCATAGGGGGCGCTGAGCAGCAGCAGAACCTTACCTTCTAGGTAGCAGATTCTGATCTCAGCTAGCTCCACTCACTTGGCCTCGTTTTTTTTTTTTTTTTTAATACTTTTATCTCCTTTTAAGGGGAAAAATGGCACCTGTACATTATGTTGATATCTATGTAATCTTTTGATGTTTTAATACATAGAGCAAAGTTAGATTAAACTTACCTACCTCTTAAAATGTATAATTTTTTTAGTTTCAATGTTCTAAAACGCTTTCTCCTAAATTTTTGGAATGGACAGACTATTGTTGGTATCTATGGTGACCGTACTGTGCAAAAGCACACCAGAGCTTCTTCCTTGTCTCTAACTGTAACTGAGGGGCCATCCATCCACTTTCCGTGTGCTCTCTACTTCTACCGGGTTATTTTTCTAAGATTCCACACATGAGTGAGATCATGTGTTACTTACCTCTCTGTGCCTGGTTTATTTCATTTAATATGTAATATCTCCAGTTCCATCAATCTTGTCACAAATGAGGGGATTTTATGCCTTTTTATGACTTAGTGGTGGACTACTAGGTGAAGGAACCATACTATATCTCTTCGTCAGTCAGTGGGCACTAAAGTAGGTTCCCTCCAGTGTGAGTAGTAGGAAAATGTATAAATACAGAATGTCTCTTTGATAGCCTCATTTCATTTTCTTTAGATGAGTTTCTGTTTATGGGGTTGCTGAGTCATGGTAATTTTATATTTATTTATTTGTTTGCTTATTTATACAACAGGGTCTCACTCTGTAGTCTAGTCTAGTCTTGAGCTCACTGTGGAGTCCAGACTAAGCTCAAACTCACAGCAATCCTCCCGCCGCAGCCTCCCAAGTGCTGGGATTATAGACATGCACCACCACACCCAGCTACTCATTTAAAAGTCCTGAGGAATTGAACCTAGGTCTTTGAGTGTGGTAGGCAAACCCTCGAACCACTGAGCTATGCCCCCATATCCTCTATTTTTAACATAGAGAACCTTTATGTCATTTTTGATAATGGGTGTCCTAATTTTCATTCTAACCTAGGCATGAGACAAGGGTGGCCTTTTCTACTCTTCCTCACCAATACTGGTGATCTTTAGTTTTTTTTCTAATAATAAGCTTCATATGATCTTATATAGAGCAAAAAATAAGTTTAATATATGAAAATCTAGAACTTTTTTACAATTTGCATCCTAGGAAGGAAAACATAGAATTTTAAAAACTGTGTTTTATCTTGATGAAAGTTGTTCTTGCTCAAAGCTGATATATATGGGACAAATGTACTCATTTATCCCCAATTTGGTTTAATTTTTATTAATTTTGTCAAGCAATAATGATAGTGGACATCTTTTTAAATTTCCTGTTTAGGAATATTATTGCACTTGTTGTCTGTTACTAAGACAAGAAACTTCATTTTTACTTTGAGCAATGAGAGAACCTCTCTGCTTGTCCATCTCTCACCCCTCTCTCTCTTTCTCTCTGTCTTTCTCTTTCTCTTTCTGTGTGTCTCTCTTTCAATCTGTAAGGCATATATCCAACTAAAATCTCTTTCGATTTTGGGTCAATGTATTTTGGCGAAAAAATTTCTTCAAATGTTCAAATGCTTTTAATTTTGTCAACTAGGAACTAACTGAAATCCCAAGTCACTCGACTCATTTA
The DNA here is from genome assembly GCA_004027205.1 of Ctenodactylus gundi. Taxonomy (NCBI): domain Eukaryota; kingdom Metazoa; phylum Chordata; class Mammalia; order Rodentia; family Ctenodactylidae; genus Ctenodactylus; species Ctenodactylus gundi. Next base: position 32,687 of record PVKB01003282.1, on the reverse strand, counting down.
GCAGAATAATTAGTTTTGATATAGACTCACATAAGGCTCATGAGTTCCTCCGCACAGTTTTAATGCAGAAGTTGGTTTGTTGTATCCACAGTGGAGTACCTTGTGAAATAGTTCAAACTAACTTTGATTGGCTACTTTCAAATATGACAATTTCAGAAGAAAAGGAATGAAATGTTTTTAAGGGAGAATTGAACAGTGTTTTACTCTATTATGCTTCCACCACTCCGAAAATATAGTGTTTTAAGACATAAATCTGGTAAGAACCTAAGGACAATAAGCTTCTTCATGGCTTTGTTTTTCAGTATTTTAAGTAAACATTATATATAATTAACTATGCATCTTCCCTTATACATTAATATCTATAATATGAATTTTTCTTTTTTTCTTTCTTTTTTCTTTCATTCTGTGTTTCTTTCTGTTTCTTTACTTTTTGTTGGTTTCTTTCTGCTGTCTTTCTTATATGCATTATTGGAGGCTAAATCCAAGTCCCCCACACTGAACATGATCCCCAACCCCTTTTTAGAGACAGAGTCTCTCTAAGTCGATAAGTTGCCCAGACTGAGCTTGAACTTCTAAGCTTCCTGCTTCAGTCTCCCAGGATCTTGAGTTTATAACTATGCACCACCATGCCTGACTTCACCTTAATTTTAAAGTGTTCTTATTAATAAAACTAATTATAACCTTGAACCGGTTTGGTTAAATGCACAGTAGTGTGTGATTAACATACTAGTATGAAGATAGTTTTCAAACTCTGTTTTTTCTTGTAATTGTTTTTGTCACAGTACACAGTGATTACATTCAACTTGTGAAATTAGGGTCTATGCAAAGCATATTTTAATCCCTTTTTCACCCCCTTCCCTTCTTTGCCCTTCCATTTCCCTTTCCCCCAGTTGCAAAAAAAAAATGTCTACCTCCCTGTTTCATAATATTTCTTTTTATTTTCCTCTTTTAATTGTTAATATTTTGGGTTTTTCTTATAAAAGGAACCATGTAGTAATCTTCTGTCTCTGATTTATTTCACTTAATATGTATATTTACCTACAAATAACTGAAATTCTGTTTAATGACAGAATAGTACATCATTGTTTACATATATCACATTTTCTTTATTTATTCATCTGTTGATGGGCAAATCATCTGCCCCCAAAATGTGGCTATTATGAATTGTGCTACTGTAAATATGGATTTGCAAGTGTCATGGTAAAATCATGTTTATAATCCTTTGGAAAGGCACCCAGAAGAGGTATATTGAAATCAAATAGAATTTTTGTTTTGGAGAAATTTCCATGCTGATTTTCACAGTGCTTATACTATGTAGTACCACAACAGTGTAGAAGTTTCCTTCCTTCCCAAAACCTAACCACCATTTTTTTTTTTCAGTTCTCAGTAACAACAATTTTTACTTAAGGAAGATAGAACCTCAACATTGTTTTGATTTTCATTTACCAGTGGCCAAAGATTCACATTTATATTTTTTTTATTTGCCATTTACTCTTTTGTCCTGAAGCATTTATCTCAGTTGACCATTTTCTGAATGAATCTCTTATTTCGGGTGAGTCAATACTTTAAGTTCTTTCTATATGCTCCAATTTAGGCGTGTTTAACCTGTGGCTCAGTGGTCTGCTTCCCTCCATTGTGTTGTCATTGTTGTTGTTGGATTTGTGACTGTTTTGAGCAAAGAGGGCCTGTCTTTAGTGAAAGATAAAACGAATTGCTAATACACTTAATGTTAGTTAGTGAATGACATTGGCTATTTTCCCCGGAGGGCAAGAGCCACAAGTACTAGGTTTCTGGCCAGTCCTAGCATTAACCTTTCTGTAACATTCATGTGATGTGGGCTTCTCGTAAGAGTATGAGCAAGTCATTAAGAAGAGCTGTCTATTAATTATCACAACTCAGGCTATTACCTGTGACAGACAGTCAGTTACATAGAAATCAAAGTGGAAGTTTTTATTCAATTATTGGAGAATTAATTTAAGCAAACATTTCAGGCTGGCTGGTTTGCTGAAAGTCTGCTTAGAAGACATGGAGATTAGGCTTTTTCTTGCATGTGGAGGCTCTAGGTTTGACTCTTAGCATTGAAAGAAAGAAAGAAACTGCTGTATTTGTAGATACACTTTCAAATACTTTAATGTCGTATTCTTGCAAAGAGAAATAGAGGTAAAATGTTTTCTTAATACTAGCTACTAATGCATTTGAGCAAAATACACTTGAAAATACAGAATTGCATATGGTATATTTCCATGTATGGAAATCTGATTGTGAATGAATGTTCTAAAACTCTGACAAACATTACTAATCATGTTCATGTTTTTAAGGTTTATGATGCTCACTGTTCCCATGAGCATGGCATAATTTTTTTCATAATCAACCCACGTAATTAGATGATGGGATACAACTGTCAGAAAGGACTACAAAAAATAGGCTTTATGGCCTGGTGTACTCTCCACCTATTTACTGAAGTCATCACAACAGCATTTCTGCTGGCAAACAGTTTTGTGAGCTCTTATTCTTTTATTTTGTAAGTGAATTCATGAAAGTCATCCTTAGAATGTCATACTGGTTTCTGATTTCTCTTTTAAAGAATGTATTTTTCTTATTTGTTTAAATTATTTATAATACCACAACAATAGAGATTAGGGAAAAAGAATTTTATTAATTATGTATTAACTTCAAAGAAGAGAAAAAGTGATAAAGTTTATCTATTCTAAACAAAACACATTTTCAGTGTTACTTCAGTTGGATTCATAAGTCTCAGTTTGCCCAGGAGTGTGTCTTGGATCAGGCCATTTCTAGTACTCAGCCTCCTGTTCATACTGACTCAGTGAAGACTGCCCTTGCCTCTGACCAGCCTTTTCTGATAATTGGTCCTGGATAGTTTCTTTTTGCTCTAGGAATCTGTAAACTAACTTCAGAGAACAACAAGTCTCTATCTTTGAATCTTTAGATTTTATGCATAATTCCACAGACATAGTTTTCACAGTAGTTTTAAGATTAATGATTAAGTCATTGATCTCAGTCCTTCTGAAGTTGGAAACGAGCAATAATATCACTTAGTATTCTTTCCACTTGACATTACTGGAAATATTCTTTTAAAAGACAAAACGTGATAACATCAGATATTAGATTTTCTGTATACCAGGAAAGAGTTCCTCAGTCTTTAGTATCATATGTTGATTGTCTACAAAAAAATGGGATAAAAGAGTCAATAAAATAAAAGGAGATGTGGAAGGAAGGAAAGGATGGAGGGAAGAAATATATAGGCAGAAAGAGAGATGGGAGAGGGGAGGAGAATAATTGCTTCCCCAAAATAATTAGGAAAGAGTAATTTATAAGAGCAATGTCTTACGGTACCTAAAGCCTTTTGAACATAGCATTAATGATTAAAATATGTGGTAAAGACTTTGAGTTCTTCTATTACGAAGTCCAGTTCAAGCCAAAAGATACACCAAGAGAGTGATCACACATTCTTTGAAAATTTTATAATAGTTTAGTTTTTACATGACAAAGATAACATTTGCTTGGGCCATACACAGCATTTTAGTAATTAATTTCCTAATAATAAAAGTTGACTCAAAAGCGTGTATGACTTTTACACTTATTCTGGAAATAGAGATCAGTTACTTTCATAAGGGTATTTTTATAGAAGAGATATAGGACAATTTTTGGTAATAAAATGTATTTTAATTGTAACAACTTTTAATAAACACTTTATTTACCTGTAAATCAAGTAGTACATAAAGAATCTTGAATAAAGTAGGTCATTTAGACAAATTCATTTGGTATTTTTAGTTAGAGGAAGAAGTTGTCATAATATTGGAGTTGGCTTTCTCATTCCTGAGACAAAATATCTGACACCTGCAACTTAAAGGGTAGATTTGTTAATGATGAAAAAAGCAGGTTGTCTGTGTATTCTACCATCAGACCTAGTCTCTACTCAGCCAGTGCCCATGAAACCACATTTCCTCTTGGGAATGATATTGAAAAAAGTCTCCAGATTTTGCCCCATATTCCCAGAAAAGGAACAAAATCACCCCTAGGTGAGAAGAATTATTGCTTCAAAGAAAAGATACAAATTCTCAAACTATACTCTCCTTACCATTTAAATTTATGTGAGAAGTTCTCTGAACATTCTAAGAGCTTTAGTGTTCTGGTAACGAAAGTGAGTAGAAACTTTCAGAGTATTTCTTGTTTTCTGCCAAATTAAATCTTTTTCACTGAGGTAATAATTCCAAATCTGTTTGATGGGATGAGGTAATAGAGAGTAGGGAATAAAAGTGATACTTTCAAGAATAAAACATCCATTAGTATTTTGAACATATTTTTCCGGCATATGTGCCTGTTCTCACAGGTCCAGTGTTGCAGTATCCTAGCATTTAAATTATTTTTTTTTAGGAGAAAGTAGAAAACCAGATTCACTGTCCACATTGATCTGTTTCTCTCACAGAAGATGGCATACTCCCTTAGGAGAATCCCTGTCAGTGACTCACAGATGCCATGCAATTACAGAGTCCGTCTCCCCTCTGCTCTTCTCTCTGCCATTTTGGTGACTTTTCAATCAGAAGCCTGGAATTCAAAATGAGATCCTCTAGGGTTCCCACTGATTCTGTTTTGCCAGCTAGAGTACTTCATTTTTAGATCCCTTTGGTTCAAATCTGACCTCAAGAATACATGTGGGCTGCTGTATAAACGAGACTCCATGGTAACCTTTATATTTCTTGGAGTATGGGAGCTGTTTTATCTCACCATTTCTTTCGCTACCTGTGAAGTTTTTCTTTTGGCCATGGTCATAATTGCTACTGTTGTTTTTTTCTTAATTTCAGGTAATATTTAAATGAAACTCATCCTTCATTCGGATACTTTCACGTTTACTTACATTTACTCATACGGGAGTCAGCTGGGGTTTCCACAAGATTGTAATTCTTGTCTCTTACGGAAGGTGGTTCTGCTTTATGATTCTTATCAAACTAGGATTATAGCACATCTAAGTCATTTTTACTTAAGTCTCTTATAGATTCACAGGATGCATTTTCTCTGAATAAAACATCAACAACAACAAAACACCTTGCAGTCAGTCCTGACTATTCTGTGACAGCTGATATTCCATCTGTCAGGGAATTCTGACACTTCTACCTTCAAAATAGATGGTGCTTGATATTATTTGTATGAATGAATGAATATATGGGTAAATTAAGCTGTTACCTTCCATAGATTCTAATTCATTTACATATCTGATAGTCAAGTATATGTAAAATCGTTAAGAATACTAATTATGTAAGAATTAATTTTGCATATAAGACATAATGAAAGTACTGTAGTAATATTAACTACCATTTTATTGTCTGTTAAGAAAGCACTGGTGGTTTCATCAGATAATTAGTTATTATAGTATTAAATTCAAATGTATCCTTATCACTTCTTTAAAAACAATTGTAACTGCATGGATGATTTCAGTTCATCAACTTGTGATACTGCTGTTATAAACATACAAAATCATTTTATTCTTCTCTAGGTTTGCCTTTCATTAGGCTAAATATATTCCAATATGTATTTTTTCTTTAAACATTAATTGAACAATTAAGCTTTTCTTCATGTTTTTTCTTGTGGCTTCACTTTTCTCAGAGTTAACTATGTTTTATTATTGTTCACATACATTAATACAAACATGAACTCACAGGGTAATTTTTTTGTGAGAATACATGTGCTTTATGAGCATTTTTTCTTTTCTTTTATGTCTTTTCCCCAAGAAAACACAGTGCCTAAAACCCAGAAGAAAATGCAGCACATTTGTTGAATAAATTAATGGATCAGTACAATACGTGATTGAACAGTCAGAATTACATATTTATGGAATCCCAAAGTCTTTGATTCTGTTTTCCCTTTCAGACACTGTACATGAAAGCTGGTGCAGAATGTCTTTGAACTAAGCAAAAACACTTCTCTCCCACTTAGGTGTTTTTCTTTCTACGTAGTTTCTCCCTTTCCTATGTCACCATCCGTGACTCCTGGGACACACTCACCAGCTACATGTGGCCTAATAGCTTTCTTGGTCAGAATGTAGTCCACTGTGTCTGGGCCCTTGACGTCAACTGAGAACGGAGGAAGGGGTGGGCAGGTGGAGGAGAATCCCCAAGGTCAGATGAGTAGGTTTGCTTTAGCTTCAGGGGTGTTCCAGGGGTTTATGTAGGTGCAGCCTCAAGTACTGCTCATGAATTTGGGTCTAACTTGAGAACTGTGCATGAAACGTGATCTATTAGCCGCATCCTGCTGAGGGCTTACCAGATACTCCCCATTGAGGTTGTCTTCCTCTCTTTGCTGAGCAAAATGAAAATTTGCCTCACTAGTTCTCTCTGCTTGGAGAATGCAATTCCTTAATCATTTCCTTCTCTGTTCTCCGCTCTTGGTTAGAAAACCATTGCATCTACATGGGAGTGTAGTATTTCCTGTCCTGCGTAAATTAGGAAAGTGTTCTTGGCAGCTGTTCCTTTACCTAGGCCTTCATGTAAAGCCAACATAAACTGCAAACACTTAGGTTTTCATTAATAGTTTCTTTCAATGAAAAATTATTTGATAAAATAAGTATGCATATATTAATCATTAAAAGATAAAATGACTACCTTTAAAATGCATAAAAATATCCTAATATTAATGAGTTCTTAGACAGTGAGGGAATTTAATCAACCAAGGTACTTAACAGAGAAAAATAAAATAGGAGTAATTTACCCACATCATTTAAATAAGCAAGTACATCAAATGTAATCGAAGTAGTTTGAAAATGAAATGAAAACAGATCATCTAATTTGCTTTTTCCAGACATTTAAAACTAGCTATTGTTCTGCATCCTCTAAATCTTAATTAATATTAACTACTTCACTGATAATGTTCAACATAATACAACATTAATATATGGTGGCTGGAGTATACACATGCTTTTCCTTAGGGATGTAAAGAAAAGAAAATGAACTTCAGTATATCACTTGGTTGGTTTTGATCCATATGCAGCATAAATTAATGTTAGTTCTCTTCTTAAAATGGAAATGGATTCCGTTAGAAAGAACTTAAAGTCAGGCCTAGAGGTGAAGACCTGTAACCCAGCACACTGGGAGGCTAAGGCGGGAGGATTCTGAGATGGAGCCCAGTCTGGGCAACTTAGAGAGAAACAGTCTAAAACTACAATATAAAATGAGCTTGGGATGTGGTTCATTGTGCTCTAGGCTCTGTCCCCAGTACTGGGGGAGGGGTAGGGGGGGGGGAGGGAGGGAGAGAGAGAGATTTACTTAAAATCAAATAATGTTATAGTTAATATAGTAACCAATCACAGAATAAAAAAGTAAATAATTATTTAGTAACCACCAATCAGATGCTAACAGTGCCCTAATAGTGACACCTAGTTATTACATAACTGTGTGATGTGACATTTTATTTGGAAAACTATATTTACTCAAAATTTTCTGCTGTAAAAATCAGAATTTAGCCATAATTTCATGAAGTATGACATATTCACCCTTCCTTTTCTTATTTTCAATACTTTAAAGAATATTCTTTCAAAAGATTCCAATTATTATATTCCTGAAGTTATTCTGGTTTGTTTCTTTCTGACAAGAGAAACAATTGATAGGAGATGCTTTCTCTAAGTATCAAGGCTGAATTAAAATAATTTCATTTCAATAAATATACAAAACATTATAACCTTTAGTAACGAAAGAGGAAATAAATGGAACATTGTTCGCTTGATTTAGGAAGAACTAGGACTTCTATTGAGAAAACGTTTCTTGTTATTATTTGTTGTGGTTTGGATCTGGAGTGTCCACCAAAGTCTCATGTGCTTATGGATACCCTGTCCTGTTGGGAGGTGGGGCCTGGCTGGAAGGGGTGAATGCTTGGGGCTTGACCAGCAGAGCTGTGTGCCGGTTCCACGCCTTCCTTCCAGACTTGGTTTTGTCCTGCCGTTTTGTGAGGAGCTCTTTCTCCAGCTCCAGCTCCAGGTCTGTCCCCCGACCCGGCTCTAGTCCCAGAGCCGGCTCCAGCCGTGTGATGACATCATTTTCCAGCTGCCCACCTGTGAATCGAATGTAACCTTCTGAAACCGTGAGCTAAAATACACTTTTCCTCCTCTAATTTGTGCATTTGAGATGTTAAGACACAAGGATGAAAAGGTGACTAAGATATTGTTATTATGCATTCTTTTACATTTGGCAACTTTTACATGAATTATAAATCTGCAGTGAACATATGACGCACCTAAATTCAAATCTGCTACTGTGTTCTAGTGACTTCATATTCTTCTGGAGTTTGTTTAAATAAGACATTTTATTACATGTATATTTTAGAAGGGAATATCTAATTAATTTTTGTCAGAAAAGATAGAAAAATCTCTTCTGTAGTAAGTGCCTGTAAGAAAGTGTTCAAATATTGAACAAACATACATGAAAACATGAGCCGTCAGACATGAAGGCATAGGCCTCTAGTATTTGAGAAACAGAGGCAGGAAGATTAAACTGAGCTTGAGGCCAGACTGGACTGTGTAGTGGGATGCTGCCTCAAAGCAGCAAAAATCCTCAGTATCTTTATGAATCTATACTTATACATGTACAAATAGTTATAGAAATACAAGACACATTGCATAATCAGTTTTCCTGTTCATACATTTAAAGTTTTTTTTTACACATGAAAAGAATGCTATCTTTAGTATGAGAATTTTATTAAAGCTTTGCTTAAATTATCCCGATATTATACCATATTTAATTAAGTTTCTTTAGTTACATTTTATACATAGTGATACAATACAATGATCATTGGTGATGGATTACGTACACAGTATTTACTCTTTACAGTAATCAAAAGAATAATTATGTGTTGTATATTTATTGGGTCACAAACCCATGGTATGACACATCAGGCATGCTTTCACAGAATGGTGGTGGGATCAGGGATTAGTGCTAGTCTCAGGCATGATCTTTAGGATTGAACAATAATGCATTTTATGGAGTATCTGTGCTTGAATTCATGTGAGTGTTAGTGAGTTTAAATCCAAGTCAGTTTTTATACACGAAGATGAAAGCGTAAGGATTTGTCATTAGGACATAAAGCTATAAGCTTTCAGGAAATAAGAGAAAATAAAACAAGTGAATGTTGTTTGAAGACTGTTACTGCCTTTCAGGAGACTACTGAAGTGTTATATTGTCTTATCTGTGCATATGATGATGGTGTAATACTTACTTGAAAGAATGTCTTTCATATTATTAGCCAGGAAGTAGCTCCATGCTTTCCCGAATGAAAGAGAAATGTTGTACAATTTATCATGAAGTTCACTGAAAACACATTTTGATCTTGTTTAACAGAACTGTCTAAATAGTCAAAATCCTAGATCTGGGTCCAGAAAATCTGACTTTGCTTTGTCACTTAAAATTGAGCATCTTACGATTTTATTTTAGAGTACGTTGCTTAGTTTCTATGACTTAAGTCATAAAATGCTGGCCCATTTCAAAGTTTATTATTAAGGTTACAGTAATCAAAAGAATTTGATTTTCTTTTCTTAAGCATTTGTAAATGAACTTAATTCTGATAATTAAAATACAATATACCTAGTTTCATTTATGAGATGTCCTAAGTTAGTTCAGTATGTCAGTTTTGTTCTTTGTGCTTGAGACTGCTTTGGCTGTTCCAGAGCTTTCATTTGTGGTGTGATGCAAATTTTAGAATTTTTTTTCTAGAACTTGTGATGATGTTTAGAAAAATGTCATCAGTATGTTGATGATTACATGATATATAGTTGCATTTAGGTAGTATAGACATTATGGCAGTATTGACAACTCCAATCTATGAACATTCCGTTTTTAAATTATCCCTTCAGTTATTTAAATTCTGTATAGTTTTTTAAAGACCTGGTCCAACTCTTGCTAAATTTCGTCCTATATTTTACTTTGTTTGTAGCTGTTATATGTAGGATTACTTTTCAATTTAATTTTTAGATGATTCATGCTTGGTAAACAGAAGTACTGCTGGAATTTGTAACTCAAAGCTCTTCTGAATTTATTTATTGGTTCTATTGGATTTGGGTGGAGTGTTGAGGTCTTCCGTCTCTAAAATCCTATCACCTGCCAACCAAAATTTGACTTCTTCACTCCAATTTTGATGATATGTCTCTCTTTGTGTTGCTCAGTGTATCTGGCTTTGTCTTCCAGCATTATGTTAAATACAGAGGCAAAAGAAAATATCCTTGTGTTGGTTCAGATCTTAGCAGGAAAGTTTTCAGCTTTTCTTCAATCAATATGATGATCACTGTTGGTTTGTTAAATGGCCTTTTTATGTCGAGATAAATTTCTTCTATGGCAATTTTATTCAAAAGTTTTCATTGAGAGAGGACAGTAAATTTTTTCAAAGGCTTTTTTTCATCTACTAAGATGATCACATGATTTTTCTTTTTTATGTAGTGTCTCATGTTTATCGACTCACGGGTCTTGAACCATCCTTGCATCTCTCTTGTAAATTCCATTTGGCCCTGGTGATTGATGTTCCTGATTTGCTGTTGGTTCTAACAAGAGGATTTTTTTTGGATTATTTGCATGTATACTTACTCGAGGTTTTGGTAGTTAGGGATGTGTGTGTGTGTGTGTGTGTTCGTGTGTGTGTGATGATCTGATTTTGCTGCTAAGATACAGTAGACACAGTAATTGAAGTTGGCCACAATTATAGTTTTCACAATTCTTGCCATTCTATTCTATTTTTGTATGTTTGGAAGGAGAGGTCCCTTGTTTATTATTTTGGCTTCTAGTTTTGAAAGTTTCTATTGACATATCCACAAGTTCAAAGATTTTTCTTCCATGATATTTCAGTTTCGTAATAAGCTCATCAAATCATTCTTCACTTCTGTGGTGGTATTTTTGAATATCTAGTGTATCTTAGATTCAGTCTGATGATTGTTAGCTTCCTGCTTGCATTATCGACCTGCTTTTGACTCTGAGGCTTGCTCTTTCTCTTCAAAATGGGTAATTTTTTCCTGTTTTACCCTTTATTGTACTTTGTACTTTTTCGTTGAAAATTGTTCATGATGTATTGGGTAAAAAGAATGCTGTTAAACAGGCTTTTAATGGCACGGCAATAAGGCGTATGAGAAGCCGAAGCGTCCTATAATCTTAGGAGTAAATCTCATTTTTCCCGTAAGCTTGTGTCCCACAGCGGTGGTTTCAGAAACGCTTCTCAAATTTTGCTCTTTTCTCCCATCCCTTTAGTGTGACAGCATGGCTAGAGAGGAAACGGACATGCCAGTTCTTCCCTGAGGTCAGCTGAGCTCTAAGAATAATAAGTAAGACATCGGTAAAACCGCTTTGATTTTAAAGGTCTTCCAAAGAGATGGTCTGCCGTGTTTCGGCATGTTTGCTTTGCCCTTCCTTCCTAGAAACGAGTAGATTGTCTTCACTTTTCACTGGGAGAACCTAGTAGATTGCCTAGAAGTAAAACTCACAAAAGTGAAATAGGCAGAAACAGGCTCTCCTGGGGTTTCGCACTGTGCGGTACATTTAACTTCACTTTCTGCGTCGGCCTGTGTCTTCATTTTTGAGGCAGCCGTTTATCCTATAACTTCTTTTCTCTGAGGAGTTGAAGAAGGGTGCTTGGTTTTTTATCTGGTTCAACTTTTGTTCAAAAGGTGTTCCAAATTTATGTTTCTCCCATGTCAACTGAGGAAGCAGAAAACCATATATTTTCAACCAAATTGAAGCTTGCCATTTCAAGAGAAATATCAGTAATAAAGAAGTTGTCCTCTTTTCTTTCTTCCATGTTTATTCCCACTTGTGTTAAAGAAAGAATAGCATCTTGCCATTATTAACTCAATAGATCATCAAGACTTGATAATAATTCTAGGAATCTTAATGAGATAGAATGATGGCTGGAAGGAATTCACATAAGATTGTGGCTTTCTCTTTCTCCATTTAGTAATCAAACAGGGAAGATCTTTGGACAGTTGATCACTTGGAGCCTGTGATAGAGACAAACTCTGTAACAAAACAGAAGAGCCAAAAAAATCCTTAAGAGTTTCAAGGACTAGAGGTAGTGATGAGTGTTGGTAATGTTGTTCAACATGATGGTCATTGGGCCCACTTTGAAATTCTTTAAGTAACACAGTAATGGGAGTCATAAATCCTCAGATAAATATTCTGAACCAGCCTGTAGTGGACCCAGAGCTATTAACATTCAATGAGATTTCAGAGTCTCTGACTCTTCTTCCAAGCTTTTCTATTTTACTAAGTTTTCACTTTCATCCATCAACACAGATTTGATCATGGATATAATGTATCTACAAAATAATTTCCTGTCATGAGGAAAGAAAATACTAGTTGCTGTATTAAAATATGACTGTAATCTACAACTACAGGAAATAAAACTAACTTAAATGATCTAACAGTGTATTTTTACAGTGCAGAATGATTGAAAGGACGGGCTTCTAATGGTATGGGCAAACTTTTATGAAATATTAATATTTAAGCAAGTGTTGAAATAACATAGCAACAGCTGAAAGTTTTATTAATCTTTGGCTATATGTTTATTAGATTACAATGTAATTTTTGCTTCATTTACTTTGTCTATTCAGTATATATAATGATTTAGTTTTCACACCTAACAGTATCTTTCCAATAGGCAAGTGATAGAAAAATGTGTCACAACTTGCTCACCCCAGTATATCTCTAAATAGCAAGCGACATCTCTGTGCTCTGTGTTTGCCCTCCCTCCGTAATTTATCTCTTCACGGGCAAGGACACATTGTTGAATTGCTGTTGTAAATTAAATATTAATAATGATTTACTCCAAAAAAGAAAGTGTGTCCCACTTTAAAGGGAATGAGAAATATTTCAAACCTCTATACAACTTTCAATTTCTTGAATTTGTAAATTAAAAAATGCAGAAATTTGTTTCAGTTTGTTTCACATTTGAAGTTATAAAATGTTAGCTTTCATTTGAATTGAAATAATATGTATCAAAAGATTTCTTTCTTTCTTACTCTGCCTCTCTCTCCCACCCTTCATCAAACTTAATTTCAAAAGAAGATCATTTTGATATACCTTAAATAAGGTAGCCTATACATCATATGTAATGAGAATTTTTTATATCTAACATTGAAAAAATGTTATATCCACAAAGTAAAATGATTATATTTCTAAATATCATGTCATATGTTTCATAAAAATGGTATGTCTTCATGAATCTGAGTATGTTATAATGTATCAGAACAGTTATAGAGTCTTTGAAATTAACTGAGGAGATTAATATATTGCCAGAGGCAAGGATCATACCAAAGTGTATCATCATTTAATGATTTGCACTTTTGAAAGTTTTTTTTAAAATAGCAATATGATAAAAACAAAGTTTATTTATATTTATATCAATGTCTAAAATGATATTTTAAATCTTTTTTACTATTAGTTTTGTTGAATGGGATGTCATGTTTGAATTCCTGAAGAGAATCCAGTGTAAAATTTACACAGAAATCTCCATTAAATGTTTTTTACTCAGGTATTAGCCTAAAATTAAGAAAAATTTTACTGAAGAAGATACATGCTATGTAACTAAATATTATTAGGTAGTTTTAAAATGTACAGTTAAAAATCAAATTGCAGTAATTAGTATATCTATCAACTCAAACATCACTGTGCAATAATTCTATGTAGAAAACATGGTATCCCATAGCTATACATGATTACTACTGGTTAGTTAAAATAAAAGAGAACTTACTTCAAAGCTTCAAAACAATAGTGTATTTGGACTAATTTGTGTCTGTAGAAACTGCCTCAGTTTAGGTCATGTTGACAGGAAAACTAAATCATAAAAATGTAAATGATTCCCAGTGCCTCGAATACCCATATCAAATAGCACAGAATTATGGACAAATCTAAAATTTCTTTGTTAATAATAAATACTTGGCTCTTTATTAATAATATATATTCAATAATTTATATCCTCTATTTTGAATAACAGTGTAGTGGAACTATGTTTAGCTACACCCCTTTCTAATTTATTTATAAGACACAGTGTAGCTTACATGAGTTGATCAATGCATTTGGCATCCTGTAATTAGTTTTAAAATTTAGGGTCTATTTTGAGTGTTGTATACTTAAATGATACTAAATGGTACAGGTAGTAGGAAATGATCACTCTGTTTTGAAAGTTGCCCATGAACTATCTGTACGAAAGTTGATAATCTCAAAGAGGCTTTCTGTTATGGTATAATACAAAATTCAAAACTTTTTTGTGAATTAATGAAGTTTGTTCATGTATGCTGAAATCACAATTAGTTGACTTATTATTCAAGATATCATGTGTTAGCCACCTACGATATCTTCTGCATGATCTTCCATGTTCCAGTCCTAAACAAACTATATAAGTGTGAAGCTCAGTAGTGATATACTGTCTAATATGAAGAAAAATACAATTTCTGGCTTGTCTCATCTTTTGAAGGAATGAAGACATATAGGAAATAAGCACTTTTAGGTTAGATTACAGAAGTTCTTTTGTTGTTGTTGTTGTTGTTGTTTGTTTGTTTGTTTGTGAGACAGGGTCTCATTCTGTAGTCCTGCTTGGTTCTGAGTTACTATGTTGCCCGGACTGGTCTTGAACTGACAACAGTCCTCCTGCCTCAGCCTTCCAAGTGCTAGGATTACAGGCATGTACCACTGCACCTGCCTTTAACCAGTGAGCTATTTCTCCTGCCCCACAGCCCACAAAAGTTCTTTATATATCATTAGTCATTGAAAATTATCAAGCACCTGTAACTATCTTTTTCTCCTTTTTTGAAAAAGAGTTTTTGCAGTCCAGGTTGGTCTTGAGTTCATTGTGTAGGCCAGGCTACACCCACAGCAAGCCTCTTGCCTCAGCCTCCCAATGTGGCTAACCATTTTTAAAAATTTTGTAATACGTGTTAAAGAAAAAGTGTTATTACTTATATGCATTAAATATATGTTCATAGGAAGTGCAAAGCAATTTCTTTCTCTTAAGACTATAATAAAAAATGGCAAACTGCAGGTTGGACATGCTGCATAGCATAATTTTTGCTGTTTTTTTATTTAAGCTTTACAAGCAATGTGGCTGATGTTCACAATTTTTTAAATGAGAAATATGATTTAATCTTAGTTCCCTGAATTTAAAACGGGTAGACTTGCATATTATTGTAAAGTTGAAAATCAGTTACTTACAGGTACTTCATTCTAATCTACATACAACTATATATTTTTGTAAATCAGGGTAAAGAAATTGCTATATAATTAAATTTATAGTTTTATTTATATTTTTCTTTGGTAATGTCAAATAATAGGCTTAGATTATTTTAGAATTTTTCTTTCTTTATATATTTTTCATTTGCCTACTATTAATAGATGACAGTGGAGATGTCCATGTGGGGTTTGTTGACAAATTGGTTTAGAATACAGCTGTGAAGATGTCTTAGCCTTTGTCAGCTCAGTTTCCCAGGCTTCACTGACACAACTTGAGCTGCCTAGGTTAATCATTAGTTTCTCTTTGTGTCTCACTATCTTATTTCTTCAACACCAACCTCCCAGTACTTTCATGATGTTGTCTGTTATCAGAATTTTTCTGTCTGTACGATAATGAGCCATACACTATCTAGGCACAACAGTCACATACTCAGTTTTATAATTCAAACATTTTCGAGACTTCTTTGAATACTTTCTCTACCTTGCATATATATTACACATTGCAAGGAGATATAAGCTTCATATACATATGCATGTGTACCTATCCTGTGCCCCAATTTTCAAATCTTTTATTGTTTTCTTGGTTATTACTATAACAGTTCTAACCCAAACTATATTTCATTTCTACTTTGAACCATGGCAATAAATTCTATTTTTTATTCTTGTGAAGACAGTTAGCATGTAATTTATGATTTTAAACATTGTAAGTGCATAATTGTTAGTCTTATTTGTATTCAAATTGCTAAACAGGTCTCCTGAACCTTTTCATCTTGTTTGTCTGTATCTCTGCATTCATTAAACCACAGCTCCTCATTTTTTTCATCACATTTTCTTTGGCAACCACCACACTCCTTTGTGTCCCTATGAATTTGACTACATATTTCATGTAAATTGATTTATACAATATTAATTTTTTTCTTTGTATATTGTCATAAATTATCAGACATGCTTCCAGCTTAAGGTTCCTACTGCTTTGCTCTTTTTTAATGTTAAAATAAAATTTTTAAAGGGAGTTCCATTATGTATATGCATTAAATATATTATACTCAAGGTAATTTGCTTCATAATTTAAGCACCTGCCTTGACTGTTGTCTGTTGCTGTGGCTTGGATGTGGTGTTAGTGTGTCCTGGAAGAGTTGAAATGTAAACCCCAGTTTTAGGTATTCACGGAGAGGGAACTTGATCTGGGGTTTAACAGGAAGGCCTTTGGGAGGTGATTAGATAAAGATTAGATAAAATCATCAGAATGGAGCCCTTGAGATTAAATAATGCTGGCTATAAAAGGCAGGAAGGAGAAAGACTAGAGGAGATGCTCGCATGTGCATGTGCTTCCTGTCTCTCCCCATGGGATGCCCTGTGCCATCTTGGATTTCTGTCTTCAAGAGACCAAGTGATGGTGACAGCCTCTATCTTGGTTCTCCAGAGCTGAGAGCCAAAATAAAGTTCTTGTCTTTTAAACACAGAGTCTGTTTACTGTGAGACTATACATCTTTACTTCATATTTGCTTTTCTCTTGAAGATCTGTATTATGTATAGTACTTTACATAATTTAATCCCAAAATTGTAGGAATGAATTAAAAGCAAAGAATGCAGAGCTAGAGGAGTGGTTTAGTGAAAGAACACATGCCTTGCTTGTACAAGGTCCCCAGTAAAATAAAATAAAATAATTCTGAGTACTTTTACTTTTTATTAGACATACAAATCCCACTCATTTTAATTTTTTAGTTGTCGATCTAAGATTCTCAACTAGAAATGTATGAAGTTTTGTGTTCTAAGAGCCTCTCTCCCCAGGACTAAGGTCAATAGCATAGCTTTTCTCTCTTTACAAACTGGAATTGAGTTATAGCATGTCACTGATTGCACTAATCATAAAAATAAATTTCTGCTAAGAATTGTGTGAACATTTAGATCAGGATTATGAAGATGTTGATTTCAAATGGAAATTTTGCTTTCTGATTGCGACTGTTATTTTTGCCTACTTTTTGTTAGGATAGAAGATACTCGTTTATTATTAAGAGAAAAACGACATGCTTTTCTTGGTACTACTTAATAAGCTATTGTATATGAAGAGATTCTTGTCCTTCCTGTTTCATAAAGATGTCTTTTTCTCTTTGAAATGCCAGCACCTGACAGCTGTGAACTCCTTACTTTGTTGAACAAGCTCTAACTCTGGGAAAATATCAAGAGTGTACAAGCAGTTGACCTTTAAACAAGCCTTGTCTTCTATTACAAGTTTTAAGTCTCAGTGAATGCTTCTTCAAAGGATTTTTTCCATCATATGTTATTATAAATGTATTGTATAAATTGTCAGTGTTACATGTTGTTTGTATCAAACTATCAAGACAAACTTGTACAAGCAAGACTGTCCTGACAGTTACATGATCATTTAATCATCATGTATTTGTTTTAATTCTTTCCCACGTCGCTTCTTGTTTTGATCAATATTAGCTAGGCACAAACACAAACTGACCCACTTTTATGTCTTCTATTTCTTTTGCTATCTTTATATTGCTTTTTAAATATATATCCTTCCAGACAAATCAATTTCCTTCTTTTTCTGCCTCGGAGATTCCTTGTCAGCGAAATGAGAGGTTTGGGCCAGGAGCCTTTTAAGCTTCCTGCATTGCAGTTGCTGTGTGTTATGTGTTCTCAGTGGGGGTGATATTACCCCAAGGATGTGCGAATTGTTTCCTCAGGAGATGGCATCTTGGAAAATACTGCATTTTGGGGTCCTCCAAAGGACCACCAGACATACATAGATGCGGTATAATCAATAGTATTGAAATCCCATGAACCAAAGGAAAAGATTAGAATAAGCATGTTTAGTAGAGGATATGAATTTTTTTTAACTTGGAGGGTATTAATTTTTTCAAGTTGAGAAAATAGTGTTCTATGTGGTCTTGTAATTCAATTCACCAACTCCAGCTAGCTCATTTTTCAACACATTTCTGTTCTTTCTCTAGGAATTTCATATCCTCATTACATTGATCATTCACATAGAGATTCAGAGAGCTTTATTTTCCAATATTTGGTTACATAGGGATCCTTTTTGTGTTTTTAGAGTGGACTATCTGAAGTGTAAGGCAAGATTTTAAAATAGAACAAAACTTGAGCATTTGATTGACTGTGGAAATATCAAGAGATATTTTTTTCCCACTTTTAAATATTAGATGCAAGTTATCCTAATACCACGAGTGCTCTTTCTTATCATGCTTGAATCTACGATTTTAGAGAAAAAAATAAGCATATGTGTTTGTTATTTAAATTATTTTAGCCCAGAGCATTTAAAAATGTCCCTTTGCTTTTAATGAGGCAGATTAAAACAGGAGGAAACAAAAACAAGAATCACAGCAAATACTACAGTTGACCCAGAATAATAGCAAACTTGTCATCAAAATGTAATCAGTTTTCACAAAGCCTTACAGAGTTTCTACTCTTGAAGATTTTATATTTTCATCCACAGAAGCAAATTAATTATTCAAATAACAAAGTTATCAGTGTGGTTCCCAGGAGCCCGAGAGGGAAAAGATAAGCCAGTCCTGGCTGGAAACCGCAGCAACCTGCCGAGATGATGTGTGCGCCGAGCGAGCATCACGGCCCCTGCTGGAGGCTCTAATCACTGCCCTCACTCCACCTCGCTGATATTTACTGACCACATACAATTTCCAACTCATCCGTGGTTAACAGGTAGTGTTACTACAGATAAGCAAAATGTTTCACGTGCAATTACCTAACCAATTCAGTTTCCGATTACAGTGTGACTGTGATGTTATTGTGTTCACATGCACGTACAGACACACACACGTCACGCACACACATCTGCAAAATGCACAGTGGATATTGTTGGCAGACTAACAGTCCTTTGAGATACACGTGTGTCCTAAACTCTCGACCCCATGGGCATGCTGTAATGCGTGGTGCTATGGTTTGGGTCTGGAGTGTCTCTCAAAAGTCTCATGTATTTGAAACCATATATTGTTAGGAAGTAGCACCTGGCTGGAAGTTCATGATGTTTGCGGGTTACCTGAAAGGACTGTGTCAATTTGTTGAGATGGGGGTTGCCCAGGACAGAGCCTTTAGGTTTGTGTTATTGATCTATGGGCCAGGAAGTGAGGAGGGGGTACCCACCCTGTTGTGGGGGGCCGAATTAGCTTGAGCTAAGTAAAGGAGCTTCTTCCTAGGAAGCCTCTGGCCCTATTTCAATTTCTAGACATCAACTTGCGCCTCACTTCACTGTGCTCCTGCTTCCCTTGGCTTCTGTCTACCGTGCTCTGAGCAGCTCTCCTGCCTCTGTCCTGTTCTTCTGCCGTTGCTGACTGCCAGGAATGGACTCCATGAGACCGTCTGAAACTGCGAGCGAAATAAATCTTCACCCCTTCAAATTGTGTCAGACATACCAATATCTGATTGTAGCCCAGAGACCATTTCAGACTTCTGAGTTTCAGAAGCAAGATGATGTAACTTGTTTTGTTTTAGGCCACTAAATTTATGGCCATTTATTAAACATCACTAAGAAGCTAATAAAAATAAACAGTCAAGGACCACAAGTGTCAGGCTAATGACAACATATAAATTAAACTTATGTCTTTAAAAATGTTAATTTTATAGAGAAGAAGACAAAGACGAAGGGCATAGCTCAAGCATTAGAGCGCTTGCCTAGCAAGCACAAGGCCCTGAGTTCAATTCTCCAGCACCACAAAGACCAGGTGTAGTGGTGCGCACCTTTAATCTCAGCACTTGGGAGGCTGAGGCAGGAGCTTCAGCCTGGGTTACATAGTGAGTTTGGGACCAGTCTGGACTACAGAGAGGGGCCCCTTTTGCAGAGAGAGAGAGAGAGAAAGAGGCGAGGGGGATGCCAAACTCATTCAGAAGTAGCTTTCTGGAAGCAGCTTCCTGGGTTCTAAGTCCTATTTCACCATGTTCTACGTAGACAACCCGCGTTCTCATCTTTGTAATAAATGACAAAATTGTGACTCCAAAACTGGAGTAAGTACATACACCATTAGAATTAATGATCACTACAATTATTGACAGAATATGTTTTATGTATCTCTTTTCTCTTATTTTTACTTAAACTTTTACTTGCTACTCACATATGTATACCAGAGCACCCAAGTTAGTTTTTATGTGATATACTATCATGCCAGGATGACCAGTTTGGGCTCAGGTGTAGCCCTCAAAGTGATGTTTTAATGTGGTTTTTAGCCCTTGAATTTTTTTTTTTGATTGGTAATGCCGTCTGAGTGGCATCTGAGTCATCTCTTTATCATAGGTGAAAGAAATACTAACTTTTCACAGGTGTTTTTCTATGACTAGCCATATTGATGGCTTGATTCACCAATATTACAATAACATTGTCAACATGAATTTTGCACATCAGAAAAAAAGTAAGAATCTTGGTGATTTTTAAAAATTACCTCCTTGTAGATATTTCAAGGTAAATTAGCCCATCATTCTTTTCAAAGATCTGTTGAGTTTATATATTTGTCTTTAATTATGTGCCATGATCAGTTCAGATCACCAATTATTATTAACTTTATTATGTTGTATTTTTATGAGGCAGAACTGTTATGACAGGAGCATCTTATTTTTGGGTGCATTTGTTTGTACAAAAAAGACAATTTTCAAACAAAGTAAAAAGAAAGGGTCTCTTTGACATGTCGTCTTCTTGCAGAAAAATGTTGATGTTAGCAGCTTTTGAACAGTGAAGCATTAGATTCCTTTAATGTATTTATTCCATCACAAATTCACTTATTATAGACAACCTCAAAAAAGACCAGATTGTACATTGCTTAAAGCTACACAAAGCCACTGAGATGTAAAAACGTCATCTAATGACAGTTTTTGTTTTAAAATGAAGTTCCTTTTCTATAGAGAAGGAGAAAAAAGGAACTCAGGCAATGCAAAATTCTAGTTTCATCTAGTTTTTTTGAAGCCTGTTTATATGGTGCATGATGGAATGATGTTTTGCAGTTATAACCACGTCAAACAGTAAAGAATATTACGTGGACAGACTCACCAAGTTGTGAAACTGGAAAGATTGTGAAAATCATCAGAACCCCGCCGACTCAGCTAAAATTTGACAATATATTGAATGGCCCATGAAAAGTTATAGCATTCTTTTTTGTCAGGTATTAGCGAGCCCAGAAATTTATACTGTGACCTCAGCCCCTTTAGCTTACATCCACATAGAGCTGAAATGAAAAATACTAAGTTTTTGTTTAGTTCGCTTCCCATAATACAATTTCTATAACACAACTTGCAGAAAGTCGAACGGTTGCCTCTCTCCGCCCTTCTGATTACGTCAGAAGAATATCTTTGTTCTTTGTTCTTGATGGTTTTCTACATCTGGTATTTCCCACCAGTGCCAACAAGTTTGCTTTGAGTCTAAAGAAGCAATTTAATTTCTTTAATTTATTTTAAAGACAAAAACATCTGCTTGCTTTTCATTAGATAGCAGCAGTTTAAAATGAAAATGACACATCAATCATTAATTTTGTTTTCTTTGAATGGATTTGGCATTCAGCACTCAAAGCTAATTAAAAATGATCTAATGAAGATGAGGAATAGAAAGAAAATGCTCTTTTCCTTCGAATGACGAATGGATTCAAATGAAAACTAAGAAGCTCATTTATGGAAGTAAAAAACTGTGTAATAACGGAAACTGCCTTGATAAGTTTTCCTGTGACTGATTTATGTAGGAGTTTTTAAATAGCAAAGATGATTATAAAGGCAAAACTATTTTAATTCTTTCCCAGACACAGTCTATTTGGAGAGAAGAAGGCATCACAATGAGTAACTGGGGATATTACAGAATTATCTCAAAAAATAGGACGTGACAATGCAATTTTTTAAATAAAAGACAAGTAATGTAAATATTTCTGTTAGGGAAATCTAATAAGGGAATAAAAAAAGAACAGAGGAGAGGAGGAAATGCAAACTGGAAAAAATGCTTAGCACCCCTCTGTATCCTGAAACCTGGGGAATTCCGGGTTGCTAAGTGAAATTATGTTTCAACTTTATTGGTATGTGTATGATCCAGGTTTTGACAAAGAGATCATTACATCTCTAGCGTAGATTTAAAATTCATAGCGAGTACAAAAACAGCAAAAAGTCTTTATTAATATCTCTTCCTTTGTCCTTTGATCATCTACTCTGAAAACTAACATTAATATCTAATGTAATCAATATGGAGTTTTCCCAGAGAAATTAATTATTGAACTCCTATATGACCCATGGTATCGCTTCCTCATAATATCCAAATGATTTCTTCCTTGGGAGATACCTGCATGCCCGTGTTTATTGAGGCAACATTCACAGTAGCCAAGGGGTGGGACAAGCCTTCGTGCCCTTCCACAGACGAGTGGATAAAGAACATGTAGTTCACATACACGTAGGAGTGTATTCAGCTGTCACGGAGAATGAAATTATGTCATTTGCCGAGCCGGATGGCAAGGTAGAGCATGTGAAGCAAAGTAAGCCAGATTCAGAAAGACAAGTATTGTGGTTTTATTTTTCTAATATATGGAATCTAAAAAAAGAAAGAAAGAAAACAAAAATTGACATCAAAGCAGAAGAAGTAAAAGAAAGTTTATTATTCAAGACAATGAAGGGGTTAAAGAGGAGGACAATGTAGGAAGCCAGTATCAAAGCATGTCATTTGCATGGGTGGAAGGACCGTATTAAAGCCCAGTACTTCATAAAATGAGTGTGTACTGAGAAAAATACTTTAAGAACTAAAAACCTGATAGTATGTGGGTGTACGCATTCATGGTGCATGGCTGTAGGGTATAATACGCAGGCATTTGCCACTAAGATGTTGGAGAGTCGACACGAAGTCACAGAGTTGACTTTTATTTAAAATAATCATAAATACACAAATTACTTGTAGCATTCATTTTACAAATATTGAGGTTTTCAGAGGCCAGTATGCATCCCAGCGAGAGATAATCATCCCTTTTACAGGAAAATGGGAAGGATAGCTACAAACGAGTCTTTTCAACTCCGTGGGAAATAAAGAAGAAAATTAAAAACCCAAATGTCTTAATAGCGATGACCATAGAAGTGCTAGAAGCTATTTTGTGCCTTTAATTTAGTGGGCCTCATTTTAAATTTAATAATTCAAATTTTAGTGAAATGAAGCCAAAGAGAAACTTATTCACCCTTCAGTTCACTACTTGAAAATGTGAACTTGAATTGTTTGTAAACTGGGATCAGCTACTGTGTATTTAAGTTCAACAGCCCCATTCGCTGGTTTATTAAAATAATAATATAATGTTCAGCCTCAATATATCCAAAGTAATGAAGCCAATGGAAATGCCTCATACTGAATTAAGACAGAAAACAAACACTGTGTCCTGGAAGTTTGTTTCATTTGCTCTTAAAATTCCTTGGAATTATATACCTTCAAATTTTTTACATATGATGTTTTCCCAAAACGGTTCACATGCTGAACAGCTCTGGAGATAGGAACAAACCCTTTCTTGCTGTTTCTGAGCTCAAATTTGCAAATACTTTCTACTCAGAGCTAGTGCACAGACAAAAAAAGTTAAAGTAGTAATGTATTATTTAAATGGTTCCTTCAGCAATATCTGAGAGAGGACAAGTGCTTTGGTCATAAAGGGCCAGTAATGGAAAGAACTCATAAGCTTCCACAGATAAGTTTTCGTGGCATAGCGCTTAGCAGAAGTAAAGAGTAGAGTATGGCAGGAGAGACTAAGCACGTGGCATCACAGATGCGTCAGCCTGTCATTTGCAGGTGCAGCCCCTAGTTCTCCTCTCAGCTGCGGAGAGTGATACATGTCTTCAGATCATGAACCAAAAAAAAAAAAAAAAAAAAAAAAAGAAAAAAAAAATCATGTGCAAGGCATCTTATTTTTTTGCATTGCTCGGGCAAAAGTTTGTAGTGGATTTTAAAAATCTTACTGTTGATGCAGCTAAAACTAAGCTGTGTAGACTGAGGCAGATTGAATCAGACATAAATTGTTAACCCATCCCTAACCAGCATTGATTGTTTGACACTGGGAAGGTCCAAACTGTAACCCACAATTCGGCAGTGACTAGCATAGCTCATCCTTACTCTGGCCAAAAGTCAGTACCCAGATACAGGCATCCCTGGAGATGAACACAGAGGTGGCATACTGCAGCTGTCAGACAATTGTGTTTTAGGTATAACATATTGTGTTTTCATTATATTGAAGGGGAAACAGAGAGGTAGTGTCAGCTGTCAACTTTTTCAAGTTTATTTTGTTGAAAGCCAGAATTAGAATCCATCCATTGATGTCTAAACTCAAGTCTCCTACAGGGCACCCACTCTCTTACAAAAAAGTGTTTAATAAGTAGACAACTCACGTGTGTCTTGGGGAATATAGTCAACATATTAAGAATACTCATTGCACTATTGCATTCTTAACCTAAAGGAAAAACAGAAGCTATCAGAAACAACATGGTACCAAGGAAGCAAATCATTTGCTAATAGGAAAAGAGTAATTTCTCTAAAAATTAAGCCAAGAAAAGATCTTTCTCTTATGAAGACTCACTTCATTTTTTGTTCTTTGATGCCCATAGAGTACATGAAAACACATGAGCTCCCAATGAAGAAACCATGTAGAAATTAGGAAGAGTTTAACTGTCCATCAATCAGTGAGGCTTTATTTAGTGTCTAGAACCATACATATAAGAAGAGTAGAAAACAAGGATTAACATTGTGTTTACTATCGCCAACCAAAATCAGGAGGTTCATTTAGGCACTGGAGCCATTATGGAAAGAGTGAGAAGCCCAGTCCACATGCCCTTGAGCTCTTAGGGGAGGGGGTGCTTCAGGACGAGCATGAGTGGCGAAAAAAGAGAGGACAGAGGTACACAGATATTGTGAAGTTTGACTCAAGTATGGGTGACTTGAACTGCATGGTAAATTACAGTAAAATGGTCAGTAAGTCTCAGTAATTATCTATTACTTATGACTTGTTACAAGTAGTTCGGTTCTGCTCTTCAAACTGTCTGGTTTCAGGAATTAGAAAACCTCAGCCAGAAACTGGGTTGTTTAATAATTAAGTTGGAGATGCATAATGTTTTCAAATGTCATGATAGGTGATGAACAGAATGACAGGTAGAGAAAGAAACAAGTGAAGAGAGTGGCTGATGACATCAAGAGTAAAGGCGTGTCCTGCTTCTTGTAGGGCAACTGCAAAGATGCAAGCTAGGCCACCTTGACATTGGGGATGGACTGGAGAGATCACTCATATAAAGAGCTGGGTGGTGTTCTTCAGGAATCTGACCCTCCGGAGCAGGGTTTTAGAACATATGTTGTTGATTGTACTTTGAGAAGTAGTAAGCACACTTAACTGAATAATGAAGCTAAGTAATAAGTTACAAACCTATTAAAACAAATATGAAATTAAACATTAAAATAATAAAATGTCATAGGCTAAATTATATATGGACAAATCAAGCCTGGACTACATGATGAGTTCAGTACCAGCCTAGGCTGCAGACAGACTCTGTGTCAAAAAATGTGTGTGTGTGTGTGTATGTGTATATGAGTGTGTATGTGTATGGAGTCAAATACTTTCCACTGACTCTTATACCAGTTCTCAAATGGATAGCACCACTTTTCACAAAAGATGAGAAAATTGGGTTGTTTTGCCTTCTTAGGAAGCAGCCTTAGCACAGTGGACTTTCCCAACTCAACTCTAGTTCTATGCTTTTCTTTCATAATGTTTTTAAGTTTTCTGAACTCCTATAAAAATATAAAGTAGTTATGGTATTAAAAATGGATATCTGTGCTGGAAGAATGGCTCAGTGGTTGAAGCGCTTGGCTAGCAAGCGGTAAGCACCTGAGTTTGTTTTTTAAATACCACATAAATTGGGCATGGTGGCACGCTCCTGTAATCCCAGAATTTGATAGGCTGAGACAGGAGGATTGCCTTAAGTCCAAGGCCAGCATGGGCTTTATAGTGAGCTCAAGACCAGCCTGGACCATAGAGAGAGAGTCTACCTCAAAAACAAAACAAAAGAATGTATGTCTAAGTGGGATGACTTTACATAAATTGTATTTTATATTTTCTTGCTATGTAATAAGAATGCAGGATGAAACAAAGATTTTTAAATTTGAAATTGCTTTTGTGGTTAAAATTAGATTCTAACAGAGTTTCTTAAAGTTTAATATGCACATGGTTACTTGAGGCTCCTGTTGAAACAGAGTTACATTGAATAGGGAGGTTTTTCCAGTCAATTTTCAGGAACAATGGATGTTGTGAATTTGAGGATCACCCCTTGAATAGCAGGACATAGTTCCAGGGTAAAGTTCCAGGACTTTCACCATTCCCACTTGGTCCTTCACAGCCTACAGTTCCTTTATTAGTAAGTAAAGTCAGAACTAGCAATGAGCCAGAAACAAACATAAGGTGTTATAGAGGTTTTAAACTAAATATTACATTATGCCATAAGCAATTACAATTGTTCCCAAACAATGCCATTTTCTTTCTTTCCTCTTTTTTTTTTTTTTTTTTTTTTTTTTCTCTACAACCCAATTGTTAGATCTGTGGAGACATAAGTAGGTTACTCTTTGCATGCAGTAAGCTAGTCTTAAACACTTTGTAATATTTTCTAATTAACATGTAGGAAGAAACGGGCCTCTGAAAGTTAAGAAGCACAGAACAATAAAAGTAAACCCTTTTGTGGAAGAGCTCCAATTCCCATGTTAACATCTCATTCACAGCCTAATTGTAGCCCAATTAGGAAAATTAAGATAAGTAGAAACAGCTGGAACAGAAGGCACTTAGAGTGAAGTGTACCCTGTGCTCTCATTATTTGATGGAGTTCATTACCCAACTCGACACACAGCACATGATATTTACTATGATTGCACTAATTTATATCAGAAAAGGATAAGGGTTCTTTATGTACAGAAATGAAAATGACCTATTAGTTTGGATTCTTTTAATTCTCTCCTATCTTGTGATTCTGATGGAGTCATGTGATCAGCCTTTGGAATGTTAGCTGTGCCTCCACACTGTCCTGTTCTTCTACTGGGCATGACTTCATATCCATTTCATGAATGGTGCAACCAGGGATACTTGGTTGATAATGTTGTTGCTTTGTATTCAGTTTCATGTGTAGTTAGTGATGATGAAAAAAAAATAGAGGCTTAGCTTGATTTTTATACTGGTAATTAGAATCAATGTTTTCTTGTCTCTGGGCTGAAGGGTGTAGGCCTATAATCTCAGCAGTCTGGGAGGCTGAGACAGGAGTATAGCAAGTTTGAGGCCTGCCTGGCCAATTTAGTGGCTTAGCAAGACCCTGTCTCCAAATCAAAAATGAAAATGTACTGAGGACTTGGGTCAGTGGGAAAGCCTTGAGTTCTATCTCCAGTACCACAAATAATAATAATAATAATAACAATAATTTTTATGGCTGGAGAAATGGAACAGCTGTTAAAGCATTTGCCTCGAAAGTGCAAGGCCCAGAGTTCAGTTACCCAGCACCAACATAAGCTAGGTGTGGTGGCTCATGCCAGTAACCCCAGCATTTGGGAGACTGAGGCAGGTGAAGTGCCATGAGTTTGAGGTCTGCCTGGGCTCCAGAATGAGTTCATGACCAGCCTAGGCTACACAGTGAGACCCACAACAACAATGGTAGTAATAATAATAATAATAATAATAGTGAAATAAATATAAAACAAAATGCAAAAACCCCACAGTATTATATTTGAAAAAATATCATTGAGAAAAGTCTCGTGTGATGTTAGCATGTTGTTTAGGTATACAAATGAATCAGTTGAAAATAATGACTTTGTTTGTCCGAGACCTACTTCCCTCTCGTGCAAATGATAGGCAGTATAGTGTATATGTTACACAGTCCTCGAAACAGTTAAATGAGGTGATCCGTGCAGGGCACTTGGAGTTTGTCTTGCCCATGTAGCTGTGCAGTGGGTGTACGCTATCTTTATGTTTTGAAACCCAATACTTTGATGCTGGGTGGCACAATTTCTTATCTCTCTTATCTCACAATCATTTACATGTTGTCCAGCCTGTGTATACAGAGCCACCTCGTCATCCCATCACGCCCATCTTCAATTGTACTAAAAAGTTCGTAAAGGCAAATTAAATACATGACCTGAAAGGAATGCTTAAGACATGAATATCAGCAATCAGACTATAAGGAAAGCTTTATTGAACACATAGTTTAAGATCCCCTTAATGTGTTTCCATTTAATGAGAAAATCAAAAGACATTATATTTTCTTACCTGATATCATGTTTAGTTTATATCTATGGTATCTGTGTATTTCAAGACCAGAAGAGTAAGCAAATATAATAATGTAATATAATGCATGATATTTTGAAATTGAAAAATTCCATCCTCACCTATACTCACACACACTCAATCAAACACATATTTAGAGATAATATGGCCAGTAAAATGGGGCCCTCAGAATAAAGTATAGCCAACATGGATTTGTCTGTATACAAGGAATCATTGAAAAAACAAGGAAAATATTAAAATAAAAATTTATTCCAGTAAAAGACACCCTAACACGCCCCAGATACTCCCTCTCAGTTTTCCGCAATATTTATTTGTATATACACATGATACACAGTGGTTACATTGAGCTCTTGTCCTGCTCATATGGAGCACGCTTGTCTCATCGTTCCTGCTTCTTCCTGAAGCGGTTCTGGAAGTCCTCTTTTGTGAGTGCCTGTAGTTGCCCAGAGCTGGCTTCCTTGATGTTCTTAATCTGCTCAAACAAGTTTAGCTTTTATGATCATTTTGAGTTTGAGAAGATCCACAAATCACACAGTGCCAGGTCTGGTGAAACGGATAACAGGTCGCTGTGGTGTTTCACTAGCTGCCTTCCCACTCGATGGCATGCATCAGCAGCATTAACCTAATTTTTGATCATACATCATGAAAGAAAAGAAGCAGGAAAAATGCTTCAGAAATCATGAAGAATGATGAGAAAATTTGATTGTGAAGTGAGCGGGAATATTTTGAAGAGTAGTGATCATACTTTTTACTGTATGTTTTTGAAAAATAAACACTGCATCTTTATAACATTAATCATGACACTTGAAGTTGATCCAGATTGAAAAGCGACCCGTTAATTCCTGGGAGGCAGGGTTGTTTTATGGAATTAGTGAGTAGTTCACTGGTCTCACTGATCAGTTGGCTTAATGGGACAATCCTACAATGGAAGCCCTCCAGGGCCAGTAGTTTCAGCCCCTTTTTTGGTTTATGTTGGAAGAACAGTGTCTTTGTATGAAGCCATTGGAGACTTGGAGGGAGTCCTCCGACCCCAGAGAATAAGCTGCCACCTACATTTGTAATACTAATAAAAGAATAAAGGAAGGAAGGAAAGAAGGAAGATGTGCTTGCTTGTACATTTGTACTGTGTTACATCCACAAAATGTGTGTGCTAAAATTCTATTTTTGATACGGGAAATCTCAGATCCAGAAGAATAAAAATAATCTATTCATGCCTATAACCAGATTTGCATGAACATAGCCAAAGGTAAAACTTCACTCCTTGAGTTTATGCTACTAGAAAATCTGGTACTTAAATTATTTTGAATTTCTATTTCCAATATCCCCAGGGAATATGCATAGATAGAAATGTTCAGCTACTTAAAAATGACATCGAAGCAATTCTTACATCTTTCATGGATAATGAAAATACGAGGAAAAAAAGTAGCTAAGTGACAAGTTTAGATTTATATTCAGCAAGCCTGGTTATTTATGATATAGTTATTGTCATACTAATTAGAGAAATTAATTAGCCAAAAATTGGCTATTATTTTCAATATTGGTGAATGAATTATTGTGTATGTTTGAGTTCAGTCTTTTTGGTGAAATTATAAATATTTTTAAACCTAAGGAAAAATGATAGAACATTAGTATTACTAAGAAGTGAAGAATAGTTCTCAAGAAAAAAAAAACTTTGAATAATGTTAGTAAATTTTAAAGTAACCAGGCCTTTTAAAAAGACATGTTAATTAAAGACATATGTTAAGGTAGTAGGATTATTGTGGAAAGATAAAATATAAATATAGGCTTTGTCAAAGGAGGTTTTGCTTTCAGTTCTAAAAGTTCAGTTAGATAAAATGAGTTTATACAACCAAATTTGTAAATACTTACCTATGAAGCATTTACTATTGAAATAATATTTAGAAAACATTGCATCATTATTTTAATTATTTTCCTTTGGGGATGTGGCCAGTAGTTTCAGTAAAGCTTTTAGAGCCTGTAAGTTTTTATCTCATTTTTCTCTCCTGTCTACTTTTAAAATTCTATATAGACTATAAAGCCACCAAAAAAGTGAGAGAGAAAAAAAATCTGTATGTTTCTAAAAGATCAAAAACTGGATTTAAACTGAGCCCAGTGGCCAAGCCTGTAATACCAGTAATCTGAGAGGTTGAGGTACCATCATCCCAAATTCGAGCCAAGTCTAGGTAACTTAGTGACTTAATAAGAAAGACCTTGTCTCAAAATCAAAACTAAAAATTGAGTTGCCTGGGGGTACAGCTCAGTGCACAAGGGCCAGGCTTCCAAGAAAAGAGAGGCAAACAAAAGAAAAAGGTAAATATGTGCAGGAAGTCCATGCAAACTGTAAAGGCCACAAGCACAGAAAAGAAAGGGGAGGGAAACAGAGGGAAAACTTGGCAGGAACTTGTTTTTCCCTTGGAAAAGTAGACTCCATTCCCTCCCATACATACTTACACATCCCATATCCTACATCCCATTGTCCCTGAAACATTTCATCAATTCTAAGCACTGTTTCCAATTTGCATCTAAAATCCACTCTTTGAGCAGATTTCAGTAATGAGCTTAATCAACTAAGTCATTAATTGTGTGTGGACTCCCGATGGACTTTGACATCTGTCTCTAACTCTGCTCATGACATGTCTCTTTGTTTAAAATACTGTTCATCTTCTGTCCCTCTAATTAACTCCTAAGCATCCTTGTAAGCTCAATTTTGCTCTTATTTCAAGTAAATCACATGTATAATTACATAACACTGCAGGAACAAACAATCCTCAAATGTCAGAGGCCAAGACCATCAAGTTTTTAAACATGTTTAATGTGGGTTGTTGGGAGTTTCTGCCAACTTTATTCTCTCGGGTTGATAAAGGCCCCATTCTATCATTGTAGGGTTAAAAGTAGGTGACAGGGAAGACGCAACTAGCTGGGCTCTCGTTCTTACAACTTCTGTTTGAAAGGCAGCAGGTTCCTTCTGCCCACGTGTCATCAACCAAGCAAAGTCACTTGCATGTACATATCCTGAAAGGGAGTATGGAGCGCAGTCCCACGGAGGGGGGACTACCCTGCTGTTCATGACTGTCTATCTCTAATGCTTTCGAGGAGGTAAAAATTTTTATAGTTATAATCATATCTGTTAGTTATGCACCTTTGGGTCCTGGATATCCAGAGTGTTTGTTCCATATGGAACAAAGTTCTTAAAGTTTAGAGGAAATGGACAAGATTTGGGAGTAGGATATATTTTCATCAAAGTGAAAATCTTAGTACTCTGTTGTATACATTCTCTGAAACAAACAAACAAGCAAACTGATCTATACCTAAAGTGGAAAGTAGGTTGCATAATATTTGAGACTCTAAGATGAAGGAAATAAAGTCTAGAAAAAGACCATGAGTGAAAAGGAAGGCTATGGCTTTGCTCTAAGCAGATGTTAAAGGAAGTTGAGAAATTTACTCGATAAAACATAGCTGGAAGAAATGCTTAATCTCGCTCTAATAAATTCCTATTAGCCTTGATTTCAGCACTTATACTTACAGCTACTTGATTATGTATCTATAATTATATAACAAAAATTAGTAGAATCCAGTGATGGATAACAGGAGACTAAAGAAGAAACAAAGAAATTGGAATGTGTAGAACTCCAATTGTGTTTTTCTTCACATAATCATGAGTGGATTAATATGACACTGATTTGTAATTATACCCCAATTAATCATAAATATAACTAATGCTATTCACTTGGGATGCCAGACTATTTAGTATTCAGAATACAATAATTTTTCATTAAAATAAATATCTAGAGAAATAAGATTTACCTATCCTCATAAAGGAATAGCTAAAGTTTTACCTAGATATATATTTAAACATAAAATTATAAAAATATATGACATCATTTATATTAAAATAATTAATGTGATGATTCATTCTCAGGAAAGGGGTTACATTCATTTCAGGTCTGCTCAGGATTTTGATCGTTGGAGATCTACTTTATTCTCATGTGAAAATCTTGATCAACACTTGGATTAAGATGTGAATTGTAAACTTGGTATCTAAACTCATTTAATGAACTGTGACGAATGAGTTATAAGGGGCGGGTCGCCATTTAAGAAAGTAAGTTACTGAGGGCACATATCTGTCCTGCTCTTGGCCCCTTCTTCCCTGGCTTTTCTCCTGGTCTATGCCACCTGGCTGCCTTAAGGTACGTGGTATTCCTGTATTATGCTTCCGATA
>PVKB01003281.1:0-210909 GCA_004027205.1 Ctenodactylus gundi | reverse complement strand
AAAAAAAAAAAAAGAATAGCCTGATTTACAAATAGCATAAGAAATTGAATAGACATGTCTCCAAAGAAGAAAAGCAACTGTTTGATACTACTAATTAGAAGAAAAATGTAAACTAAATAATAAGAAACTATCTCACACCTGTCAAGATGGCCCTCATGAGATGGGTAGGTGTGGGAGAAGAGAACTGTTGGCTGGATGCTGCTGGTGGAAAAGTAAACTCACACACATGCACACACACACACACACACACACACACACACATATGTAAAAATGGCAAACTCACACAGGCACTACAGCAAAAAGTATGGCAGCTCATCAAAACGTTAATTGTTTAATTGTCATGTGATCCACAAAGCCCATTTCTGGGTATGTATTCATTCAAAAGAATAGAAATCATGACAAACCACAAGGTGCACTCCTATGGTTACCACAGCCCAGTATGGCTTCAGCTGGCTGTGGCTATAAACAAAAATAATCATGAGAATATTATGTAGAACTTTACAAGAGCCAGAAATGTACCTCAGCTCTTTGATAAGAACTTAAGGCAACGGGTAATTCCAGGTAGAATGAAGTTACTTTTGTCCTAACACATCAATGTCATCTATATGCATCTCTTTGTGATCCAATTTGGGATCCAACCAGTCTTGCTGCTTCTCAGGATCGTGTTTCCATCAGTTAGCCCCTCAGCCACAGGCACCCTGAAGTCTTCCATCTGTTTGTCTTTTGTTCTTTGGTCTCACTGCACCTACAAGCTGGTCGTTGTTCACTAGGCCTGAGTTGTTCCAGAACACACAGTAGCTAAGGTGTGCAAATTTACATGTCCTTCAAGAGATGAATGGACAAAAGAGAGGCGGCATGCACAAAAATCACACACACACACACACACACACACACACACACACACACACACACACACAATGGAATGCTGTTCAGTCTTAAGAAAATAAATTCTTCAGTACATGACTGAACCTGGACGACATTACAACAAATGAAACAAGCCAGCCACAGAAAGACAAGTACTGTCTTCATTTTTTTGTGAGGTTTTCTTGCATCAGATTGGTAGGATCAAAGGGTAGAATGGGGATGAGCTGGGAGAATAAAAAAATA
The DNA here is from genome assembly GCA_004027205.1 of Ctenodactylus gundi. Taxonomy (NCBI): domain Eukaryota; kingdom Metazoa; phylum Chordata; class Mammalia; order Rodentia; family Ctenodactylidae; genus Ctenodactylus; species Ctenodactylus gundi. The sequence goes on along the minus strand of PVKB01003281.1, from coordinate 209,802 downwards.
GAGTTTCTCATCAACCGGTACTAGGGTTCAGGCAGGCAAGATGAGTAACTTAAAAGAGAGCTCTGCTGTTCAACATTGTACCTCACGTCAACACAATGCATTATACACAAGAAAATCTATTTAGAGGGCAGGTCTCAGCTGAAACACTATTAACACCAGGTTAGAAATATACATTCAAAAACAAAGACTGGAAAAGTTCTGAAAAAAATAATCAAAAGCTCCATCTGAACTATTCAAATAATGTCTACATCTTAGTGAAGCTGCAGTCTGGTTCTTTTTCTAACATCCACCTGAAAGGAACCCAAATTGAAGCCTCATTTGGGAATCACAGAGCACTTCGAGTGAGGATAGACTGAGCTCCTCTGATATTAACAAGTGGTTATTGGAATAAGTTGCATTTGGATACAAAAAAGGCTATGTGTGGGATGTTAGCATAACAGAATAAAATTAATAAAATTTAAAATTCATCTATTTTAATAAAAAGCATTTTGAAACCTGGTGCTCATTCTCTCAAATTCCATAATAGCATAATCAATTGTATTTTTTAGAGTAAAGCAGAATGCCTTAACTATTCTACAACTTCTTTTCCACAAAATTATTATTTACTAGTATGGATTTGCCTTACATGATGACTACATTCAACTTGAGGAACGGGTGCACATACATATCCCATCTACGTTATTTTTGCCTCTGTTTCCCCCTTCCCACCCTCTCAGCTCCTCCCACATTCTCTCTCTCTACAAAGTCTACCTCTGTTTCCTATCATCACTTTAATTTGGCTTTTTTACTCTACCATTTCTTAAGTCAAAGACTTACAGTTCAATTTTAATATCATGTGCATTCAGTTTTTTAAGCTTAAACTGTATTTCATCCTCATGTTCTTTAAGAGAATACTGTTTATAATGTGCAAGTAGCAGCTCAGGCAAAATGGGTTCTATTAGAACTAATTTAATTTGATATAAGTTGATCTATTTGCATTTTGCGTCCCCAGTTAGATAACTAGGTACTACTTTACAGATTGATCTGGTTTCAAGCTCCAGTGTGTGGACAATGCTTAATCAGTGTGTACATCAGAAAATAAACATAATCATCAAGTACACTAATTAAGCCTAGAAAATGCTGCAACATGCATACAGTGTATGGATTAACAAGGCAATTCATTAAAACCTTAATTATGAATACTATATTTCTCATATGTTTCATTCCACAATGCTTCAGATGAGTTCAGCAGTTCTATAACCCATTGACACCACTCTCTTAAGTGAATTTCTTCTAAATCATGACACATCTGTGTATCCTCTCTCTAGAAAGAATAGTTCTTGTCTTAAAGCAGATAACTTGACAACCTTTCTTGAAATTAAAGACGAGTCAACTGTTAGTAGAAAATTGAAAATAATTTAAATGAAAAGATGGCAATGTATTCAATGCAATTACTGAGCAGCTAGTTCTACATATGCAACTCCTAAAATATTGTGAAGGATACGGGAATGCTATACAGCACTCCTTAAAACAAAACAAAATGAAAAACATTAGTGACCGATATGAATAGAGACAAAGTGTACCTATGTGTGCACATAAATTATAAGAAATGTAGGCATGCATGTAAAATATCTATTCATAGGAAACTTACGTTTACCTGCAAACTTAACTTTCAGAAATCAGTTATTTCTTTATCAAAATACCTTTAGTGAGTGTAACAAAAATAGAGATCAAAGTTGTATGGTGTTTCAGTAATAACATTTTTATTACATTCAAAAATAGATTATTTTCTAGTTGTATTATTATGTTGGGTGTGGAGGGGAAACACTGGCATAGATTCTTTTTGCTTGATTTTCTGTAACATTTTGAGTTATGGTTTAAGTATAAATGTTCTCTCAAAGACTCATGTATTCACGGTGTGTTCCCTGATGCAGCAATGTTCAAAGGTGGAGCCCAGAGAGGTGACTGAATTACGAGAGCACTGACCCCATCAGTGAATCAATTCATTGAAGGGGACTTTTGGGAGGTGGGGCCCATGACGCAGATCACAAAGGACACGTGTTTGAAGGGTACATCTTGTCCCCCCCCCCACACACACACACACGGTTTCCATTTACTGGCTCCATGATGTGAGCAGCTTTTCTCTGTCACAGCCCCCACCATCATGCTTCTGCCTCTGAGACAGCCGACAATGGATTGAATCCTCTGAAACCATGAGCCAAATTAATCTTTCCTCCCTTAAGATACTTTCCTCGGGTAATTATTCACAGCAACCAAAAGCTGACCAGCATACCTCAACTATACATGCATAAAATGATCTGATCTCATGGTCACATTGAGTTAATTAATTTGGTTTATCACAAGTAGTTTTGATATGTAGTGAGTCAATTTTCGAGAAACAACCACAGTAAGAAATAACAAGCCAAAATCTGTCTCTTTCTTCAATCAAGTTTTGAAGTCTGCAAAATGAAAAAGAAGAAGAAGAAGAAGGAGGAGGAGGAGGAGGAGGAGGAGGAGGAGGAGGAGGAGGCTCATCTCCTTGTTTACCACCTGGTGTATTTTTTTATAGTTTTACTTGTGCAAGGATGGGAAATACACAGAAAAAATGTTTATATCTTTATTATAATTCAAGGCCATAAACAGAGCTTCACCACAGTTTGATTCTGATTTTTTTAATTGATAATTTTACTTTTTCCTCTCGACTGGAAACTTTCAGCATTGGCAGGTTTGATGTCTGTGTAACTCAGAGAAAGTCAGAACCTAAATACTAACTGATATAAAATTTAAATTCAAATAAATTTAAGTACTTAAAGAATTCAATAAGAAGTGGTTTATGCTTTTTCTTCCTTAAAGTAATTATATATATATATATATATATATATATATATATATATATATATATATATATATCTTGACATAGAACCTGGAAGTAGAAACTACACGGGTAAATCCAAGCAGTCTGACCTTGTGAATAGAAAGTGTGTACTGTCGCCCACTATCTAGATTATGATGCTGTTTATTTTGTCCTTTTAAAAAGTAAATTATAACTGAAATGAGATGGATGTCTCTTGTTAAAGTTCAGCTCAAGTTGAAATTCATTTGTTGCAGTTTATCAACTTTGAAGCAATTTTACCTCGATGCATTCTGTGTGTCATATCATCAGGCTTTTGCCAAAGTCAATCTATCACAGCTGAAGGTCTGAGCAATAATCATTTCTTCATTACTGAAAATGCAAGTACAGTACAAGTAGATGTTTATCTGGTATAAGTTATTACCCTTCTAACTAAAAAGTTGGAGGAGCTATAGAAAATAAGCCATGATTTCTAGAAACTAAGCAACTTATCTGTAAGATGAAGCTGTTATAATAAATCATTTAATATTTTTTAGAGGGAAGGCATCACAAACCATTTTGTAAAGCTGATAAATTCTGTGGACCCAGTTCACAAGCAAATCTGCATACAGTTATAAACATGAGATTCCTCACAGCACCAGGGCCAATGTTTCTTCCTGACCCACACCACACAGGGGGAAAAAGATGAAACTGGGGAACCCTGAATACAGGAGCCGAACGGCTATTGCAGCAAAACTAAGTATGGGGAAGATCCCTTTCTCAAGGAACCCATGACTTCACAGAAAATAAGCACACACACACACGAACACACACACACACACACACACACACACACCACCCATCACCATGTACACATGCACATATTTATTAATATACACACCCCACCATGTAGTAGATAAATACAATGCTATTCCCATGGTTCCTTCAGGTAAATTATGCCTAGCTTTCCAGGACGCTGTATTTTGTGGCAGAAGATAATTGCTGTCCCGTATGCTCAGCCACATTGGACACACAGAGCCTTCCCTTGCCTCTTCCTCGTTCTGTTGAGATCATATTGGGCTGTAGAGCCCATGTCAACTGCATCAGATGCACACTTTCACTTCATGGGGACTACACATCTGACATCTTGAAGGTGAAGAAAAATAGTCATTTGCCTAGATTATTCCAAAGCATAGTCTCTGATGGAGGCCTTTTAGATCAGAGAAGATCTGAAGGACAGTTGAGGGGAAGTGCTGGGCAATGACACAAGGGGCGGCCCAACTCTTCCTGGGGATGGAAAGGGGACCAGCAAGAGAAACATGGCAGATTTCTTTCCAGCTCAACCTGAGCCCAATTTCTTGGCATTGTAGTCACCCAACCCACATTTCTCCTGTTTCAAGTTCCTAAAATCATGGAAATCATTAATCTTTTGTTCATCCCAAAATAAAGCAAGCCCTATAACGGCAGAATGCAGTGATTTCTTCCACGGCATGTTGTTACTTCAAATCAAGAAATGGCTATCACACCTTGTGATGCTTAGACTTCAGAAAACAAAAAATGTGTTAAATATCCTTATACCTGTTTGTAGGTTTGAGTATATATATATATATATATATATATATATATATATATATATATATATATATATATAGTGCCTCATCGGAAAAATGACTTGTGGTAATAATAAATATGCTTTAAAAGCATATTACACATAAAAATAATATTCTATCAAGGTGAATAACAGCAGATTGGAACTTTAGAGCTGAAACAAAATTAGCAGATGTTTAAAATGTACCTTCAGTGGTCAGCAAGTTTTAAAGTACATATAATTGATAGCAGTTGCATTATTTAGAGCCAATATTCAGTAGAGAATGAGCAAAGTATGACATATCATTGGTTTTGAACACTATGATATAAATGCACATGCTATTAACAAATTGACTGTTTTTACTAAAATGCCCTATGTTCCATTAAGAACTTTTTAGGAGACAATAATGCCACAACAACTGACAGCTACAAATTCTGGATTGCTTAGTTTGAATTAAATGCTGTATTTAAATGTAAATGACATTATCCTATTCATTTTAGGCTAGAAACAGGCATAATAATTTCCCCCAGCATAGTAAGTTTTAGAAAGATTTTTTTTCATAGAAATAACAAAACCTTAGTATACTTGGTAGATTGCATTTCATTTAATATTTAGACTCAATGAAATAAAATCTGAAGCATATCTTCCCATGCAAAATAAATAAAAATACGAAATAATTTTTTAAAAAGGCAAAATGATTAAATAAAAGCATATATTTATAAGCAAGACAGAAAGCTGACGGACACTATGAGATGGTCTGCCAATTTCTGATTCCCTAGAGCCTGGTTTTTGTTAGCTATGTAAAATGAATGGCGATAAAACCTACAGCTATGCAAATTAGAAAGGTTTGAAGGTACAATCTCTTATATTCTGGGAATCCTAGGTGCAGAGCAAGAAAGACCCATGAAGGAAAAAAAAAAATCCTCATCAGAGGTAGCTTGAAGAGTCCTACAGGCCTTGGACCTGGCTCCAGGAAGAGATCCAAAGTAACTGGAAGACGTGCAAAGTGCAGAGTCCCATCGTAATAAAACAGTAACTTGTGACAAGAATTGCCTTCCTAATGCATTTGATGCTCAAGTCCGCTTGTCTTGTGGGCCCCCGAAAAGGAAAGTTAAAACTTTATTTAAAAGTGGCCTGGGCTGCCTCCTTGTGGAAATTTTCCTGAAGGAACAGACCTTTAGTTAATCCTCAAGAAGCCCCTTATGTCAGTCTCCCAGGCATATAAAAGAACAGCTCTTTAAAAGGCAATTATAAAACAATACTTCTAAAAATGAACAAAGAAAGCTAGTCTGATGGCTAAGTTTTGCAATACTACCACTCTGGAAGGCTGAAACATGACAACTGAAAGTTGGAGCCCAGTCTAGCCTATTTAGTGATTTAGCAAAACTGACTCAAAATTAAAAAAAAAAAAAGAAGAAAGTGAAAAGAAGCCTAGGGATGTAGCTTAATGCCAAGGTCCTGGATTCAACCCCTAGAAACACACACACACACACACACACACACACACACAAAGAGACACAGAGAGAGAAAGAAAGCAGTATCATAAAATTGTAAATTGCATACATTTGAAGAACTGGGAGAAAGATGTGAACAAATTAGACTGCACTTGAGATTAAGACACTATAGGCATTAAAAAAAGACAAAGGATGGAATGAGAAAGCCTAATGTACAACTAATAATCTAAAAACTATTTAAAAGAATCAAAAAACAACAATATTCAAAGAGAATGATTTCATATTGAATGAAATTTTCTCACATTTCTGAATCACAATGAATTCTAGTTAGAATAGATAAAATAAAATCTATGTCTTGCAAATATGATAATGTTAGGCAGAAAATTTTAACAGGTCTGGAAACAGGTGGTTGTAACAGGAGTTACGTGAAAAGCAGGGAATATATGAAGATTTTTTCCTTTCTTCCCTTTGTCTTCATCATTAGCTGTAGGTCAGATCCACACACACACACACACACACTCATGGTTTCAAACTTTAGCTGAAGAGCAGGCAGCATCTTCTGAATGCCTGTACAGTCCAGGACCCAGAAAGAAACTCAAGGTCTCATAACAAACTAAACAGAAAAAATTTACTTAGGGAGTAAACAGGGATCTACTTCTCTCTGAAATAGGTGGATACAGCCCATTTTCCTTGCTAAAAAAAAAAAAATTACGTTGGACAAAGTGGAGGATATTCCTTGAAGGTTACTCACATAAATGTAACCTGTGATCTCATTCAATACCTTGCCATCTTGGCAACTGCCCGCCTCCCCACTTGGAAGTGTATGCTTTCTCTCTCTGTCTCGGAAAACCTATCATTTTGCAACAAACTCTTCCTATGCTTTATAAGATGGCTTATGTGTCTTTTCTGAAATCTTTCATCAATGATGAAAAGCAGGGAGAAGGGTCTTTGGTTCCTCATGGCTTTAGGACCTCATGGTGTTAGAAACTAACTTTCCAGTGACAGTAGCAAAAATAAAGAATACTTAATAAATAAACAAGATTATTTGAAAGGAAGAGATTACTTGAAAGGAAATGTAAACTAGTATGTGGCTTCCACCTAAAAGAAAAGGCTGCCAGTGGTCAGCAGGCGGGTTGGTGTCTCCAATGGCACAGAGAAACGAAGAAAAACTACAACTGCCAAGTTAGGGAATTGGAGAGAGAGAAGCTGTATATTCCAGAATGGCAAAAAAAAAAAAAAGCTGCTTCCAGATAAACACAAATTGAAAGATTACCACAAATAGACCCCCCTATAAGGAGTCTTCTAAAGAATATACTTGCGGAAGGAAGGAATTGTCCAACATAAAAGTCTGATGTGCAAAAGCCATGACACAGGGAAGAGGACTAAGGTGGGTTAAAGAGATGTTGGTTTGTTGTGGAAAGATTGTGTTTACTTGTTGAGACTGAGGATGGCCTAAGGCAGAGATTTCAGGTGTTTGTTATTGATTTGTACACCAGGAAGTGAGGGAAACGGGCCCAAGGGCGGCTTTAAGTAGTTAAAGGAAGAAAGAAGAAACATTGTTGCAGTTTCTTGTTGGGAAGACTCTGGCTTACCTGAGTCTGAAGACTTTACTTGGCTTCTGTCTGCAATGGGGGGAGCAGCTCTCCAGTCTATGTTTCTGCCATGTGTCCTGACTGTTGCCAGCTGCCCCACGTATGGACTGTGCGAGACCTTCCAAAACTGTTATCTACATGAATCTTTCCTCCCCAAATGGTGGTTGTTGGGTATTTTGTAACAGCAATGAGAAAGTAACTAAGACAACGTGATATAGCATCAACAATGCTTGCTAGTTTGGAGAGGAGTTATTAATGCCCATGAGTCAGGAGAGTTGAGTTTGAGTAAAGATGCCCACATCTTTATTAATTGAGAAATGATGAAAGGGTTGATTAATTTTTAACTTATTAGGCATGACACGCGTGTGAAAATTTCAAGGGTAACCACTTAAAAAATGAAGTATTAATGAAAGAAAAATAATTTATCTGCTCAAGATAAAAAAGAAAATAATGAGATCAAAAACAAAAACAAAATAAAAATGACAAGATTAGTTGGCAAAAATAACTACATATATCAAGAATCATACTATATTTAAGGAGAGTACTCTGTCCAGTCACGTGATAAACATTTTCAGGTTGAATGCTTTAAAATACAGTGATCAAGCTCTTTATACACTATATATATATATATATATATATATATATATATATATATATATATGTGTACACATAAGCATATATACATGTATTTATATTATGTAAGCTATATGCACACTTATATACTTATGCATGTTTGTGGTACACATTTAGAACTTAAAAACCAAAAGTTCAAGTAAAAAGTTATACAATGTTCTAGCAAACAAATGCAAATCAAAGAAAACTACATAATATGCAGCAAAATTGACTCCTCAGTGAAGTTATTACCTAATGCCTTTATTTGCAATGATCTTATTCAGGTCCCTACATAATGACCTAAATTTAATTTTATTGAGAACATATAACATTTCTGAACTGTAAGCATCTACTAACATAGCCTTAAAACATGTAAAGTGAAACTTAAGAGAATTCTAATAAAAATGAATAAATCTAGTGTCATAACATGAAGCTTAATTCCATCAGTAACTGACTAATAAATAAGAGTCAGCATGCTGCAAATGCCAGCACAGACAAGTGAGCTAACTGAGAATTCTTTGAAAACATGTATAGAGCAAAAATGACACTGTACTGAAAATAAATTTCAAATAATAGGATAGTATGTTTTCTAAGCAAAAATCAACCTAATCAGAAACCAGTAACAGAGTAACTTAAAAAAAAAACTCTTGGAAATTACAATTTCTTTGAAAATTCACAGTTCATAACAATCACAAAACATTTTTACGAAAACATCAAGCATTAAAACCTGCAGGGCTAGATGGTGTTATCTGAGAGACTGTGAAGAACTCACTGAAGATACGCACACAAGGATGTAAAGAAGTGGTAGGTGCTACCCTCTATCACTGGATAAGGGTCTTTCCGTGATGTTTGCAGCTTGCTCTACATAGGCTGAGCACAATCCCACAGCAAACAAAAACATTAGAAACTCAGGTACTTGAGACATAGATCTTGTGGCCAGTACCTGAACTGTCCTCTGAAGGTGCAGCGCCTCCAGGTGGATCGCAGAGTGAGGGTGGGGCTCTACCATCATCTGCCCCACAAGCAGAGGAAAAGCAGATGGAACTACCCAGAGACAGCATGTGTCCCATGCATCTGGGTTAAGGGTGGGATGGATAACATAAGATCTTAGGCTCCAAGAAAATAACCTCTCTATCCTCAAAATGGACAGATTTGGGTAGGAGAGTGCTGTAGCTGATGCACATTTTCAAGTCAGTACTCTGGATACTGTGTGGTGAAGAGTACGAACAAATTAAGAGTAGTCGGATCTGGAGGTAAACACCTGCAATTTGGCTACTCAAGACGTTGATGCAGGAGGACAGCAAGTTGAAGGTCAGCTTGGGCAAGTTAGCAAGAACTTGTCTCAAAATAAAATTTAAATAGACATATTGATTAAGTAAACAACATTTAAAAAGAAATAAACATCCCTTAAAGAAGAATTTAAAAACAATTATATGGCTACAACCAACCCAACTCCAAGAGATGGAACTTAGTTCCAGCTTCCTCTGCTGTCATATGGGTTGAACTTCATGATTTCCTTCCAAAGAAGAAAACACGGAAACAAGGAGGGGTAACTTGACAGCAGACAGAGCTTTCAAATGCTGTCTTGGCTAAGGGACTAACGTGAGCATCACACTAGTTGGAGCACGGATGACACAATGGGAAGACAAGGATGCTTCATCTTCATGGTATTGTTTCTTCAAAAAGAGGTGATGGGGGAGAGTCATATGAAACCAGCAGGTAAGATCAAATTTAAGGACGTTACACAAAATAATAATTCAATAATCCCCCAATTCAATATTAAGTAAATCGTCCCCATCCAGGAAACTACATGAAATATGGACAACCCAACACAAAGAGAGCCCTGGTTTGGATACTAAAGCTTATAAAGAATGATATGAAAAAAGCCAGTCAAATACAAATAAAATCTGGAGTTGATTCAAAAGCGATGCATTTTCTTCGTTTAGTTCTTGTGAATGTAATACAAAATGATAGCATTGGGGAAGCTGGGTGAAGGGTAGATAGGAACACAAAGTATGGTCTTTATAGTTTTTATGTCAATCTAAACATTTTTCCAAATAAAGTTTATTCTAAAATTTTTTTAAAAAAGAGCTGGAGAAGTTGTTCAGTGGAAGATTCCTTGCCTACCTCGTAAGTGGTGAGGCTCTGGGTTCGATCTCGAGCACTGCAAAGGGAGCAAGCAAACAAACAACAAAACTAGCAGAGGGAGGAAGAATATCGGAGAGGCTAAACTCAGGCAAGAGGTGACCATATGTTGGACGAGGTATTAGCAACCGAAGCCATGAGAACTGGTCACAATCTGGGCATATTTCAAACTTACATGCTGATGATTTGCAGGTGGGTTGGACATGGAATGGGAGAGAAAGGGAGAAGTGAAGAATAGCTTCAAAGACTTTTTCTGGCTGGACAGTGATGATTGGAGCTGCCATAAACAGAGAGAGAAGCACACTGAGGGCTAAGATCAGGAGCTCATCCTTGGCATATGCACAAAGTGTCTGATGAGATTTAGAGATCAAAGAAAAGGAAAGATCAATGTGAGGACTGATAGTCTAATGGCGGCATTAAAAGTCATGGCCTTGTTATGAGATGACTCGGAGTGTAACCTATGACATCCTATAGTCCCGAGGTCAGGAAAGAATGAAACAAACAAACAAACAAAAAACGACATGGAAGAGCTGGTGAGACAGAAAGAAAGCCAGGAAACAGCAATGAACTGAAAAATTAGTTTAAAGCGAAAGAAAGGAAGGCAGGAAGGAAGGAGGGAGGGAGGGAGGGAAGAAGGCAAACAGGCAAACATTCCCAGAAATCAGTGACAGTGACGGTAATGCCTCAAGAAAGGAGATGGTCCGTGAAAAGTCCTGTTGATAAGTCAAGTAATGGGAAGGCTGAAGGACCCCTGGACACAGCAAGGTTAAAGCAAGAACAGTGTCCATGGAGTGTGTGTGTGTGTGTGTGTGTGTGTGTGTGTGTGTGTGTGTGTTGGGGGGGGGGTGACTCTGACTGGAAACAAGTCAGAGAAAGGAGAGGATGAGGAGAGAGAACTTCGAACTTCTTTGCGGGAGTTTATTGGAAAGGAGAGTGGGGTGGGTCGGCAAAAACTTCATGAGGAAGAGTAGCCCAAAGAATTTTCTTAAACAATTATTATCAAGGAGAAAGAAAATGATACGATGCCTCTGTGCTAACGGGGATGCTGCGGGAGAGAGAGAGAGAGAAGGGAGAGGCCTTGGCAGAAGCGCACAGGGCTGGAGGGAAGGAGGAGCATGGACTGCAGTCCCAAGAGGGCGTGCAGGAGTCCTCTTCTAGGAGCTGTGATTTTCTAGTGCAAGTTGACCAATTTAGAGGAAGAATGGAAGGAGCAGCCAGAGGTTTGAGCAGCAAGAAAAGATGGACCAGTTCTTTCAAAGAGTAGAAACCCAAACCCCCAAGGGTATGAGGATGATGGCCATGCAGAATCTTGACTGAGGTACGTAGTCATGAAATTTCAAATAAGTTAGTTGGCCGGCTAAAAGCCTTCTACCCCCACCCCAAGCATATTGAGCCACATGGATGCAGATGCAAAACCAGGATTTAATTAAGGTTTAGATATTGCTAGGAGAAGATGTAGAAAAAGATGTTCAGATCTGGGTGGTAAGGATGGAAGTGGTTTTAAAGTCTGATTAAAGAATATAAGCTCGTTTTAGTGGATTGTAGACCCTACCTGGTAAAAGGTAAAAGGATATTGGAGTTGAAATGTTAGAAAGACTTTGTTGCAAGAAGGAAGGTGGGTAGTCAGGCAGACTCTTGGAAGTGGGCAGAAGGGCAGTGCAGTTCCTGGCAAACCCAGGGGAAAGAGTGGGTGGAAGACAGTAATTAGAACATCAGCTAGGGGTTTGAAGGGACTTATCTAGGAAAAGAGTCTGTGGATGCTGATGTCATTCAGAAGAGATCATCCAGTTTGAGGGTGAATCAGAAAAATGTGAAGGCATTGGGGGTTGGTAGCCAAATGATGGTCCTCAGAAGAGGACACAGAAAGATGACTATTTAGAGAGGATACAGGAAAGGAGTCTGAAAACAGTTACAGGGAGCAAGGAAGACACCTTAGTCCTCTGGGTAGACTTAGGAGGGGGAAAGGCTATCACACTTGTCACAGCATCTTTAGGGGAACACCTGGTCTGGGCGAGACCAAGAGGCTAGGGAAGTTCAGGTTACAGAGAATATCATCGATGAGGGACCAGGACTCCCAGAGGACGCAGTCAGCACTTCAGGAATCAAGAAGGAATGGACAATGGGAGTGGAACAAGGAGTGAAACGCTGCATGGAGATTAGAGACATGGCGAAAGTAACCCTCCTCCACATGTAGCTTCAATTAGGAATTGGCCCAATCTCACCCGGAAAAATTTAACAAAAACTGATGATCCTATTTTAAGAGGTTTTTGTTGGCTTCTATACTCTGCTTCACATAAGAGGACGTAATTAAGACATGGGTGAAGGGGTGAGGGAGCAGAATGTGGGGGCTCCAAACAGTAAGAATGATTCCAACACAGAACACGCTGATTCTCACAGGAAGTGTGGGGGCAAGGTTGATTGTCTGCTTGTAGAGATGTTTCTACAGAGCGGAGCTGGATGGGATGTCTTCTAGGATCTCCCTCAATTTCAAAATTCTCGGAACAGGGCTTCTATTAAATTAATATAAACATTCATCTTTGCATTCCGCAATTCCATGATGCCAGTCCACTCTGAAATCTATGATGTCGGTCCTTGACCCCAACATAGTCTACGTAGATGCATGACTTCTCAAGTGGACTGAAGATGGAACTTTTTTTTTTTTTACATAAACAGCACATTTCTCTAGTTTTCTGTTGTTGAGAGTTGCTGACACCTCAACAAGATGACTTTTTATTCCTCGTGTTCTCTCTCATTTTATGTCCACTTTTTCCTTCTAATGTGAGAAGTTAGTGCCAGGGTCTGCTCCAAACTCTTTGACATTAGGATCATATAGGAAAAAAAAAAAACTTGGGTCCTTAATATTAATAATGTGTCAGCAGTGTAAAGAAATACATAAGGCCTCTTCAATCCAAGAGTGGGCTAGCCTGGGCTATACAGTGAGTTCAGGACCAGCCTGGACTGCAGAGTGAGACCTTGTTTCAAAGAAAAATAATCCAAGACTAGGGCCAATTGAGACAAGAATCTGAAGCCACATAGCACAGGGCAAAGCCCCTGAGAGATCCAAGGGCATTGCCTGAAATGCTAACCTCCTGATGATGTCCAAAAAATGTCATCTAGACCCTGGATGTCTGTGGAACAGACTCAGCACCTTCCCTATCTCCCCATCTACCTTCATTGGCTGTTCTTCTCAAGAACTATGCCTACCATCTACTATGTTCCTTGACGAATCAAGACACCACTTTGGAGGTTAATTCTCTTTGCCTTGCGATAGTCCCTCAAAGATTATTTAATTTACATTCTTCACTCTAAACAATGTATTTAAACATTTTAGCCCTTTAATTCGCTTCATGTGTACCTGTTGCTACAAACTACCACACCCTTTATGTGCTTCAGGCAACACTTATTTTCAGCCAGGCAGCATTACTTTTTTTATAAACCTTCCCTGCTACTTCTTTGCCAAAAAAGAGAGTTTTCCATTAATTTTCTTTCCTATCAGGTTAGTTTGGTTGCCTACAAATACTGAAGTCAATGTTAACATTGTTGATCGTTACACTATGTGCTTAGGATTACAGTTAAGATTATCTGGATGATGCTTGCCGTTTTAGTGAGTTTCTTTTTCTCTTTGACTTTTGATATTTAAAAAGGCCATTGGATTAGTCAGCTTTCACACTGCTCAGAAACAATACCTGACACCCACAACTTAGGAGAGGTCTAATGTAACTCACAGTTTCAGGAGCTTCAGTATATGGTTGCTGGGCTCCAAGGCACAAACATCGTAGTGGAAAGGTGTTGTGAAACAAAACTGCTTAGTTGATGGTAGCAGGACACAGACCTAAAGAATGGGCTAGCAACTCCACGCAGGCACCAAGGTTGTACCTCTATGGCATATCCAGGTGTGTTCTGTACTACTCTGTTAAGTGTTTCTTAAGCCAATGAAGTTTAGCCATCCGGATCAACTATGATGTTGTGTGTTCTTTGTGTACAGAAGCAATTAGGGGGACTGAAAAATGAGGCTTCCAATTCTTTCCAACTTTCCTATTTAAAAAAATAATTATGTACCTTTATAGTTTAGTCCTTTATTACTCCATTTTGTGTTGCTGTAACAGAATGTCAGATGCTGGAAATTTTATGAAGAAAAAGATTTATTTATCTCTCAATTTTGATGATGAAAGTAAAAAATGAGGCAACTTTCCCTGTTTAGCCTCTGGTGAATACTACCCCCATCCCTAGTGGCTACACTATAAGTGTCATAGAAACAGAAAGTGAAATGGTCACCTACGGAAGTGGCCAACTATGTGGAGTGGTCTTACATTATAAAATTTTACTTTTGAGAGAAACAGGTCACCACACAAGACCAACATTATTCTTTTCCAAGAGGATGACTCCATGACCTAATTATTTCCTATTCCTAAAAGTCCCAACAACTCTAACACCAACACACCAGGGACGAAGTCTCACAAGGACGTTTGGCGGATCACTGAAACCACAGCATCCTGCAAAGGGATTTTCTGACACAGAGTAACATCTGGAATAAACATTTAACAGAATTTGCCCCAAGAGAGGAGGAGAAAAGGAGACATCCTGGCAAAGAAAGGACCGAAGCTGGGAACCCTCTGGCACTACTCACAGGGTAAATAGAGAACACCTAACCCTTGGTCCTGCACTCATCTGAGGGGCTGGAAACTCCAGGAGAGACTCAACTGAAGCATTTCTACTCACTTAGCATGACAGATGTTCAAAACTAAAAAATAGGGATTTTTTTTAAAAAGATGCAACTTTTTTTATTTTGGTTAGAGGACTGAGATTTAGACTCTTAAAACTTAATTTATATTGTAGATTTACAATAAGCTTCCCTAGGCTTCAAACAAAGGACCCAAAGACCATGGTGGAAAGCCCTGAGGCCTTCTGAAAGAGCTTCAAGCAGCAGCTTTACGCCTGGAGGCAGAACAGGCTGTGACTCCGCAGACAGTGCTGTGTAGGTGGCTGCTGCAAGCTGGACCTGCCAGGTTGTCCCCAAGCCAGAGGCTCCAGGGACCATGGCACACTAGTCACAACCACAAACTGAAGCATGGTATACAAGCACTTCGGAAACCTTTTCTTTCCTCAACTAATCTTCTGAGACAAATCTGTCACAACCAGGAGCAAAGCTGAAGTTAAATGCTCATTCCATCCCTCGGACCTGTGTGGTCATCACCCAAAACTTATCCCGTCCTTGGGTGTTACCCAGAATAGGAGCAGAAGTCGTTAGCTGTTACTTTGTTGGGCTGGGTAGACATTGCACTCTTGCACAGACTTTGAGAATAAGATTCTGAATAATGAGGGGAGGAATCAGCAGAATGAGATGAGGTCAAGAGGAGAACATTGGATGAGAAAGAGCCTTGAAAACAATTTAGAAGGATAAAGGTTGTGGCAATAACTGCTCACACATCAAAAAGTCATCGAAAATATTAGCCAGAGTAGATTCTGTAGGGGGCGGGGGGGGGGGGGGGGCTCTGAGCCAACAGGTAAAAGAGAAAAACGAGGTTAAGAAAATAAAGGACCAGGAGAGGCAAGGACGAGTAGGCGGTGGGCCTTGAGTCTCAGCCCAGAGATCTGCCTTCTTATGCACCCAGAAACACGGGGCCTTGTGAATGACATCCTGAGACACATCACAGCCACTCTGAGGAGCACTCCTATGGGCTCCGCACACTGCCAGGAAACATGGCAGAGCTGAGCAAACAGTCTCCCCTCTGAATCAAAGGAGTCCAGCCTCTGCACCTTTGAAAGCAGTTTAGAAGCTGCCTTTCCACAGATGACAAGACAAGGTTTCATTCTGCAAGACAGCTTACATATAAACCAGTGTGCTTGGGGCTGGAGGTGGAGATCAGTGGTAGAGAGTGGATAATTACCCTTAATAATCAAAGCAAAGAAAGATTGTCTTTCCAAAGAATCAAATACACAAAAGAGCCTTGGTTTTAATACTATGCACACACTTCTTTGTCATCATCCTCGTCGTCTTCTCCTCCTCCTCCTCTTCTTCCTTCTTTGCTGGAAATTAAACCCTGGCCCTCATATATGCTACGTCAGGGCTTTAACACCTCTAGCTCCTAAACATTTCATTATTATTATTATTTGCAGGATTGGAAAGTGAATCCAGGGGCTTGTGCCTTCTAGGCAACTAAGCAAGCACTCCAGCCCTGAGCTACATCCCGAGCCCTTCTTATGCTAAGATGACATCTGGCTGCTTTGCCCAGCCTAACCTCAAACTTGTCATTCGCCTTCCTCAGCTCCCAGGTTATATTCTTTAAGAAGCAACCTACTAAAAAGGTGTAACCCTATATTTTAATGTTATGTACTAATTGGATCATGAGCACCAGGTGTGCAAGACCTCTGGCACCCTCTGCATCCATCCTCTCCCTGTCAGCAACTGAGGTTCTAGTCTCCTTTACCACCTCCACCTGCTTCCTTTCCCACAAGGTGAGCTCAGGCTTTCCTAATCTAGGACTTTGTGGCTCCCTGAGATGTTTTTTTTCCTCCAACTTCTTCGTAACTTTGAGTTGCCTAGTATTCCATTCCCACCATAGGGCTGTGTACTGACCGTCTCCTCTCACAAACAGCTCAGGAGCTCTGAGTGTTCCAGCAGCTGGTCATGGTGTCTGTCCACCGCAGCATGGCCATCAGCCTGCGACCCCTGCCCATGTCACCACTGTTCCATCCTGTCTGGTTCCTCCTGCTCACTGTGGTTCCTTACCCCACCACACTCTGAGCTCCAGAAGGAGAGTGGTCCCATCAGCCTTGTTCACTGCCCTGTCCCCAGTGCTGTGTGTCACCAAATATTTGCTGAGTAAACGTCAATGTTTTGGCAGACACTTTCTCCCCAGAGATGTGCCTCACCTGCTGCCTCTGAGCTGTTCCCTGGTTCCCACAGTGGCTGGTAAAGGCTGCCTAGTATACAGGCTCCATTAGTTCATGAGATACTGAATGACTGTTAAAATTTTTTTTTGTTTTTGTTTGCTTTGAAAAAGCAAAGTAGATTTACTTACTTTAGCTTAACAATTTATCAAAAAGATTTATATTGCTGTAAATTAATTGAATGTTACTGTGATCTTGCAGTCTTTCTCTTTTGCAGAACCAATTTCATGATACAATTGATGAGTACTTAAGATTAATTAAAATCCAGATAGATTAATCCACTTTAAAGATTGGCAACTACTCCTTTAATCCAAAATATAATTTCATATTTTCATCTTTGGATTAAAAAATTCTATATTGCATGCTCTTTAAGTACACACTTTCCAGTTTCATTAATTGATACATTCTCGTTTCTTTGACATGATATTTGTAGAATGTATGAATATATACACAAGCAAACTACAGTGAAACTACACTGAATATTTCCAAAGTAGATATTGTTCACTCTTCTTTGAGAAAAAAATTAATAGGCAAAACTCGGCAGTATGCTAACAGGTGCCACTGAAGGTGCATTAATGCTAAGGAAATGACTTCTTCACACCGCTTAAGAACTACCTGTTTATATGCTTTAATAACACAGCATCTCTTTCCTACCACAAGGAATTGCACTGATGTAAGAGGTGTGGGGCTTGGATGCCAGATGGCACTACATCATATGCCGGTGCTAAGACAAACAGAACTGGCCACATCTGGGGCATGTGTGTGCATCAATGGAAGAAATGTTTGATTAAATATATTCTATGAGTATAAAATATCTTCTTGGAGGTGTGATGGCACTAGAAGATATTATTTGTTACAACAATCTGCACTTACTGCCTTAAACAGCCTCAGGTGTGTGCCTATCAAACAAAATCTTCACACCCTGGACTATCACAAGCTATTAACATAAAATGAATAAGCTACTGACACACCGTTCTATGGGGAAAAGTCTTGGCTCCGCTTTCTCTTCGGTGATCTCTGGGAATAGGGAAGAAGGCATTTAACTCCAGTGTGTGTCTATTGAGTTTAATTGTTTTTTTTTTTTACTTTTATTCAGATTTACAATTGAGTGTTTTTAAATGATGGGACTCATCTACAATCCCTCATTCCACAAGCAAACAAACACAAAGCTTTGGTTTTGTAATACTAAGACGCTAATGTTTAGAAATTAGACTGTCAATCAATCCCGTCTCCTCCTTTCAAATAAAGGCCGAAAATCTCAGATTTGGGATCTGTGTACAATGAAGTTATTCTGGCTCTTTTCCTATGAACAAATAGGCACATAGAAATTGCCCAATTACATACTGTGGTATAATGGCTTCAACTCTATCTGTAGGAGTCTGGAAGTTAATAGATCATAACAATTAACTGCTTTCCCTCTGGACCTGGAATTCTATGTGTGTGAATGTTTATGCATCCACACTGATCTCCTCCAAATGTGGCTTTGCTACATGGGTGAAGCAGCAGAAGTTTCCATTCTGGAACATTCTGTAGGCAAAGTTAAAGCTCTTTCATCTTATGGTCATGATTCTTTTAAAGCTACTCATAAGCTGTAGCCAAGGGGTCAAAACAGACAGTAACAAGCAGAACCTGACACTGTGCTCTGCAGCAACCAACTGGGTGGGATAAAAGAGCGCTAACTGCCCCACAAACCAGGGCTGGCCACAGTGATTGACTTGAAGCCAAGGTAACATGGCAAAAACACAACGTGACTTTGTGACAGGTGACGTAGAGCACACATGCTTACTGTTGAGAATGTCCTCTTGTCCTGCTCAGCAGTGAAACAGCTTTCTGCTCTTACACACTTCAAGATGGGAGTAGAAACAGTGTGCTTTTGCCCCAGTGTTTCTGTCCCAGACACCACAGCATTTGTCACAACACTGTGCCCTCTTGCTTCTTTCATTCAGAATATGACTCTTGCCGATTTCTTTACATGAGATATAAAATCTCCTGTGTAAATCTTCAATTTCTTTACCTGGAATATGTAATTTATTTTGTTATATTTGCTTCCTTTATTGTCTCCATCTTATAGGAAATGTAACTGAATTTGTTGGAGAACCAGCTTTCTCACTGAAAGAAAGCACAGATAACGCCTTCCTTCTACGAATGTTATGGAGATTAAATAATACATTACTTGTAAATAATGCGTCTCTACTAACTTACAATGTGTTGTAAGCAATGTGTGTGTTAGCAATCCTTTAGGGGAGCTCCTGGACTACATAGGTGATTTCTTATCCGGTGACTGAATCTGAAACCTCATCTCCCAGGGTAGAAAGATCATTTCCTTTAAGTTCTGACTCAAGTGAACCTTGAGGCTGATGGGAGATTTCTGAGTAGCGGTCAACAGCTTGGTTTTCCATGTGTATTTGTATCCAACGGCACCGCCTGCCTGGCTGTGGCTCACAAGCTTATAACTCAGTGTCCGATGAGTCACGGGCATGGCTTGTCTGTTGGTTAGGTACATGTGCAGCGCAGCTAGGGGCTCCAGCCCTTTTAGAGTTTCCTATGGCTTCTACGAGGCACGAAGAAAGGACACTTTCACATAGTTAATAAGTGGGATAATCTTTAAACAAATTTTCTGTAAATAAGGTGGAAGCATCACTGGCCCCAGACGAAGGCAATCTGAGATCCTTCATTCGCTTCTGACCCTGAACAAGAAGGGAACTGAAAAATTGACTGTTTGAACTCTCTGAAACAAATGACGCTTGAGTGGCTTCATGCATAATAACTGCCTTTGAGGTAAATGGGGCCATCCGTCAGCAGCGCCGATGCTGTGATCTAACCTCTATTTCTGCAAGGCCCTTTGCCCAGGGACTAAACCCCCAGAACCTTCTGCCCCGGCACAGACCAGGCCCCCAGGGATGCAATCAAAGCTTTGCAGAAGTCTCCAGAACAGATTAGGAGGAAACACTGCAGGCAGAGATTGGTAGATGTCTCTTCGTAACAGTGTTGCTAGTTTTAAATTTTAAGATGGGCAGCTTATGTGCTGCTCATACCTATGTAAGTACGATGCTGTTTTTGCGAAGCTTGTGGGATGGGCTGTGCCTTGCATCGCTATGCCTCGGTTCTTGCTGTGTGTGGAGGCAGCAGCGAGGACTCCCTAAGTGATGCCCTGTCACCTCACAGGAGGCGGATGCACCCTGACAGAGCCGGCTCCCCTTGGGGCTTGGTCTCTGAACTCAGCGCTACTTTGTGGAGAGGGTGGGATGGTAAGAAGAGGCACCCATGCTTCCCTGCCCGCTCACATTTGTTAGCCTGGGGCTATATGCTGTTGGGCTTCATTTTTTTTAACCAAATACACACTTATACGCCTGCAGTTTGTGTGATGAACTTAAGATGAAAACAACAGAAGATGGATAGGAGTCATTTTTGGACAAGATCTACCTCCAAGGAGCGTACAAAGCAGCAGATTCATTTCATCACCTCTAGCCTGACAACTCGCTGACATTAAAGCAAAGCCATGTCCTAATCGTCACGCGTGTAACCACTCTTTTTTTCTTTTTTTCGCATTTGTATGCTAATCACGAGAAGCAAAAATAGACTTAGATTGGAAATCAAAGATTGGTTGTATACAGGTAATAGAGTGCTTGAATGCTTTATTTAAAGATAGAAGGCTCCTGAACCAGGCTTTATTATTGAACTAAGACTATCTATCCTTTTTGACACTTTTTAAATTAAGTTCTTCCTCTAATTTATGTTTTTGTCAGCTTTCTTCCCTTACCTGGTTTTAAACTGGCATTTCCCCCCTCTCTTTCTAAGTAATAAACTACTCCAGAGCAGAGAAAAAAAATTTTAATGACCCTCGAAATTCAGATTAACAAAATGGATCATTTGTATACGGCCATAGAATTATGAATCCTTCTGAAATATCTGTGGAGAAATTTTGCCTGATGCAAAATTTCATTTTCTCTCTCTCTAACATATCTCTGACTCCCTTCTTTTAAAACTGAAATGGTTATAGTACCTCTTTAGAAAGGTCAAACACAGAAAAGAAGAGAGCTGGGGAGGGAGGACCCACCAGAAAAAAAGTCTTTTCTTTTTTGAATGAAGGGAGACAAGCTCCAACAAAGTGTTAGCACATTGAATAGAAACTAGTTTGTCTAAAGTACTTGCCCCTTTGTCTAAGCTCTGCCTGCTTCCTCATGGCTGTGCAGCCTGCCCCCTGGCTCCTGTGAAGCCAGCCTGCCCACCTCCTGGTATGGTCTGCCTCCTGCCTGACTTCTGGAGTTCAAGGGAGCTTAGGACAAACAGAACAGAGGAGCAGCTGCCTGTGATAGCTGGTGGCAGCCAGAAAATCTACTGTGATGCCTGGTTGGAAAAAATTTGGAACAATGCAATTTCCCCCACTTACCACAACCTCTGCCTGGGAACTACAAGCCAGACCTAACATGCAAACTCTCCTGCTGCCTGGCCCTGTTTTAGTTTTGACATTGGGCATATTAAAAATTAAAAGTGAGCATGATATAAAGGGGAAAGTCATAGTTTAAGTTGTTGCTGAGATGAATGAAGAGTTGGGGATCAAAAAATACCTTTAAAATATTCATCTATAGATAAAACATTTTGTCCCCAAAGTTATTCTCTTTCTCAGAAAATGCCTTCTATTAAAGAAGTCTGGTTGACTTTCACAAATGGTATGCTTCCGTTTTTCTTATTTACGAAAGCAGGTTTTTCTGCCACGCATGCTTTTCCACCTTCTCTCTACTTCCCTGTGTTTTTCCAACCCCCCTATGCTGGGTGGAACCCCATGTCCTCTGCAGGAATGACTGCATGCCCATTTCTCAGCAGAGGAGCAGGCAGCCCACGAGGACACATCGTTCACATGCACTACCCCCAGGCTCAAGGGTTGACTGCCACTGACAGTGGCGTGGCCCCTCCTGACTCGGCTCCCCCTCCTCTAGAATGGAGCAGTAAAAGTTAGTGCTTTTACCAAGTTCTCATGTGTATTAGGAAAAAGTCCAGCATTAATCGATATTATAATAATACACTGAGTAAATTAAATTCAATAAACATAATCCATTATAAAGAAATTAAATAAGACAATGATGTACTGAATAACAGTAAAAAATCGTAGTGCAGGGGTTCAGGTAAATACCCAACATGTTTAAAAGTTTGCTGTCTAGTACAAGACTGCTATAGTTTAAATATAAAAGGAGGAATCAACATATTTCTTTCCATAGTGATTGTATCAGTTTACACTCCCACTAGCAATGTAGGAGGGTTCCTTTTCTACACACACACACACACACACACACACACACACACACACACACCCCCCTGAAAATCAATATTCCATTTGACTCAGCTATACCTCTCCTGGGTATCTTTCCAATAGTTTGAAAGTTAACACACAATAGTGATTACAAGCAATCCCACGTTTATAGCAGCACAATTTATAACAGCCAAGTCTTCAAAGAAGACAAATTATGCCTGGTCACAGATGAATGGATAAAGAAGATGTGGTACATATACACAACAGAGTACTACTCTGCCATGAAGATGGACAAATTTGAGTCATTTGAGTTGTAGGAAAGTGGACGCACCTTGAGACCATCGTGCTCAGTGGAATGAACCAAACTCGGAAAGTCAAATGTCATATGGTTTCTCTTATATGAGAGGAAAAAAACATTAAAAAATGTAAGAGACATGGAAGAAAGTAAGATTGACTTTGTGGAGAGAGAAAGGGAACATGGGAGAGGTGGAAGGGTAGGAAGGGGAAAGGTTGTCATATGTAAAGAAAAAATAGGTCTCTCAAAAGGCCCCCATCCTGAGTGCTTGATTCCCAATGCTGCAATGCTTAGCGGAGGGGCCTAGAGCTCTAACTGGATTATTGGAGTGCTACCCTCACTGGAGCACTGCGCTGATCATTTCACAGCTGAGAAGGGCCTCAGTGATGCAGCACGTCACTGAGATACGCCTTTCAAGGTTTAGAATGTTCCTGGTCCCTTCCTCTACCCCTAGCTCTTCTTTCTTTTTCTGTTCCACCATCTGCCACGAAGTAAGCATCCTTCTTTTGCTATGCATGTCTGCCATGATGCTTCTGTATTGGACCCACCAGACAGGTACTGAAGCTTCTGGCAACATGAGCAAAACAGATCATTTCTCCTTTAAACTGTGTATGTCAGGTGTTCTTTCCCAGCAAAGAAAACTCCCAAATCCAAGGATTTGCAAGAGCTGTGAAGATAATTATTGACTAAAATAGAACGAATAATTGGACATTAAAGTGAACTAGAGTTTCCAAGAAAGAATTCTGAAGGAGAATATGAGTAAGGTATCATCAAAAGTCAAAGAAAGGTGAAGAAGTAACTAGTTGGGAAAATGTTGAAAAGTTGAAATCCATTGTGATTTCTTTACGAATTACTAATACTTAATAATGAAATAATAATGCATGAGCTAAAGAAATAAATGTATGCAATTCATATGCTATGAGCAGACTCCAGTTTATGCAAGAATTGGTGTATAATAAAGAAAGCATCATGCTAGGAGTGGTGGCCTATGCCCGTAACCTCAGCACTTGAGAGATTGGGAACCTGAAACCTGAGGGGTGTGAGTTCAAAGCCATATGAGAGAAAGCAAAAGGAAGTGAAGGGCAGAAATGGGGAGGAAAAGGGAGGAGAGGGGAATGGAGGGAAGGGGTGGCAGGGGAGAAGGGAAAGAGGGAGGGAAGAGGAGAAAAAGAGAGAAGGAGAAGGGAGGGATAGCGGGGAAGGAAGAGGCGGGGGTGGGGGAGAGGGATGGAAGAGGAAGACAACACCACTTTGGTCTACAGATGTCAGCCTTGGCCCTATGTGATGAGGGTATGATACAGGGTGAAGCCAGATATGACACTGCAGGATGCGGACTCAGGGGCTTGGGCTCGGACAGCTTTGTCTTTGTAGATGAGACGCTGAATAGTTTCTTGGCGCCCTTCCTTCCTCTCTAAGATAGGATGCACTAACAGTATTTCCTCACTGGGATGCTAACAGGATTAATTTAACTACTACACACAAAGCCATTAGCACTCACTCAATAAGTGTGGAATAAATGGCATTCTTTTTGCTCCTTTGTTGTTTTTGAAATGTTAATTTGAATGTCAATTTCTAACCCATAACTGTAACACCATGAATTGCAGGCAAAATAAAAATTTAATACAAAACTTTAAGACAGCTTAGACAAAAAGTTTGTTTTAGTATGGATTAGTTTCTAAGCAAAAAATAAAAATATCAATACAAGGGTTATAAACTATAACAGAAAACCAACAGATCTGACAAGATTTTTTAGAATTCTAGACATCTATATCAAAACATCATGAACTATGAAAACTATCAAAGTGGGAAATATTTGTAATACACATGTTATATATACCCAACTCATAGCTAAGGGATTCCAAAGTAAGCAATAAAATGTCAAAGAATAGACAAACACACGTAGGAAAACCTAAGTGTCTGCTATGGTGTAAGGTAGAGAACTGGTCTTCTTACCAGCAATAAACAATGTATTTATATTGATTATTTCCTCAAATGACATTCCTTTCACCTTGTCCTCTGTAACCTCATCAGTATGCTCCCCCACCCCACCCTTGGTCCTTCTCTTTGCTTCTAATTGAACACCAACAAGAGGAAATTTGGAACCAGAATCTAGGTTAGCTACTAGGTTTTCACGAATTCTCTACCGGACTCCTATTTGGACTAAGTAGAAAACCAGGAAGCTTGTTACAGTCTGCCTGGAAGGTGCACATCCATTCTCCACACACAGTTAACCTTCATCCAGCAGTTCCTCTTCCACTAATTTAACCAACAATGGATTGAAAATATTTGAAACAAAACTACATGAAAGAACAGTGCTGGTGAGGCTGTGGGGGAAAAAGGAACCCACTTGCCCTGCTGGTGAGAACGTAAACTGGTACAACCACTATGGAAAGCAATGTGAAAGTTTCTCAAAAGATTGGAAATAAATATTCCCTTCAATCCAGTGATACCTCTTCTGAGAATTTTCCCAAAAGAGTTAAAAACAACATACAACAGAGATACATGTATACTCATGTTCATAGCAGCACAACTAACATTAACTAAAATGTGGACAACACCAAAATACCCATCCACAGACCAATGGATATATAAATCATATTTACACACAATGGAAAACTACTCATCTATAAAGACAGATAGGTTGGAGGCTTTTGTAGGCAAATGGAGGCAGCTTGAGACCATTATGCTCAGTGAAGTGAGTCAGAAGGAAAAGGTTAAATATTGAATGATTTCTCTGATATGAGAAACAAAGATCACAATTATTTCATAGAACTAATTGAGGGGAATATTGGGAATTAAAGGGAAGAGGGAGAGGAAGGATTTGCAATTTTGCCATGATATGTATAAACACAAAATACTCAAGATCAGTTAAACATTATGTATTACATCTATACATATCAATAAAATGAGGAGAAAAAAGGAAATGTGAAGACGATTTTTCTTATGATTGTTTCCTCAACATGGAGGGAGGAGTCATTTTTTTCTGTCAAGAGCCATTTGGATATTTATGACTGATTCATGAGTCAGACAAAATTATCAACCTAAAAATGAGTATGTTGTATCTGGTAAAACACTTAACTAACTCACTGTCGCGAGCACTCCGTAAGAGGAGACAGACAAGAAAGAGGCAGATGAATTTACCTTGGAAATGTTCTTTATTCACACAACAATCAATCAATCCAATTCATAAATCAAACCATAATAAATCGATCAATTAATTAATTAAGCAGGAAAGCAAGCGTTGTTCTGCCTCTTAAACCTATTCCCGTCCTGGGTTCCTTATGCTCACTATGTGACGTGTTCTTGACTACTGGCGACACAGCCAACCCGCGTATGAGCTTGTCCAGGGCTCGCCAGTCTGTGGCTGGATCAGGACCCACCGATAGCTGCTCGGCTGGACAGTCACTCCTTCTCCAGGGGGTCTCGCTCTCGGGACGCGAGAACGAGGAGCAAGACGCGTATCCTGCGTTCAGAGTCTGTGACTCCGACCTTGACCCTGAGCTTAGGACCAGGATAAGTCATCTGAATATCACTTAATGTATATAAAGAATGTGTGAAGCTTATATGCAAATACCATACTGGTTTTTTTTTTTCCAAGAAGGCTTGAACATCTGAAGATTTTGGTACCCACCAGAGGTCCAGGAAAAAACTCTCAAGGATATAGGGGAGCAGTAGCATTTCATTGGTCAAATAGCAGATACTGGCCCAAAATTAGTTCCAGAAAGGTTGAGAAAAGCCATCTGTGCCAAGAAAGAGGATATAGGATTAGGAAGAATCTAGATGACTTCAGCTACATTATCATAAAATCATAAATCATACTTCACAAGAACGGAGTATGGAATGGCAAAACAAAGTGACTCTTCCATGGAAGGAATACTTGAAAAAGCTTCATCTCATCATGATAGAAAAAAAAAATTGAGTTGTATAATCAGCATGAATCTAAATCCAAAGCAAAAAGAGAAAAGAATAAATATAATTAACAAATATACTATTAAAAATTGACAAGTTACGGAGACCTTACATTTTTCTTTCTATCTTTTCCAAACTCTGTGCATCAGCACATATGACATTTGTTTTAAAAATTAACAGCATTGGACATCTACCCAAAAGAGTGAACAGATCCACACACTGTGCATATGAAGTGTGTCTAGATGGTACTCTCGGATTCCCTCATGCTGCTTTGGCATCTCATACTTTCTATCTGAGATACCTCTTATCTGAAATAAAATGAGTAATCACTGATTTCCTCTCAATCTTGGGATGCTGTTTTGCAGTCCTGTTTCTCGCTGACACGGATGTCTTTATTCTCCTTCCAACTTTCACAACTGCTGGTAGAAATTCAGCTGTCCATCTAATTTCTATTTCTTTGCAATCCCTCTGACCGACCATTCTCTTCAGAGGCCCAACTATGAGTTACTGTGTGTAGATTTCTTTGTGTTTTGGTCTCTGGAATCACTGAGTTTCCCAGATTTGCACCTCAGTATCCTGCTGCAGTTCAATAAAAAGCCAGAGGATTGCACTGCCAAGCACTTCCCTCATCTCCGCTCTTCCACTTGTCCCCAGAGGACGCTGATGTGTAACACTCACAACTACGAGGTCCTCAGGCGTTTCCTCCCTTGCTGCTCTTCCATAGTCCGTTTCTTCCCTCGGGGTGGCATTTTGGATGTTTTTAGTATACCTTTTGTTCACCAGTTCAATTCTTTCGCCTTATCTAATTTGTTTTCTACCAGTAATCTTAGAAATTTTCAGTCACATTTTCACCCCGGTTCTTTCACTTTGTTCTTTTTCGGCTCAATTCCCATATTCTCAAGCTCCTCCTTATGATCACAGTCCTATCATGCCCCTTTGTTCCCTACTTTCGGTCCCACCCATGACGCCATCTGAAGCATGTCAGGGAGGGGGGCTGTGCTTTGTTATTCCTGTTATTTCCTCTAAAGACCTTCATAGAAATTTTGTTTAGGCTACTTGAAGTCAAATAGCTTTGGACAGGCATTCTATTTGCTTTTCTGCCGGTCACCTTCGAGAATTATCAACATGAGCCGGTTCAGTTCTAAATTTCAGTTTTCTACCATATAGACGGTGTGAATTAAGGCCACAGGTCGGAATGAAACATGACTCTACTGGTGGGATTTTATTGTTGTCCCACAGAGCCTGTTCAGGTCCTGCTATTTAAAATGAGCTTCCTTTCCAGGGGACTCAGTCCCTAGAGCTTCACCGTGCTCTAAGAGCCCTCCACAAATTCCTCTTCTCCTAGGCATCTTTAGGATATCAAAACATGAGCTCAAGACTGCAAAAGTTGGCAGAAAAACTGCACAACGAAAGAGTTGCTTTGACACTTATTGCCAAATCCTTTGAGACCCTGGTTTTAAATGGTTTTCAGCCTTCTGTTGATTCCTTCTGTTTACTTAGCTCAATGGTATCTTTCAAAATACAATGTATTTAGCTTTTACGGTTTGCAAAAACAGTCTCCACGGAGAGGGTATGAAAGTCAGTTTTGCCACCATGCAGTCAAACATGGAATGCCTTTTCTTTTGTATCTCCTATTCATTGAGCTAGATAACAAACACATGACTGGTTGTATTATTAATATTGTATAAATTTTTGTATGCTTCAATATTCATAAAAATCAAACATTGAATTTCAGAAGTTATAAAAATAGCATTAATAAAATGCTGTGGAAGAAAATAACTAAATTGTTAATATATTGACTAATTTAGAAAACAAAGAATTAAATAGAGATGTGATTTTAAAAAATTAAATTGTGTTTTTTGTGATTGTTTAGTTGGGCTTACCTCCTGTCAGCCCAAAAACCTATGAAATAGACTAGTGGTTGGCAAGTGTCGGACTGCAGGACAGATCCTGCTTGCCACCTGTCTTTGTATGACACTCAAGTCAAAATGGCTTTTACATTTTTAAATAGTTGGGGGTAAAGATTGAGAATAATATTTCGTGACACATGAAATTAAAATTTTATGTAATTTAATTGTAGTGTTTATAAGAAAGTTCTGCTGGAACCTGACCTTACTCATTCATTCGTGTTCCATCATTGGCAGCTTTTCGTTGAAAGCACAGAGCTGAGTAGTTCCGATAGAGAACATATGGCCCACAAAGGCTGTGTACTGACTCCTGGCCTTTCACAGAAAAAAATGTGCAAACTCCTGAAATAAACAAATCTCTGACAGAATTGCCAGAAGAGTCCTATGAGGGAAAAAAAAAGAAAAATAGAGACACAGAGCTATACTCATTTTAAAAAGGGATGTAACTACAAATACAGAAGAAATTGTAAACACTAAAATTGTCTTTGAAAATATCAGTGGAACAAATAATGTTCTAGGAAAATGTACATTACTAGCATGCTCTCAGGAAGAGGTAAAATGGCTGACTAGATTGCTAACAATGGAAGAAATGTGGAAAGTTGTCATAGAGATAGATCTCCCTTCTTCAAAATGCCATATGTGCTGATACTCTCACAAGCAGGCTACCTCAATCAAATCATTTCCATTTTATTTAATTCTTTTGAGGCAATTAAAATTAATTTATTTTAATAATTTTTAAAAATTCTTCTATTTTTCCAAAATGACTACAGTCCTGACACCAAACTATGAAGAGTACAACAAGATATATACTACCAAATTACTAAAAAATAAATTAAATGTAACCATGCACAGAATTCTGCAGACAAGCAAGTGTTTTTCAGAAACGTGGAAATACTTAAATATTATATATTTATTAATACGTCTACTTTTGTTGCTAAATCATATGTACAAAGTCAAACTGTGAACTCAATGTATGCTGAAGTTTCATCTGGTAAGATTTAATATTCATTCATGATAAAACTTCATATTGATATATAAGAAATTCTATCTTGGATCAACTAACACCCACGTAAAATTGAAACACCAGAAATATTTCCAGTTAAGTAAGAAAAAAAAAAACTCATATTATCAAACATTTTCTTAGAAGAGGAATTTGACATGATATTAGAAAGTCAATAGAAAATTCATCATTATTTGGAGGTGTTATTATAATATGATTTTAAGAAATCCAAGAACACATGTGAAGATGGTAATCCATGCTGCCTGTCTTCCTGCCTCCTGGTTTTCTTTCCCTCCCTTCTTTCACCTAGCCTGGCACCAGATCATAGAACTTAAAGGAGCTGAAGAAGGTGTCCAAACTAGAAGGTGGCATGGTGACAAGGGCAGGCTGGCTGGCTGAAGATGATCTCCACACACACAGGACCAAGAGAGACTGGCCAGCAGGGCCGGGCTCCTCCCGGCTGCTGCAGTGGCCCGACCGATCCTCCCCGTCTTGTAGAGAGCACCTTGCTGGCCAAGAGCAGCAGTCTGAGGGAGGGTTTGAGGAGGCACGCACACGGGAGCCACAGTGGGGGAGCAGAGCTGCGACAGAGATTGATCAAACACCAGGACCTTGAATGAACAAGAAAGAGCAGGGTGGGTTTGGAGCACTTGCCTACCCTGAGAAGCCCTGTGCTCTATCGCCAGCACTGACAAAAGTTGAAAATAAATTTCAAAGTATATTGAGAGAGGACATTCAAAGCCCCGTCTCCCACTGTCAGGTCAGCAAGTCAAGAAAGTGGAAAGACAGAAAAGTAAGCCCTGCAGTGTTGCATTGGAATTATAGGTATAGCATGTGAATTATGGCTTTTAATAGATACACAAATAGATGTTGAAAAAATTAAAAATTGCAACAATATGCACATCCCTGTGTTTAAGCATGTTTATGTGTAAACACAGAACTGTACTCCTTGTGCTGTCCCCTGAGAGGCCTGTGGGCAGCACCCCAACCACCCCAATAGGCACAACAGTGCACAAGTCTATCTGTAAGTTCCTAAGTGATATACTACACTAAAAAAGGAATGGGAACTCTTCTGAGAAGGGCCACTTCCATTGCTGAAGCAAGAGCAGAGGTGTATGGGGAGGACTGGGGCCATTTCTGTGCCAAAAAACCATGAGCTATGTCAGAAGAATGCAGAGCCAGCTTGAAGCCCTCCTGAGGGCTGCACGTGGCACGACTTGAACATCGTCACACATACTGACAGTGACTTGTTAGCCCTTGAGTAAAGAACTGCACAGATGTAAAAAAATAAAGAAATACATAGGGAACAATCCCTTATTTAAAATAGATTGCTAACCAATCTATGTAGAAAGAACAGTGCTGCTGGGAAAATTATCCTTTGGTGTTTGCTGGGTGGTAGGAGCCAAGGGCAGATCCCAGAGCTCAGTGCAGGCTAGCTGCCAGCCTCTTTATCACCAGGTCCCACATCCACCAATCTCCGTCACCATCACCACCACCATGAGTTACAGGGCTGAGATCCAGCAGTGACTCTCCACTCAGGGGACTCTAAACCTGGAACCATTCTCAGAGGCATAGAAAGTGGTGGCTCCAAAAGTCTCATATGGGTGCCATCTACCAGCAGGAACAAAAAGGTCTTTCCAGTGAAGAACTGGGGAGCAGGAAAATGGTTCCATCTAAAAAATAGATAGGGTTTCATCACAGGAATGACAAAAGAGAAGTATTTGTACATTCGATTGGCATAAAGAGAAATCCCAGGAATTTCTGGCATTTTCTGTGTGAGATTAGGGGAGAAGGTGCGTTCTGAGGTCACTGGGGGAGAAGGGGTGTGAAAGCAGCAAGTAGATCGCCCTAGTGGAGTTCCAGTTCCAGGAAGGGAATCTGCCGCTATCCCAAATCATTTCAGATGCTGCCTAACCGTAGGGCTCCAGCTCCACATGTTCGGTTGTGAGAATCACTAGAATAACGAAAGTGGAAAACTGAGAGGGACGAAGGAGCAGGCAGAAGGCCAGGCCCAATGCCACCAGCCTGAAAGCTCAGCAGGCAAGTTTCCACCTTACCACATGTGGAGACCTGTGGACGGGGGTCACAGGCTTTCAATTCTGCTACCAGGAAAATAATGGAAGGCGCTGAACACTAGAGTGCTGGAGAACCCAGCGGGCCAGAGGGAGAGAAGGTGCAGCGGGTGATAGCCCGCTGCTTCACAGGGGGCCTCCCGCGTCCCCAGAGCGCCTAGAGACCCACATTCAGCAGGCGTTTCAACACGGGTAGGATGGCAACTTCAGATACCCACACGGATGTCCAGGAAACACTAAACCACAGATGGCAGAGACAGTGGCAGAGGATTCACAAGCTAGAAATTTGTCCTCTTCTAAAATAAGGAGAACAGAGATGGGTGAATACTAGGAATGAATATAAAATTCCAGCAATATAAAGTGAACAATGAAGTTGAGCATGGTGTTACATGACTATAATCCCAGCACTCTGGGAGGCAGAAGCAGGAGGATCTCAAATTCTAGATCCGACCAATCTACTTACAGCATTCCTGTTTCACAACATAAATAAAAATAATCAAAGAAAACAAAGTTGAGGGTGTGGCTCATGCAAGGACCACACATTCAGTTCCCAGTAATACACACAACCACACACACAGACACACACACTCACACAACAATTGGAACTGAGGACATTAGGCGCTCCCTTGCTGACTACTGATGGGATAAGTGGATCGAGGTGCATTGTCTGTGCAACTTTGTGCCTTTGTCATTTTTACCTAACATTTCTCTCTTTTTTTTTTTGGTAGTGACAAACATATTTTTAAAAGCCGTTTTTTTTTTCTCAATATGCCTTTAAGAGTGTTAATATTGCTTCATACCGGGCCAAGAGAAGATTTTTAAAGAATTTAATTTTTGAATTTGTAAGAAAAGTTTATAACTTATTTAACAAAATATTCAACCAGCTATAAGTGCCTGCTATAGAGATTGTAAATCATTGTAAAAGAAAAGAATCCGTATCGTGATAATAGCGGTAGCTGTGACAGGAAGTGTCAATGGACACTAAAAAACTAATGGTGAAAGTTTAAGGAGTCTTCTTATCTCTAAGGACCCCCCAGCTTTTGTTTATTATAAAGATTTCTGAGAGCTGCTATGACATGACCACAAGCTTCGTAGCTTATTCTCTCTCACTCCAGAAGTGCAGAGTCGAGGAGCTGGAAGGACATTTTCCCTCTGAAGGCTCCACAGGGAGGATCCTTCTTACCCTGCCTAGTTCCCAGGGCTGGTGACAGCCATTGGCATCTATGCAGTTATGGACTCATCACTGAAATCGTTATCTCTGTTATTGCATGGTCCTCTTTCCTCTGCGGTTGTCTTCTAACTTCTCTTATAAGAACACCAGTCACTGGATTTCAGGCCCCCCTAATTCAGCATAATCTCACCTTAACTTGATTATAAGGTTGTAAGGGTGGAGCCCTTATAGATGGAATTAGTGCCTTCATGAAGAGGTTCTAGAGAGAACTTTTGCCCCTTTCCCTCTGCTAAGATATATCAAGAAGACATATATTACAGTCCATAAATACAGTATTTCCACATCTATAACCTACAAAGAACTTATCTTCAAATGCACAAGTTTTGCACATTCATGGGGTTTGAGGTTAAGACCGAAGCGTATCTTTCTGGGGAATCGATGCATATATTCAACAGTGTCAAGGTGAACGGAGATAAGCATATCTTGAGAACGGTTCTAGATGGAAGAAGTTTAAAAAGACATGACAGTGAACGCAATGCCTCATCCTGGATGGGATCATTTTTCGATGGAATATATCACTGAAGCCCACTGGGTTGAAGGGCATCTATGAATTACATGGTAGAAATCTACCAAAGTAATTTCCTAATTTTGATGGTAATTTACTATATTTTATTTCCTTCTTTGTATGAATTACTTGGGGCTGCAGAGTATTAATGTCAGTAACTCTATCTCGTAGTTTTGTACAAGAATGTCCTTTGTATTATTCATGTATCTTTTCTGTGAGTTTGCAATTATTTTAAAATAATTATCATGCTAGCTTAAGAAAAAAATAAGATAAAAATAATAGATAAGTAAAATTACTTCCATTTAAACTATGTTCTTCAGTAAAATGATCAACTTAAAATGAAATTACTGTATAATTTTTAAAATACTAGAAATATTTGCCTTTAGAGTGGGTTCATCAGAAAAATAAGGTGTGTGAATATCCACACACATTCACTGTTCTGTACCTTAAAGAAAAATCTAAAGCTCTGAGCATGGTGCTACATGCCTGTAATTCCAGCACTCTGGGGAGCTGTGGCAGAAAGCTAAAAAGTTTTAGCTCAGTATGGGCAACTTAGCAAATTAGCAAGTGTCTGTCTCACAATCAGAAATAAAAAGGGCAGGCAATGTAGCTCAGACTGAAGGCTCTGGCTTCAATCCCCACTGCTTAAAAAAAAAAAAAAAGTAACATATAATGAAAAATTTAACATTTGAGAACTAAAGTCCTTTTCAGTTATAGTAAATAAAGTAATTAGAATTTTTTACATATTTTGAATCCAGAAATATTAATTCTAGAAGTTCATCTGAAGTAAATTATCTTATGTAATTTAAGAAAGATACATATAAAACAAGCTCATAAAATCTTTTCAGATCAAAATGTATAGGTTAAATGAAAAAATTACATCCATATTATTAGATTTAAAATGATTTTCTGTTATGCTATTAGTTCATTCAGGCTATTAAAACAAATTACCATAAACTGGATTGTTTAAACAACAGGAATTTGTTTTCCCCAGTTCTAAAAGCAAGGGAGTCTTAAAACAAGATGCTGAAATATTAAGTAGACTCATTTCTTGGTTGATAAATGGCTATCACCTTGCTGAATCCTAACATGAAGGAAGGGGGGGGGTCTTTCTAGAACATTCTTCATAATAGCACTAGTCCTCTTAATAAGGTCTCCATCCTATGACCTACTCTAATCACCCCTAAAGATTTCACCTCCTAATGCCATCACTTTGGAGATCAGAATTTCAATGTATGAATTTTGAGAGGGATAGAAACATTTAATCTATTATAGCATGCTCCGTTCCCAACTACTCGTTTTTTAATTTAATGACTGCATAATATTTAGTTACACATGTAGTTTTTTAACCCACTATATAATTCTGACTCACTTCAAACTCATATAAATTCTTCTGTCTCAACCTCCTGTGTGTTGAGATTATAGGTGTGCACTACCACACCTGTCTTATGTGGTGCTGGGGAATTGAGCCCAGGGCCTTGTGCTTGCTAGGTGAGCATTTTAACCACTAGCTTACACCCTAGCTTCATATAATTAAAAATTTATAAATCATTGCATTCTGCTGAAATGATGAGCGTTCACTTCTTTCACAAATACTTTGAACACTGGCAGAAGATTTAGGGGCGTGGTTCATGAACACACTCCAGTCAGACTTAGTTCAAGAATAAAATGTATGTTTGGTAACATCTATGGGATATGTCTAGAAAATGACTCAAACTAAAAATAGATAAAGGTATATTACATAGTAGATCATGCCCTTCTTCTGGACAAAAGTTTTCCCTTTGGCTTACTATAAAATCTCGGTTGTTTTCTTTCTGACTCAGTGGACGCTGCTGCTTCTCATTCTGCTGTTCTGGGTTCTCCTCACTAGTCTCACTGTAATCTGTTGGGGGCCGTCACAACTCAGTGGCTGGTCTCTTGTTACACTCATTCTCATATTGGTATCATTGGGTCTGTGATGAAGCTCCAGCTCAGATCTCTCTCCTGAATGTCACCCTTGTACATGGCCTACTTGAACAAATATCAACTTCTTGTTTTTTCTTTCCCCATAGCTGCCCTGTCTCTTCAAGCTCCCCTATCCCAGTTCATGAACATATCCTTCCAATTGCCTAAAATGAAAACTGAGAATACCCTGAACTCTGTTATTCATTTACCCTTCATATTTAATCTATCAGTAAATCGTTCAGGCTTTTTGGAATCTATCCACATGCCATTTCTCACCACCTCCATGATGTCTGTTGTCTTAGTTTATTTTATTTTGCTAATAACACAACACTACAGTCTGATAAAGTTAGAAAACAGATTTATTTTGGCTCATGGCTCTGGTGTAAGTTGAGAAGTTACACCTTTTAATGATTTTCTTGCTGACAGTCTTGACAGCAGCACATGGCTTCATGTCGCAAAGGGACAGAGAATGCACCAAGACCTGATTAAACTGGCTTTTGTAGCAAACTCTCTCCACTCTGGATATAGCTCGTTATTCCATTAATCAGGAATGGGTTAATCCGTTCATGAGGACAGCGTCCTAATCACCTACTAAAGTTTTCACTTGGTGTATCTCTTAGTATTTTCTTAATAGGAATTAAGAAATTTGAGCATGAGTTTCAGAAACCATCTTCAAACCACAGCACCCACCTCCTCTTGGGTGCAAATACTATGACCTCTTGCCTGGAATATTCTAAGCATCTCTGAACAGGACTTCCAGCTTCCCACTGCCTCTTTACTATTTCAGTGTTTCTCATGTAATCTCTCCAGATTTTCTAAGTTAAAGGCCTTATCTTGCAATAACCTGAAGGCCATAGAGCAGGATCTTCCAAATGCCTACCGGATGTCCCCTCCTACACCAGACTCTGCCCGCACACAGTGGCAGGACACACAGCCAAGGGCTTGGTGGACTGCTAACTCAACTGGAATGTTCTTCCTCCACTTAATCGATTGCTTATTCTTTTGGTTCCTTCAAATATTTGCTACATGTTACTTTTTCAATGAAGCTCCCTCTGACCATCTTCATTAAAATGCTAATTTGGTACCTTTTCACCCTGAACTATGGATTCTGTTTACAATGAACACATTCTGGCATAGTTAATAATTCACTTACATATTATGTTTATTTCTGGCCCCTCCGCTGCAAGCAAAATGCTGAAAGGCAGGAATGATGTCTTTGTGTTTGCCAATAAGTAGAACAGGGCTGGTGAGAGGGAGCGTCACTAAAATTGTAGAAAGAAAGAAAGGAAGAAAGAAAGAAAGATCCACAAAAAAAAAAACAGATATTGCAAAAGGCGAGTGCTAAGGTAAAAAGCATATATTGAATTTAGTACAGAGGGGTAAGCAGGAAACCCAAGTGATATGTTTTTTTTTTAATATGAGGAACTCTTGTATTAGGCAGATTACTCTGGTAAAAAAAAATTGAAGAATAAACTACAATATAAGAAAAAAAGGCACTTGCCAGAAAGTGGTAGCCCAAGAGAGAGGCAAGGAAGGCCTGGGAAAGACACTGATGGCAGGAGTGCAAGCCGGAGGCTCTGGGGACTTTCGGCCTACCTGATTGTTTGATGGATATAACACGGGTAATAAGAAAGAGAAATCAAATCTCTTTCCTGGACTTTGTTGGTGAGTGGTGTGGAGTGCGGTGGCAAGAACACACAAAGACTGGGTGAGAAAGCCTGTGGGGCAGGGAATGCGAAGTTTAGAATAAAGAGTGTGAGGTACACGTGGAAATGCACAAGGCAAGGCAGCCGAAAGCTGGAGCCAGGAACCAGCCTCTGGAGGAGGAACACGGAGGTAAGAAGGCGAAGGATCATCGGGGCAGCGCCGGCTTTGTGGATAGTCAGCGTGCAGCAAGTGAACATTCTTGATTGCACAGTAACTGCCATGAACACGCAAAAAGGAATAAACAAGTAAGCACTGTAGGAGACAAGCTTGGGTTCCTGCATTTTCTACCAGATGAGCAGGTAAAAACAAGTTCAAAGTATTAGGAAGAACAACATTGCAGCCTTTCTTAGAGTCTGTAATTAGTTTATTTTATAGACCTATACTATAGACTTATAGTATGTTAAGGTAAGTGTACTCCTTGTATTTACGATTTTAGTACTCTAACATTTACTCGAAGAACAAAATACCATCAGTGTGTGTGGTATCCAGGCACAACTTTTAAACTGAGGTTTTAACTGCCCAGTTGAAGAATTAAAGATGTGGGCCACTGACGTGCTGACTTAGGAAGACGGCATCCTGGAGGTGACTCTCAGACACAAATCGTGTAACATTGCCACTGCCCATAAATTAACTCTCTAAGTAAAATTCTTTGAATTAACCAAATTCTATGCTACAAAAGTTATGACCCTAAATGAGATCCTGAGGGAAAGGCAACTGTGAACAAAACTTGGTCTTTTGAACAATCAGAACATTTCTGTGTCATCTCCATCATATTCTCAATTTCTACATAAAAAAAAAGCCTTTAGTAACTAGGAAACCCGGAAAGTCACATTCAAATTAGATATCACAATACTATTCACTTTGGAACCCTGTGTTTGTTTTCTTCACCCAATGCATAGCTTTAGTTTTAATAATTTTTTCTAAGTTATGATAGCAGTAAGTGAACACTTGCAAAATTTTTGAAAAATGTTTAAAAATCCACCCCTGATATTATCAATTAGATAACTATAAATATTACATATTTATCATTAAGATTTTGACACAGTTCATTATTTTTATTTCCTATGAATGTGTGTACACCTATACATATACATCTTGGAATTTTTCAATTGGATAGTCAAAACCTTCTTTTCAATGCTATGCCTGGGAACCACACACATCGATGGTATTCTGTACTTTAAGTAAATGTTAGAGCAATAAAATGATAAATGTGTCTGAATACATGCTTCTGCACTGTTTCATTTATTCTAATAGCATAAACAATCTCCTGTTGCTAAAACTCTTTTTAAGAATCATTTAGTGGTTATGTAAATATGTTTGTGTGCATAATAACTTGATTGACTAATTTTTAATGTTTGAGTACTGATAAGTGAAAGGGCCATTCAAATTTTCATGTGTAAAATAAAGTGAGAAGAAAAGAAAAATGGAAACTTGAGTAGTGTGGTTTCCTTTACTTGATGTCAGAGCACAATTTTTTTTTTTTGTCTTAAGCCTTTGGAGGTGTTTATTTTCCACTGATTCTTGACACTGACATTTATCAAAGCAGCGCTGAAGGTTATAGGAATTCTGCCAGGAAGACCCAGGAGAATGAATGAGCCTTCACTAACCTGTCCTTTGCCAACTTTAGGCGTATTTTTGTGAACAGTCACTCTAGTCTGCTCTTCAACATCAAGACTGGCCTCAGAACATAGGCACTGAAGGAGACAGGCCCACTTGGGCTCTAAGCAATAGCACGTTGACACAGATCTGCACAACTCTCATCATTTTTTTAAAAATACAAAACAAATTAAAACGTATTGTTACATTTTCTTTGTGCCCCCAGGGTATTCTCTGCTGAAATTTAGTCCTTGCTGTGAGATTTTAAGAGGGTAGAAACTTAACCTGACTATAGCATTTAAAAGCT
Source organism: Ctenodactylus gundi (assembly GCA_004027205.1). Taxonomy (NCBI): domain Eukaryota; kingdom Metazoa; phylum Chordata; class Mammalia; order Rodentia; family Ctenodactylidae; genus Ctenodactylus; species Ctenodactylus gundi. The sequence goes on along the minus strand of PVKB01003281.1, from coordinate 170,990 downwards.
AGGTCCTTGAGAGGACCAGCAGGGTGGAGTCCCTGTGACTGAAAGCTGCTGGCTTCATAAGGAAAGAAAGACATACTAAAAGATGTGCATGCGTGCATGTGTGCATGCACACACACACACACACACACACACACACACGTGTGCACACCCACACTCTTGTTCATGGCCATGAGATGCTCTGAATCACCTCAGGACTCTGCCCCAGGAAAGCCATAGTCATATGTGGCCTCTCGATATTGACCTGCAAAACCATAAACCACAATCAATCTTGTCTTTATAAGATGCCCAGCCTCATATGCTTTGTTACCATAATGGAAAATTGACAGATACAGGCATTATTTGCATTCTATCCTTTGTACAACACCTTGCTGTAATTTTTCTGAATCATTTTCAAAAATAACCATAAATTTAGCAATGCAAACAATCATAGTGTACCATGGTTGATAAAGACAGGCTCCTACAGGCTAGGGAATCTTTCTTAAGGTTCATACAAACAAATAAGTGGTTGAAAGCAGGATTTCACTCCTTCCTTTCTTTGTTCTTTCCATTTGAAGCTCTCAGTTTGGGATTGGGAGGAATGTTGGATTATGGGATAGGCTCGAGTCAGACACATTTTCTCAAATCTTTCCTCTAAATTTCCCTGAGACTCAGGAGTCCTACATCTCTTCCAAAAAGAGTATGACCTGAGGTGAACGGGGCTTTGGCTGCTATTTCTGAACCCATCCCAGTAGCTACTGGCACTCCACTGAAGCAGAGAGAGGCAGGGAACAATGAGGGAACACATTTTAGAAGCAATCTGCCTTGTTCTAACCACTTCTTGTTTAGATTAATACCTTCGTAGGCTCAGATGGATTGTTATAGTTGATTAATCAATATCAAAAAATTAATTTTTACAAATCTGCTAGTGCTCACTACATACACAGAAGCATGTATTACTTTAATATTACCTTATTGAGTGTTAGCTAAATGACAAGCTACTATGTCACTGCAATAGAAATGGGAAGTCAAAAGTATCTCCTAAAGACCCTGTCTTTAAAGAACAAAGAACAAATAGAAGCCTACACAAAAGGTCAGTACTGGCAGGCTCAACAAGCAAAATAAAACACAGCAAATGCAATGGACTGAAGGAAGGTAGGAAGCAGTGGACACATATGACAGGTCTGTGTTCCTCTTAGTAGTGTTACAGGGCACTGAACCTAGGAAATATGGGTATTCTTGCTTAGTAGGAGGCTAAAATGCATCTGCTTTAAGCTGGATTTATTTAAATAAAAATACTGAAAATAATATCAAAGTGATGCAGAAGTATAAATAATTAAGAGAGCACTACACAGTGACAGACATCCAGAGCTGGGAAGGGCAAAGCTGTGTGACGCTGGCTGCTTTGTTCTTCTCCCAGCAGTCACTGTGGGCCACTGAGTGCTGTTACCTGGTCAGGTTCGGGTACAGTGGAGTTTAGTCAGCAGCTCAGTCCCAAACATTCATTTCACCCTCTCCGCTTAGGACTCAGAAACAGAAGCCCTCATAAAAACCTGTATGTCTCTAACGCCATTCTACCTGCCCACATCCCACATTGTGCGTTATCAACACTGTCCATGGCGAAGACAAGATGGAAACCAAGAAGCGCTAAACCTATGTCCCGAATGCCAAGAGACCATGGGTTTAATCTCTTGCTCGTTCACTACCTCTCTTAGAATGTTTTCGATTCTACTTTGTGACATGATCCGTACCCTTGGCTCCGCAAGGCTCCAATACGGGTTGAGAGAGAAAAAGAGACCCCCATTTTTCTTTCATACAGTTTAATGTGAGTGGTGACAGCATGACAAGCAAGCATCTTGGTTGCTATAGATATCATCAGAGCCAGGAACACAGAGAAGACAGATAAAGCAACCAAAGCACTCTGCTCTGCGTCTGTCTGAAAAACTGCAACAGCACCACGACTAAGTTTTCAACCACCTACACATTCATGCCATAAATGACACTGTGTTAACTGGTATGTCTTTGTTCTCTCTAATTGAAGGTTGTGCAGTATTTCCACCACACACTCTTATTTGTGTGCATACTTTTCACTATGTTTTTTACTTAGAATTAGACCTAAACTGTAAGAAGACAAGGCGGAGTGGAGGTGTTTGATTGTGGTATTCTGAGCCTTGTTTTGATAGAAAAAAAAAAGATTGTTGAAGAAAGAAATCTGTGACAAATGAAAATAATGGGAATTTTGAAAATTCCACTCGTTTATCTGCATCTCCTGCTCCATGGACCATATGTATCTTCACAGTCCCTGACCCTGACCTGTTTTTCCCAGTGGTAACCCCCTTTCTCCTCATGTTTAACTAGATACAAGCAGCTGGGCCTCTGATGTTGTCAGGAAAGTGGAAGTTTATTCAAAGGGTAGCAAGGAGTCTGGGGAGCTGTGAGCAGGTGGTAAAGTGACTCATGTCATGCTATAGAAGTGGCTAGACTATTGGGATATAGGACAGAAGCCACTGGGAAAATTGTGGCAAGTCGCCAGGGATGTCACTGTCTAGGAAAGAAAGAAAGAAGAGCAGAGTTGCAAGCACTTAGCCTCAAGATATCCCTTGGAGTTAGCGCCACACTTTTTAATGGGTTGGACATGGAGATACGGAAAGACAAGAGATTTCCAGATTGTCTCAAAACAACCAAGGAACTGGCGAAGGTGGGGGGGGAGAAGCAGGTGGGAGGGGTGATAAAAGCAACATGGGATCTATTCTTTCTAAGGTGCATGTAGGACCCTCTGGGAGAGGCCAGTGGGCAACTGTGGGAGGTTCAGTGGAAGAGAGGTCAGAGCCGGGCATTTGAAGGCATCTGCTCAGCCTGTTATTATTTTCTGTCCCTTAAATTCTAGAAGTCTTTGCTGCCTCTTGTATCTTGTACAGCTGTCCCAGGACTTCATTCTGACCCTGGCTCCCCTCTTTCTGCCCGTGCAACCCAGGCCAAGAGACTGTTCCCTCCATGGTTCCATTGCCTAAGGTCCCATTTGGTGGATACCAATCATTGTGCACAATATGTACAAATGAAAATAGTCTCTGCCAACTGCTGGGTGAGACACAATCCCGTAGAAACCCCATCTTGTCTCCAGCTTACTGCTGCTACACAAGCCTGTTCGTGTGTCCCTTGAATTTAACTTTTCATGCACTCTCACCAGACAAGTTACAGGTTACTAACCCATATTTATAATCCAGGAAACAAGTAGAGAGGTATTTATTTAACAACTTCCTTAAATCAAACAGTGAGCAAGCTCCAAAACAAGCCTCAACAGCTTTTTTCCTCAAGCCAATGTCCTGTCCATCTCTGGTCTAGTCTGGTTCTCAAATAGTGACCTCAATCCTTGAAGCCAGAGGCCATAAATGTGTGCATGGTGGCACCTATGACCATTCAGGAAAGTTACCCAAGCAGCTAATGCCTCCAGAATGAAACATGGTCTTAAAAGAGCCTCTGTGATAGGCACCACTCACCTCTGCCTCCTGCCACGACTAAGACAGCAAATCAAAGTCTGTGCCTCAGGGAGAGGAAGGATGCAAAGACTGGCATCATTCTTGAGGCTCTCGGCATTTGCCATCACCCTACCTCCATTTTATTTACCAATGTACATTCTCCAGGATGGATGCACTTAGCCATACAGTACACATACGGTATGTGGCCACTACTCAGAGAGTTCATTCTTCCCTGTTCCCACCAAAAATACCAGAAATGTACAACATATGATAGCCTTCATTTAATGCTGCTCCAAACCACAGGCCTGGTGACAAGAAAGGCAGCCAACTCCAGGGGTCCTGGAGCAGGACATGGCTCTGCACAACTCCAGGCTGAGTCACCAGGAGTTCTGTTGTTTCTATTGCATGAGCTGCAAACTCTGGGGCTGGAGGAGTCAGAGGTAACAAAGAGACGCCAAGCAGGTTTATCAGGATGAAGCATAGTTTATGTCAAGCCTCAGAAGTGGAAAGCCCAATCCCAGCCTCTAGGAATCTAGAGCAAGGACATGACATCTTCAACAGAAGACCTTGTACATTAAAAAAAAAAAGTCCAGCTATTACATCCAGGCTGAAGGAGAGGACCAGGTGACCAAGCAAGCTCAAACATCTATGTGTTCTGAATAGTCTATCCGGAGCTAGGACCTTCCTCAAAAATGACCTTGATCAAAGGCCTGAGGGCACAGGTAAGTTGCAGGTGCGAGTAGACCCAAGGTCCTATCATCTCTGAGTCATCCAGGCTGAAGATTCCCTAAAGAAAGAAAAGTTCCTGAATTTTTATAAGGCATAACAAGAATGTTTTATCAGTGAAGCAAAAAGAATCTGGATTTTATCTGTCGGGGAGGCCCTGGGCACTTCCTTGCTCAATGATGACTATGAAGAGACACATGGATTGCAACCAACCTAGCATGAGCAGACATTCAGACATCTTGGGGAGGAAAGTGGAGTCACCCTGAGCAAGCCATGGAGAGTGGCAGTGATGACAACTGAGACTCAGAGAGATTTAGCCTGCATAGAGGCTGCCCCATGGTCAACTGCGCAGATGGAAGCTGGCTCCTTTGCGCAAATCATTTCCCGCTTAGAAGTTTCTGCCCAGAAAGAGAGGCCAGCAGGGCCCTAAAGGTGCTTCTCCTAACCATGGAGACACCTGCCACAGGGGTGGTGGCCACAGAGTGAGCCACTCATCTGCCCTTAAGAACTTCCTTTGAAGCCACAAGTATATGAGCTGCTGTGACAGAGGCACTGTAAACTCATGCAACTTTCAACGAAGCTAGACCCTTTCTAGGTTATTAACAGCAGCACAGAAGTCCCAGACACACCGCTGCTACCTAACAAGCATTTTGCTGACTAGGAGTGATCTCTGCTGCAAGCTCTTGTTAAGTGGCTGAGGGCTATGGTACAGCTGGAGGCTCTCCTTCCCTGCTCCACCGCCCACCCTCGTTATCTTTCACAGGCCTTAACCCTCAGCAAAATTCTTGCTCTCCTCACTCAGCCCCTGCTCCAGAAGATCACCCTAGCATCAAATCTGCCTCCAAACTGCAGACTTGATGACTAGAGTAGATGGGTAAGTGGGAATGTGGCTTGGAGAATATTCCAACCTTTTAATGGATCCAATAGGCCAAGTGATTTGCATGTATGAAGAACTTCCTTCCCATCCCTCGGGGCACATGCCTTCCAAGATGTCTCACAGCCTCTATTATCTGATGGAAATGCTGCACCCATTTCCCTTAGAGCTAACAAAGGAATTGTCTCAAACTCAGAGTAAAAAGTGGTAACTCCAGGGAGGAGCACACAAAGAGCTAGTCCTGCTTTAGATTTTAATTTTGTGTAAAATCACCCAGCCTCTCCTCTCACTTTGCATATAGCTTCCTCCCCGCCCCCCCCCCCACGTGTTCTGAAAATGTCTGTGGCTGTACACCTTCAAACCATCAGAGCTACCTGTGGCCTCAATCTTTTTCCAGAAGCTTCTTCTCCTAAATGCCTCAGTGTCAGCCAGAGCCCTAATGATGCAGCACTCATCTACCTCTGTGTCAGGTAAAACCTTTCCTCTTACCTGTCCCGACCTGTTACAAGACTATCTTCACTCTCTGCGCTGGGGAAGTTGAGATCACTTCCTGATCTCCAGACCAGCTGGGATTAGCATATCTATCTCGGTGGTACTGAATGGACAGCATCCTGCCCTGACCACACCAGAGGATGCATGGCCACAGACCTCATTCTTTGAAGAAGCATGGAGCCAGGATGAAGGGGTATGGGTCCAGCCTTCACTGAAGATGGCGTGGATTCAAGTCACTTTTCCTAATCCCAAAATGCTACGAGAAATGCTTGAATTCAAAGGTACATCAGATTTCCTCTTTCATGTATGGCTAGTACTCTGGCAATTCATTCTAACTGAGGAAGTCAAAATATTGTTTGATTTGTTATATTCTATTTTCACCCTATGCAGAAACAAAACAGACTCTATTCAGTAAGGGAGGGAATTCAACAAGGCTTTGCCATATTTCCATGGTGATCCTCTGTTCTGATGCAGTATTAAATAAAGAGGCTATTTATTAAGAGTCTGCATTGTAAAGACCATGCATTTTAAATTAGGCTCACAGAACAACCCCTTGTTGACCCACTGACCTCAGGAAATGAATTACATACCAACACATCAGATATCCTCGTAGGGAGTCCTTCACCTTTCCAAATCTGTCAGGTATCCTGCCTGGTTATTTCTACTGGAAACTGTACCTTCCACCCCTGTTCTGTTTATTTATTCAGTGATCGGTGTTGCTTTTATTCCATAGTACTTATCATCTTCTGATCTTCTCTTTAATTTACTTATTATTACTGTTTTTCCCTTTTCCACTGAAATTTTAACTCTAGTAGAGAGAAAGGCTTAAGCTTTTGCCTGCTCAGAGTAAAAACACTCAGATCAGAACTCATATTAGAATAGTGCTAACAAACATTTGTTGAAGATTGTACATGCTACAGACAATCACAATGTACCTAATTCCTAGCAAACAATTTAAACTTAAAACTTTTTATTGAAAAAAATCTTTCCCATATTTTCCTGGTGACATACATCCTCGTTATTTGTTCTGCAATTTTTAATTACTCAAGTGAAATGAAATGAAACTTTTTCACAAAAATTATAACAGATAAAACTAATGTTTGACGTCACTCCGACACATAACTACTAAGAGAAATCTGGCACACGGTGTTCCAGAACCTTTTCTATTCATTTGTCTACACATAAATGAAAACATGGCATAAAAGTTGTGTTTTGTTATTTTAGGTGAATGGTACCATACTATACATATTCTGCAGTTTAAATGTTCTATTAAAGCAGTCTATGTTTATCATATCACGCAGGTCATACCTATGTTTTATTTTTACTTTTTGTGGTATTGAGGCGCTCACACACGCTAGGCAAGTATTAAAACACTGAGGTGTACTTCCCAGCCCACGGGTCAATTTTAAATTGCTAATTGGAAAATCAGGGCATGGACACAGCTTAGTCATTCTCATAATGTTGGACGCTGACGGTACCTGAGCATCATTGAATGGATGTTGTTCTTGAGAGTAAATACCAGGTAGAATTTGCAGACAATAGGATGAACATACTTAAAATTTAATAATCACTGCCAAGCTGACTGTGGGCCGACACCTATACAGCACTTTGGGAGGCTGAGGCAATTGGATCACAACTTCAAATTCAGCCAGAGATATAGTGAGGTCTCTGTGAATGTTCTGGATTTAATCCCTGGTACCCAAGAAAAAAAATCATAGAAAATATATTATCCAGAGTGTGGGTGTGGACTCTCCTCAACAACACATAAGAGCACTGTGTCAAGATTCATATCGACCCTCAACACCAGCAAGCTTTATGATTTTTGCAAAACTTTTTGGAATTTGTGTAAAACTGACAGTTTTATAATACTGAGCCTTCCCATGAATGTAATATATCTCTACATTCATTTAAGTCTTATTTTATGGGCTTCATTAATTTTTATAGTTTTTCATAAAGACCATGGTTATTTTGATTAGATGTTATGGTAGACACTTTATAGTTTGGGTTAGTATTTGAATGCAGTTTTTTTTTTCCCCATTCCATTTCTTTTGTCCCTGTTTTAGCTACAGAGAGAAGAGGTAATTCTATCTTTTTTTTCTTGCTGATATCTTCTTTTCAAAGTCTGTATTTTTCTTCTACTTGGCTTTCTAGTGGATGCTCAGGAATTTACACAAATGAATAAACACACACACACACACACACACACACACACACACACAAGCACACAGATTCAAGTCCCATCTTTGCAAAAGGTAAGCCATGGATATTAGTAGTCAATTTACTGAGAAAACCACCCATATAACTAAAAGTTAAGATGCTGAATTTCATTAATAATCAGGAAAGTACTAAACGAAACCACCACGAGACACTATTTGTGATCATGTAAGTGTATGTAAATGTGAGCGAATTAGGAAATACGGAGCTAGTCTTCAGGGCAAAGCTTTGGATACCCAAGTGATTGACATGTGGGCCAGTAAACAGGAGAGAGACCCATGCCTGGTGTGGGCAGAACCAATCAAGAGACCAATAGATCCAAATGAATAAAAAGATGGAATAAGAAAAGTTGTGCAGCTTCTTCTTCTGGGAGAGCTCTGGCCTTGCCATGTCTCTAGACATCCACTCTCAGCCCAGCCCTGCTCCTGTCTGCATCACCTGGGTTCACTGATGTCTGGCACAGACTCACACCAGCTGCCCTACAGTGTGAACGTCCAGACCCTCCACCTTGGACTCGAGTTCTTCTACCATGATGTTTGGGTAGCTACTGGATCCTACAGCTCTTGCACATGCAGACAGCCATTTTGGATTCTCTCTTAAAACTCTGGAAACCAACTGAATAAATCCTCTCATATACAGAATTTCTACTAATTCTGTTTTCCCAAGAAAGCTAGCTAACACACTATCAGACTATTAAAAGTATCACAATACAAATATTGAGAATGATGTTTTTTTAAAAAACTGGGATACTATTATAAATTAAAATGATTCTGGAGCAGTCTGGTATCTCTTGGCAAGGTAAAAGATATATAACCTATGACCCATCTTCTTAGCTGCTAGAGACACAACATAGGGCCCCTGTAGTGTATCACAAAAACAGGGGTGCTCATACTGCAGTATTTATATTACTACAAATAAATAAATGCTCATCAGCAGGGACAAAGTGTGAATTCATACCACTGAGTATAATTAAAATATTTGGCTAACTTACCTTTGGGATATTTTAATTCAATAAACATTATGTGGAAACAACAATTTCAAGTTACAAAAAAAAAATTCCCTTCAGTATGTCACCGATAGCCCGGATTTCCCAAATCACGTGAAATCAATGCCATCTATTATTTATGTCCATATACATGTGTGGGGGAAAGGGATAAAAACCTGGATAATAAAGACTCATGTGCATATCAGAGTGAGGACTAAGTATGAGGTCAGTCTAACTCAGAGGAAGCTTGTGTTACATCTGAGTATGATCATTTTAATCTCTTAAAGTAACAAAGATCTGAAGAAATGTAGCCAAAGAATATTTACTATACTTGGATAGTTTGAATTAGTTGTTAATTCTAGCTTTATCTTATACCTTTCTGTCCATTTAAGATATTTATGAAGAAGATCAGAATTTGTATAGGACCTCATAAAACTGATCAACATTAGATCCTATCTAGACAACTACTGTGGTGTGTAAATAAATGCCACAAGGTTTTAGCTACTGTTTTTGTCTTGCTGTTTTGGCCTGGTGTTGGTGGGAATTACCTGCAAAGAGCAAAAAGAAAAGATTCTCATTGTCTCCTGGTAAGCAGTGAGCTTGTTTTTGTATATTTCTGAAACCACAAAGTAGTGCCAATACAGGCCACCAGCCATTTCACTTATGAGTTCCACAATTCCTATCAGAGATAAGGCCAAAAAAGAAAAGGCTGGAAATTCCTTTATAGCTACTCTATGATCCAGCAATCCCATGCGTGGGTTTATGTCCAGAGGAGATGAAATCACTATTGAAGAGATACCTACACTCTCAAGTTCACTGAAACCTATTCGTGACAGTGAAGATACAGAACCAATCAGCGTCCATGAACGGATGGATGAATGGATATGGAGAATGTATGATGTGTACAAAACTGAATGTTATTCATCCACAAAAGAAGGCTGAAGTCCTGTCTTTTCCAACAACATGGGAAGACTTGGAAGTTATTATGTTAAGCGTAATAAGCCAGTCACAGGAAGACAAATAGCGCACATTCCCCCTCATTTATAGAAACGAAAAGTCAATCTCACAGAAGTATGGCAAAAATTATTGGTCATTAGAGAGTAGGGAGGGTAAGGGAGAGAAGGAGATGGGGCACTGTTAATAAGGGGCACTGAGACAGAGAGAGGAGGGATTAGTTCTGTTTTCTTAAGTACAGTAAGGTAACTACTGACTACAGACTCTATGATGTACTTCAAAAAGACTAGATGCTCATGAAATTCCCAATGCAGAGAAATGATAAATGCTTAAGGAGAATCAAATATTTCTTACCTTGATTTGACCATTGTATGCTGTACATTTACATTATAATACTGTATTCCATAAAGATGTATAAACATGTCTCAATTTTAAAAAGAAAAATTGCTTTCAATAAGTCAATGAAATTTAATATTTTGCAATTTTATAAAAATTTACTTTATTCATACAGCCATTGTAGCTCCTTGTCATAATATGATGATACTCAAAATATGTCATCAAAACTATTAAATCAAAATAAAAATCTCTTCATTTCTACGTCTTCACTCACGAAAAAAACAATCTCTATTACTTCCTCAATAATTAGGCAAAAGCCATATTTTTAAAAAGTTACTAAGCTAGACACATGGCTTTTGTTCCCAGCCTCCTGCCTTTCTCCTCCCACCCAGATGGCTAGGGGAGGAGCAACTATTGTGTACAACTCAAGGCTGCTTTGCTGGCGCACTTGATTGGAGCAGAAGTGGGCAACTAACGAACTTGGATCAACCAGAGTTCTTCTCTGAAATGTTTCTGTAATGAGGGAAAGATAACCTACAATGAGAAAGACGCATAAAGCCAGGGTAAGGGTTTGGGAGGAGGGAGAGAAGCCATGGAATCTCTTCACATTTTTTTCTTGAGACCTTACCCATTGTGTGGCTTGCCTGTCTTGTGAGATATTCAAATACTCTTCTAACAGATCTCTCTCTCCTGTCTTCTTTATTTGAGTTCTGATTGAATTCCTATAGCTTGCAACAAAGGACATCTTTTTGAATATTTTACTGGCTGTCATTTTTCATATGCACAATTAATTCAAATAAAACCATGAAAATTATGATACTGCTACTTGATTTTTCAAATCAAAACATCTCTAATAAAATAATGACTTCAGTTAAGCAATAAAGAAGAAATTATACACAGTAAGTTATTTTCTTTTTCCCCACTATTTTTATGAATATACAAATGTAATACATAGTATTTACAATGAATTTGGGTGTTTCGTACATCTATGTATCGTATCGACTTCACAATCCCTTCCCATCTTCTACCCTCCCACCCCGTCCCTGTCCCTTCCCCCTGACTCCAGCTATCACTTCATATGGTTCCAAAGAATGTCTGTATTCTGGGTTTTCCAAGTCCGAGAAACCATACAGTGTTTAACATATTAATCTTCCGTGCCTAAGCCATTTTACTTAAGTCACCATCCTAATTCAGCTTTCTATTCCTCGAATGGGTTCACAGTAGTTAAATCTTGATGCCGCATCTCTGAATCCAACCAATCCCTTTATTGGGATATTTACCAAAAGTTTTTTTTCTATATTTTGCTATATCTTTGTTGTTATTATTAAACCTGGCCTTGCCCACCAGTTCACACTAGAAAATAACTACAAGCATGTAGTTCAAAAGAGTAGTAAATTGGGGAAAGAAGAAGAAAAAAAGTTAAATTTCAAATGCCTTAGCTGAATATTGGAAGGTGCATACTTGTACATTCACAGGGTTTTCTGTATATCAATCAGTTTCCTTATGATAAATTTTCATTAGTGACCTAATAAGTGAATTGTTACAATAAAACAAAGTTAAAACTATATCACATTGCTACATTAAATGAACTTAAATCTATACCACACAAATATACTTAAAGTGACAGATATGAAGGCAAATTTAGTTATTTCAGAATTTTTTACCTTTCATATTTTGTTTACTCATATTTCACTGATTACTAACATACTTTTTTCTCAGCTCATTCTCCTCTAGCTGTTGTTGCTTTTCCTCTGGGGTCGTTGGTGATGCTGGCCTCCCTTTCACTTTCTAAGTTTCCTTTAAGTATTCTCTGCAGTACTGGCTCAGTGGCTGCAAAATCCTTTAAGCTGTCTCTGTCATGGAAAGTTTTAAGTTCTTCCTTTAAATTAAAAGATAATTTTGCTGGATATAGCAGTTTTGGTTGGCAATTATGTTCTTTTAGTGCTTGGATGACATTGCTCCATGATCTCCTTGCTTTTAGAGTTTGGATTGAGAAGTTTGCAGTTATCCTGATGGGCATATCTTTGTAGGTCACCTTCTGTTTTTCTCTTACCGATTTTAGTATTTTCTCTTTGTGTCAGATTTCTAGAATTTTAATTATGATGTATTGTGATGAGGGTCTCTTCTGATCAAAGTTGTTTGGTGTTCTATATGCCTGCAGTAGTTCCATGTTCATTTCTTTTCTTAGATTGGGAAATTTTCTTCCATTATTTCATTAAACATGTCCTTTAAGCCTTTTGTTTTGTCCTCAGTCTTCTCCTCGATTTCCATAATTCTGAGGTTGTTTCTCCTTGAATCGTCTATCAGCCGTTGTAATGATTTGTTTTCTTTACCTACTTTGTGTTCTTCGTGGCCTGTATGTTGCAGCTCAGTCACTTTATTTCTAGGTCTGACATTCTATTCTGAAGTTGTTTAAAGTGGTTGCTTATTATTTTCTACATGTTTTTCATTTCCTGAATATCTGCATTCAATTTTCTGTATCTCTTTGTGTTATTCTCTAATTTCTTGTTTTGCTTTCATTATCTTCTGGTATATTTCTTCTTTGATCTCCTCTAGCTGCTTTTCAAGGCTTGCTGTTTGCTTAGTTATGCATTGGTGTAGCTCTTCTGCTGTCTATTGTATTTCCTGCTTTAATTTGCTGATTTTCTGGGCCCAGAAGTTACCATCCTTTTTCTCCTTTTCTTCTTTGGATTCTGCAATTTCAGAATCCCTGGTATCATTTTCTGGGGTGTCAGGTCTTTTTGTAGGAGATTTGTAACCACGTTCCCCCATTTCTTCTTTGGTCTCCTCTAGTGGCTTTTCAAGGCTTGCTTTTTGCTTAGCTATGTGTTGGTGTAGCTCTTGAGGTGTCCATTTTATTTCCTGCTTTATTTCCTGCTTTAATTCCTGCTTTGATTCACCAATTATCTGGGCCCAGAAGTTACCATCATTTTTGCCCATTTCTTTGGATTCTGCAATTTCAGTAACCCTGGTATCATCCCCTGGGGTGTCAGGTCTTTTTGTATGAGATTTGGTACCACGTTTCCCAATGGTTCGGCTACCTCTGACTGTCTCTGGTGCGCAGGAAAGAAAATGGTTCCTGCTGATGTCACTGCCTGCGATGGCTGCTAAGGCCCCTTTCTGAACTGGGATCCCAGGGCCTTTTCTAGGGGGAGCGCACGCTGCGTTTGTAGTACACACACCCATAGGTCAGTGCTTCTGAGCCTGGGGCCACCCGCTGCAGACAATTCCCACTTCTCCGGATCTGCACTTACCTCAGGCTGAGGTTCTGGCCTCCAGACCTTCCTCTGTCTGGTCTGTGGGTGCCGGCAGCTCGGGGCCGCGTAGAGTCGGCTACTTCTTTCCTCCTTATCCGATGTGACTTTAGGATTTCTGACCCTCCCACAGCCTCCTCTCTGTTGTGTGCTCCGTCCTCTCCCAGCTCCATAAGGTGTTCAGGTCCCCACGATCTTTCCTCCATCCTCAGCTGCCTGCGGCTCCAGCTGTTTGTAGCCAGCTATGGCATCTTCCTGGGCTGCAGGGATTTTTTATTTTTTTCCTCTGCTTTTGATGATCCTTCAGAATTTCTGGCCTCCCGCTGGCCACCTTTCAGTTTTTGGAAATGGTCCTCTCTTTCCTAGCTATACCAAACACGCTTTTCCTAACTAAATTCTTGACTTTTTAAGTGAGTCGGTAAGGAGACATTGTGCAGGGCTGTTACTCAGCTGCCATCTTGACTGGAAGTCCCAGTAAGTTATTTTCTTATGCATTCTTTTCTAGAAAGCATCACCCAATGTATTGTCTCATCTCCAATTAATTATATGTTTTGCTGGTCCTAAGCGACAGTTACGTGTGATTACAGAACTGTCCTGCTCCTTAACCTGAAGGCATTTCTTTCCAATAGAATAAGTCAGATAACACACTAGTTGTTTAGATATCCAAGAATACAGAAATCACCTTTGCTATCTAACTCATTCTGGTTAAAAATCAAACAATGAGCATAGTGAAGTCATATCCTTACATATAAAAAAATCTACATTCAAGAATTTATTTTAAAGCAATGCCGATCCATAATTAATAAGTTGGTATGCTATTGAATATTCTGAAAATATCACATCAGTGACTGCCACTGAAGGAATAAGAAGGTAGGTGTTGATTCTGTTGGTCCATTGAGCACTGGCTAGCAACTGGCTTTACTCCAGGGGATCCAGCACTGCAAACACATTGCCCTAGATCCAGTCCTGGAAGGGGGCCCTAACCAAGTAATCAGGTGGAGAACTGTAGAACAGCTGTACACAGGAGCCCTGTGAATGAGAGAGAAAGGGGGCTCTGGATATGGAAGTGTCTAGACTTACAAAGTAAAAAGAAGTCATATTAAGCCAAGGAAAGCCTTGAGATGCAAGGGGACAAAGATTCTTGACTGTCACATTTGCTTTCACCAGAGATGTTGCATTTGATCCTCTTTTTATTTGAGACACAGTAAAAGAATTTCAGGTGTGATACGATTAAAGCGCAGGTTTACATGTCACCACATAGGGAGGAAAAGGGTTTAAGAAGCACAGCTGCTTCCCAGAAGGAGCCAGCTACCATGTTTACTAAGGAAACAAGTGCCTCAATTGTTATGGGTTTGTTGTGTTACTCCCACTTGCTGGGATGTAAACCTGGAAGAATTTCCTTTCTCAAGCTTTCCTCACCTGCTGGGCCGTTCCTGTCTTTCCTGCAGGAGGCGCTGTGCCATAGTGAGAGTTAGAAAGAACCAAATCGAGCTCAGTGACCAAAAGGGTCCCCAAAGAATATTTCAGACTTGGTCCTTGTTAATCTCAAATGTTAAAGCTCTCTGTCTCTCACCCCAAAGCTTCTAGAACACTACATTGTGAAGGCTTTTGGGTAAAGTGCACATATTCTCCTCTAACATTTTTAGAATGCTTGCTGAGTTCATTCACTTTTTCAGGTGAAGGATAAAACAGAGATAAGCAAGTATGACTTGCAAGGAGAGAGGTCCAAGGTACTCGGTTCGACCTGAATACAGCTGATTTGGCCATATAAGAGCTTGGTGTCCCGAAGGAGAGGCCCCAACATGCCGGTGACACATGTCACCCAGGACATAAGGTCTTTCCCGTCCTCTAACGTTACAGCTTGAACTCAGCCTGTTGTCACAACTAGAAGTCTTGGCCATTGGGGGAGATTGTACCCCAGTCTATATCACAACGTTATCTGCGGGGAAAGTCACATTGCTGGAAATAAGAGAGCAATAGTTGGTGTGTGGATCTCTTGTGAGTTGGTTCCTCTCATGGAGCTCTCGATTTTTGGGTTTTTAGTGCCTACGGGCCTAACATTTTTTACTGTTTGCAATTCTAAGATAGTAGGAAAAAAAATCTAACTAGAAGTCAGCTGCAGACTGATAAATAGATGAATGAATAGAGTGCACAGGTAAACTGCATGAACTTAACCAGCGTAAGAGGAAACATTTGGCTGAATGGGTGGGTGGAGGGATAGATAGAGTGACTAGCTGAAGGTTTCAGACATACAGTGTGCACAGTGAGAATTCTGAGGACAGAGGCGGAGCATGTCACTCACTCAGTTTCAGAGCATGTGCTTAGCATGCAAGATGCCTTGGATTCAATCTCTAGCACACACAAACACTCTGAGGACTGAGGGAATAATACTCTGGCTATTCACACAGGAAAGTGCCTAGGATGGATAGAGCAAAAAGGAAAAGGCCTGCCAGATGAGGACCATTGTAAGCAAATCCACTGGGAAAGGAACAAAAACCTGAACTGACAGCAGTTGTTCTGCTTCTGGCCTGTAGGTTTAGGAGAAAAGCATGCATCTTACCCAGCAAACTTTACCAGGAATGTTTTAAGGCAAGAACCATATATGTGCTCACTCTATGCCAGATACTATGTACCTGACTGAAAAAAGTCATTTTAATAAATCTGTGTAATAACTCTATGTGGTGTATATTATTGATATTCCTTAAGAGAGGAAAACAGAATTGATATTTTGTAACAATTATGTGAGAAACAGAAAAAAAGGACCCCATGTAATCCACATAACAATAAATGAAGAAAGTCCAACTTTTAGAGCACAAACTTTAGAGTTTATATAGGTGTTTTTCTAAATGGTAAAACTGATACGTGACAGAGCTGGGCTTAAAGCCCAGCCAAGGGTGATCCAAGGGGCCAAGGAAGCGCTCTTCTGTGAAAGCAACGGAAAAGACGTTGGACTTTTTTAGAGTTTTGAATGCCAGCTGACAGCTGGAGGGATTGGTTTTCAGGCAACAGAGGACACACAAGATTTTAAACAGAGCAGATCAGATCTAATGTTCTAAAAAGAAGATTTTAAACAGAAGAAGGTCTGATATTGTTTTATGAACATCAACACCATCAAACAGCCTGAAATGTTTAGAGCAAATTCTAAATGTGTGAAAGAGAAGGGAGGGAAATCTACAGGGGACGGGCACAACAGTGGAGGTCCCCGGGAGGGGAGCGAAGCAGTTCAGAGGAAGAAGAAAAAATAAGATACAAAACAGTACAAATACACTGAACACTTAAATAAATCTGAAACACTTAATGGCCAATTTGAAGTTATTCCAACTCAGAGTAACTGAGAAAATGATGGCACCATTGATAGAAATGGGATGTCCTGGGGAGATCACTTGAAAGAGACCTCGTTTATTATTCCCTAGTAAAGAGTCTATAAATACCCGATGCAGATCGGCTTAGGACTCAACGGAAATGCATATGTTTGTATTGGATCCTAGGTAAGAATGGTCAATTTTGAGCACTATTGTATCTCAGAATAATATATTCCCTATATTTTATGCATTCTGAATGCTTAATTAGAACAAGGCATCTATGTATTGCTGTAATTATCACATTATATTGATGAATTAATGTCTATGTAGGTTTTTTTTAAAGAAATGGAGGACACTGAATAACTTACTTGCATTTTAAGCTGAGAGTGACTCTTTTCAGTATCTTTATCCTAAATTTCAAATACAATTTTTTTTTTATTTCCCTGTTCCCAGATATCAACAGCTAGGAGTGTTTACCCAGAATGTCTCCAGACAAGAGCCTGAGCTTCCTTATTGCTTTTACTTATCCTTTTATCTTTCCTTTGGAAAGTCCAGTACATATATGCATATATAAATATGCACACATATATGTGCATATATATATATATATATATATATATATATATATATATATATCATGTTGTTCCTTCAACTTTTTATGTGACTGTGTAAATTGAATCTGGACAACGGGAAAACAGGAAGCTGGCCACACAATACTTCAGTTGCAAATCCCAACAAACCTTAAATTTCTCCCCTAAGTTCCCTTTCAATATATTAGAACATTAGTGCAGAACTGTTTCTGAGATGGATGTAAAGAATATGTAGTCCTTGTGTCAAGCAAAATTAGGTTGTGGCCTAATATAACTTCAAATCTTCATCCTTAGTGACCTGTGTTGATAAGCAGAAAAATAAAAAGCAGAAACAAAAGCTCAGAAACCCTGTTCCTAGTGACATATAGCAGACACATTTTAAACCATTTGTATATCTAACAGTACACTATAAATTAAGAAAAAAAAAGGTTGAACTTTGATTGGCAAACATCTGTCTTAGTATCCAATCACTTCTTCACACTGGTGGTAAATGTGTTCAGCCATAACAGCAGGGAACAGGGAATTTGCAAGAACTGGAAATGAAAAAATTTACCACAGACAGAGGCACAGAATACTAAAATCAAGACTTTTTGGCAACTTTTGATTCCACCACATAGGAATCATTTATTGATGTGACCTTTGGTTTACTGTGTGGAGGTATATGTCATTGGGGGGAAACACAGGATTTGTATTTACAGAAATGAAAAATGCATGATAATGAAGCTCCTTCTGTTAAAATGGCCATTAGCTAACTGTACTTACCCAGGTGAGGCTGTAGGCGTACTACAAATCAGTAACAGAAAACAAAGTCAAGGGCACCTCCCTAATCCCCAAAACAATGCATAAAGATGTATGTTTTAAAGACAGGAAATGATAACCACAGGAAATTCATGGGAGGGATCACGGAAAAGGCAGTATAAAGGCCCAGAAGCCATAGGGAGTGCACAATTTCATAAATACTGAAAACGAATCATTGCAAATCCCCTACTGAGCCCATTACATGTGTCAGAACTCTGAAAATTTGAGGAAAGTGATTTAATGCCTTGGATGGTGACTGCCAAGAATGAGTATGTCACAGTTCCTCACAGGAGCGAGGAAACTGTCACAAAGCCAATCCACAGCCTGTGAAGTGTGCACTGGCCCAGGCCAAGTCCAAGTGGCATTACTTGGGACAACATTGAGGCAGGCCAACTGCCTTTCCCACCACAGGCGATTTCTGGGGAAGGAGTCCTACAGCCTCCATGTGAGCTTGACACACAACCACTTGCAAACTCTAGGTGCCATTACCACTCACAAGCAATGAAGGACACACAGACAAAAATGATAATTATACTTTGCTGTCTGCATAATATCAAAGCAGTTACCTACGGGTCAGGTCTACTCAGCAATTACTCCTAAGCATCTCATGATCATGTATGGGGCACAGTCGCCTAGGGCCTTTGCACATGTCCAGACCCATGCAATCCCTTGCTTGGGTGGAAGTGAAGTTAGACGCAGCAAGGTACTTTCAGTTCTTCGTATTTCTTGGGTGACTCGTGTGACAAGACTGGTTAGCCCTGCTTTTCCTTAAATTCTGTCCAACCACAGCCCGTGTATAGAACCCACTCAGCCTTGTTCTGCCCGCTGTGAAGAAGGATATGGTGGAGAAGACACTCTAGATAGAGTTTTTTAAGTGCCATCTTCCTCTGATCTAAAGTAGCAACCTGAATTTTCAACATCTCTCATTACACCAATATTCCTAGTAACTTGCTGGTTCTGTTGTAGAGTGCCACTGTTTGATGTTTTCCAGGCAGCATTTTTATCCATATTGTTTTAGACACCGTGCCATTATAATCACTCGCAATTGACCAGTAATTGTCGCAGAAACAGGCCTCCCTCTGCCAGTGCCACCCAGTTGCTGGACTACACCCAGCTGAGTGCAATAAGTTCCAGAATCCAATCAAAGCGAAGCCCCATCAGTATCCAGGTTTCTCATCATGAAGTTGAGCCAACACTTGCTTCCATGCAATCCCTCCCTCCTACAGGGCACACACAAAGGCACTCCGTTGTAGCTGTGACTGGGATCCCTACAATAGCTCCATAGGAAAACTCAAAAGGACACTCCGCCATGGTCATTAATTTATGCTCACAGATTTTGTTTTTCCAGTGGCTTTTCAAATGAGATGGACATGGGTATTCTATATGCCATCTGTAAAACGGAAATAGGAACATTTTCTTTGAGGAATGTGAGAGTGATTTTAATTCAAGAAAACAATGTAAAAGTGGATCCTATAGCCTCTGTAGAGTGAGAGGACAATTCCAGCAACAGTGACTGCCTCTGAGTGTTCACCCTAATCTAGGTTTATGATTACATCTGGTTCATGTGTGGGGAGTACAGTCATTCAGTCCTTTAGTGTTTAACCCCATTATTTTTCCTATCTTACTGGGAACAAGTGAGAACTTATTAATGGGGTGTTACTGGCCAAATGACCTAATCTACTGTAGGCAAGATGGACTGGTAAGACAAAAGCCTCATCACACTGTCATGAGGCTTTGGCACAGGTTGCGCTCAATACAGCTTTGCTCCCTGATACAACCTGCTATCCCATCTATTGATAATAATGACGATAAGAATGACAGTAACTTTCATTTATTAACTGCTACTGAAAAAGTAACCAGTGGATGTGCACCATGCCACATCCCCAGAATTTAGCACTTGGTATTTGTCTCTCTGGAATTTTAAAATCCTCAAAGATTTTTTTGAATTGCAATATAAGCTCCCTGTAGCACTCAAACCTGGTTAATCAATACCTCAAGGCACAGGCTCACTAGCACTGAGAGCTCAGCCTGCTCAGGCATGTTATATCTCATACATCCACAAGAATGGTGAACAACTGAGAAAATCCTTATAAAGATGCAAGCCTTTGAGGGATAACTTAGAGCACAGTTCTTCCAGTAAAAAATACCATCATTTTCTGGCAAGTGGACTAAGTGTGGATGAGCGCCAGGCTGGTGGCTGATAAACAGGGAAGCTTCAGTCCGCTGGGCGAGATGTGTCCTGTGTATCTGCTGGTACCGGCTCCTCCCACCCCAGGCTGTCCAAGTATCCACGCGGAGATGTGGGGGTGGGACTGTTCATAAAACAGAACTTTCTTTCCCATGTATCCTTGCTTCTCTAACAACAACTTTTATGTCCTAATAATTCAACTCAGTTCATTTTAAAATTGGCTACTAATCTTTTTTTTCACCAGTACAGTCCAAAGATTTTTAAAAGGAGGACTTTTTACAGGGATGATGTATGCATATTTGTTTGTGTATCTGTGTTTGTGTGTGCTTTTATGTGTTTACTACTCTGTGTTCCTCCGTCTCTCTATATGAATTGCTATTTTTGATGCAGTGTGTGTGCATCTATATATGTATTTCTGGCTATTTCCATGTGTATATTTCCATGTGTTATTTCTGAGTGTGTGTGCCTATGCGTGTCTGTGTGTGTGTGTCCCTGTTTGCATAGTCCAGTGTGATTCCAAGTATGAATTTCTGTGTGAATTACTTACACATGTGAATGAGTATGTGTATCTGTGTACAAGGAGAATGGCAAGTGAATGCAGGCTCCATGGAGACAGCCCACAACTTGTACCAAATGTGCACATTGATGACAGGCAGGGATCTTCCCTAGGCAGGTTCCCACGTGTGAAATCCTGAACTTCCTAAAGAAACCAAGAAGCACTGAAATACTCCTCCAGAGGCTTAAAAAGAGGATTCAAAAGATCACGTCTGCTTTTCTATATTCAAAAGGATGAGCCCCTTTTCCTTCCCAGATTATGGTGGGCTTGTTCATGAACGTCTCTACATCACTCAGTGAAAGCACAACAGTCAGCCCCAAGCCCTTTTATTCCTTATGTTTACATGTTTCCTAAATGACCAAGTGTCATGGAGCCCTGACGGTCACAGAATTCTTACTGAATTATGAGCAGAAAACATAAAAATGATCTTAAAATATGCATTTGCCCTAGGATCCAGAAGGAATTTTATATCATTTCTTTATGTGTCTAGTAGATTATTACTTCCTTTATGCTAATAGGCAAGTTTATTATTCTTATTATCTTCATTTAACGTCCTAAGGAAGCAGGTGAAATGATTTTGTGAGTTTAATGATCACTGGCATAGAGTACACATGAGGGTCACTTAGGACATGCCATCCTTTCAAGGCATTTTGCCAAAAGAGCCTGGAGCTAATTAATTAATAATGGAAAGTCCCCTGCCAGTCTCAAGTTTAAAAGGCAAAAAATAAAATAAAATAAAATAAGAAAAAGTTTTCCAGGTGGTAGGCCAACACACCTTTTCTATAAAAATTATAAGACTAACCAGAACTCTGATATTAAATGTCTCCTTTCAAACAGCACTGGGTATTTTAATAGCATTCGTGTACATGTCTATTGTACGTATTTTTATATATGGGGCCCAGTAACTTCCTGATACACCAGTGGCATTGCATCATTCTCTAGAGTAAATCAAATTAACCTTGACAGCTGTATTGGAGTTTGCGTTGCTACAATAGCTTTCATGGATTATGATCACCTTAAACACATACAAGCAACCCTCTGGGCACACTCTGTGCTTACCTGACAGGTGTCAGCAGGGTGGGCAGGACAGTGTGCTGCCTGACCTTGCCTTGTATGAATACGGGGCAATGGACTGAGTCTAGAGAGGACAGAAGGGTAAAAGATCCCTCTTTGCTTCCACAAATCATTTGTATAACCAAAAATCACTAAATCTTAGCAAAAGGAAAAAGGCTAAGAGGCAGAGAAAGAAAGCATAGAGCCACAGATACCGGGGTGGAGACAGAGGGAGACAGAAGGGGGGAGAGCAAAAGGAGCAGGGGAAGGGGTGGGGAAGCAAGCACTTCCTGGTTAACTCATTCCTCCGTCTGATTGGCTGCTTCTAGAGAACTGTTTCCCTGGCTGCAGTTGCTGTGCAACTGCTTCCTGCAATTAACTGACTTTATTTACTTTGTCTGTTCCTCCCTCTCCATTAACCTCTTATTTGCCAAGTCACAACCTTGGCAGGAAAAATGTTCATACTCATACATTGTACATACAGCCTTGTCAACCTTCACACACCTGAAGTCCTGACATACACCTAAGCATCCATATGCGTTCGTCTCTCTTTGACAGTCATATGTAAACTTGCAAATTCATATTTACATATTCAGGCCTGTTATACTTGTAATGTTTGCATTGTGCAATATATACATATATAAATGAGCATACACATACATAAAATCCTAAATTATTTCAAAGTCTATGTGAATACAACATAGACTTATCAAGAATAACAAGCACTCAGAATGGTTTGGCAAGTGAGGGAGAAAAGAAGGCTCTCTCCTAACACAGTTCAACATCAGCACCACAAAAGAAGTTAATATTTTAAAAACTGTGCTAAAATGTATACAAAAACATGTATATAAGTGCATATACCCACACAGATATGTATATAAGTGTGCATTCAGGACAAATATAACCAAATAAATCTGTTTTCACTTACTCTTGCATGTTATGTAGTATAGAATCTACCCAAGAATTAAAATCAACTTGTTATTTTGAAGAATTAATACACCTTATGAAGCAGATTTTAGATTTTTCCTTTTCCTGTAGTGCTGAGCATCAAATTTAGGCCTTGCACATGCTAGGCAAGCACTCTGCCACTGACTTATATATCAGGCCACAGGGAAGGAATATTTGACTGGTCTTAACTTGGAGCATAATTCCACTTGCACTGTCTTGACGTATCTTTTTCATTTCTAAGACCACAAAATTTTCTGTATGAATCATCTTGAAATTTCTAAACTTTGCTTGGTGCTTCTTTCCACATTCAATTAAGAATAAAGAAGATTCTTATGATAAAAGCATATTTACTATACCTCAGAACTCATTCATTCTTATTGCTTCTAGAGAGTACGATAAAGATACTACTTCCACTTTACAAGCACGATAGCTAAATTTTGATCTACAACTCATCGGGCTGTGCTTAAGCACCGCATGCCTCATGCTACTCACTCAGTGACCTTAGAGGAACCATATCATTATCACCATTTTGCAAATAAGAGACTAGGTTCTGGGCTGGGTAGGATGACTTATCCTAAAACATAGAACAACAAAACAGAATTTGGGCCCAGTTCTTCGTGATTCTAGTCTTCAAGTTATCTCCACCAAGTAAATTCCCACCAGCTCAGAACAGAGGAGAGGATCAACCTTCCTCAGCACCCCTGATGTGCTGTACAAAGTTAAATATGAATCCAAAGTATTAGAGAGGAAATTCTTCCAAATAACGTTACCCTACATTGTTCTCAATGGCAAGTTTTCTGAATTCTTGCATAACTAATCATTCTACCAGAGTAAGACCCTGTGTAGCATTTTCTTTAAGAAAAAGAAAAAAAAAATGTTAAATAGAAAAGACAAGTGCCTGAGAGGATACCACTGAGAATTCTTTAAAGAAAGCTCAGTGGGGGTGCCTATATTTAGCCAATTAGTCAGACACATTTCTTACCTAGGAAGCCACTGGGCTCAACATCAGGCTGTGGTTTAAGCTGAAAAAAGACAGGAGAAGATGATTTGAAAGAAAAGAACTCTGAGAATAATAAGATTCTTGAAAATGCAGAAAAAGACAACGCCAAAGTAAAGTCAAGAAAGAAAAATTAGGGGGTGGAGAGAGAGAGAGAGAGAGAGAGAGAGAGAGAGAGAGAGAGGAAACCTGTGATCTAGAAAAGAAAGAAAGGAACACACTCTTGAAGGTTTTTTATTTACATTTGGTAAACTTTGAATATTGCTCTCCCTGTTCAAAACCCTGGCGTGCAAGCGTGTGAATCTACACCTCAGCAAAAGGGGAAACCCCTTGCTACTGAAACTTGGGCGTAATGAGCAAGATCTCTTGTTTCTACGGTTATTGATCAATAATAATTACATCAAACGATCATTAGTTGTATCAGATCAGACATGTTTCTGCAAGGCCTTGGGGAAAGCTTAGGGAGAGACTCCACTTCGGTCGAAGAAAGCTGTGATGGGGGAGCAAGTCCCAGGGAGGCGTTTGTTAGTTCCACAACCACCCTCGGCTGGCCAGCCGGTACTCAGGCCCTGTCACTGAAGACATAGAAGCAGAGGCTGAAGACAGATCTACTACACCTTTAAAATTATGTTTAATATTCTCTGTAAGAAATATGATGCCACAGAACAACTGACTTAGTGGAAATAATTTGAATCCCTGTCCCATCCTTCAGCCAACAATATTTAGTTTCTCTCCACCTATTTCCTTCTTTGGGTGGTTCAATAAATACATAGATAAATACATTTTCACTTAAAATCGCACTTTATAAGCTCCCTTTTCAAATCCCCCCTTGTTCAATTGATGATAAATGAGAAAAAAATATTATTTTACCCAATTTACACCATTCTTCAAAGTACAGTGTTGGCAAAAAAGAAAAAGATCTGAATATAGAGCTCACTTTAAAACTTTTGCACAAATAGAAAATCACCCTTCCTCACAGGGACCTAGATCAGGAATCACACCACCATCAGATCTAAACGCAGGCAATGGCGTACAGGGGGTACTGTGTTTTTTTCAGTTGGCTTCTTGTTTCCTGGTCCGTAGGACATTTTTCCAGAAAACAACTTGCCTCATTTCAAGGATCTGTTAAAAAATTATTCCGAGGACGGAGGCTTAGGGGAGACTGCGGAGCTTTTTTGGTCTCTTTTCTCAAAACCCAATCTCAATATTGTGCCTTCCAAAGGGAGCTGTGAGGAAACATGTTTTCCCGAAGCTGGCTCTGTATTTTCCCTCCATCAGTTGTTACAGTTCCAGGGTCTGGATCAAACTGGCTCACCTGCTCTCTATCTGGTTCCCTCAGCAGTCCAGATATGGCCCCAGGAATAGGCTACCCCACCACACGTCCCCTCCCACGACCAAACCCAC
The DNA here is from genome assembly GCA_004027205.1 of Ctenodactylus gundi. Lineage (NCBI taxonomy): Eukaryota > Metazoa > Chordata > Mammalia > Rodentia > Ctenodactylidae > Ctenodactylus > Ctenodactylus gundi. The sequence goes on along the minus strand of PVKB01003281.1, from coordinate 145,867 downwards.
GGCTGTTTCTGAGCTCAGTCCTCCCACCTGTTGTCATTACCACCATTTTTTTCTCTCAGGAATTTTAACAAATTAAAATGTTGCCACAATGTGTTGGAAAAATAACAAAACTACAGTATTTGGAAAGAGTATCTTGAGAGATAAATTGGCAATCTCAAATTTCCTGATTGGGTTTTTTTTTTTTTTTTGCCTTAACATATAGAAATTTATTTCCAGAATTGTATTCTTTCTTCGTAATTTATTTCAGTAGGTGATAAATATATCAGCCATTGAGCATCTCCTGGAAATCCTTGGCTATTTAAAATGATCTCTAGTTCAATACATTCAAGAGGGAATGTAAGCCCTGCACTTGGAACAAAGCAAAATTAAAAAAAAAAAAGTTCCCAATTTCCCAAGGTTCTAGGCTCCAGAGAACAGCAGAGCCATCATAATCCAGGATCCTTCCATAACAGTCACCTCTCTCACACGTGTTTCAGACAAGCCATTGCCAGACTGGCTGACACACATTCCTAAATAGTACCGCAAGCTTGCCGATTCTCTGCTCTGCTATCTCCCAAATCCAAGGGAAAGCGACCTCTTATGGGGACTTGTGATGTCTTCCTGACTGCCCTGGACACTTCCTCCTTAATGCCAGTCTCCATGCTACCGCCAGCCAACTGCATTCCACAGGCACAAACCCCATCTTTTTACCCTCCACTCTTGATAAAATATAGAAAACAATTGTGAAGTCGCTCACGAGGCCATGCTCCTAAGCCCTACTAACCCTGGCCCTGTCCTTTGGCTGCTCTCGGATCCTTGCAGCCAACTCTGCTGGCTCTTCCCTGGAAAACTCTACCATGCTCTCTTCACCTCGTTAACTCGTGTTTCTAGACTCACTGATAAATAGAAATGTCCTAGATCCTTTAATGGGTTGCCTTGCTTCTTGGACTATTTAGCTGGAAACAGTTCAATTGCACAAAGACATCTCCAAAATAAGATGAATTCACAGACGGGAAGAAAAAAGAGGAACATGACTAGGTATATTGAGTAAGGAAACCAGCACTGACTGGAGACAGGAGTCAGAAAAAGCCTTTGGATAGGTTTCCTGCATTCCCAGGCACCATGGTTGGCATGGAGAGGGACCACAGAGGTCTAACAAAGTCTCCTTCCCCATTGTTAAGGACATTGGCGAACATATTGGAAAAGAACAAAGAAAAACTCTGAGATGTGGGTAAGAAGCCTCACCTTCATTTGTCAGTTAAAAACTATTAATTGTTTAAAAAGAAGAACCTAGTTTTGATGTGTAAGGACAGTGTATGTGAGTGATGGTTCTAGCCAGGTTGCTGGGAATGTTATTATGTCTGTTTAGAATGCATACAATAATGTTTTCTGTTCTAAAAATTAGAGAAGTACCATCTACCTCCATTTTGTGTAATTTTGACACCAAAGTAACACACTCAGTATACAACAAGTCAACGAGTACTCTCAGAATAATATAAGCATTCACATGCCTACACCACTGAAATAGAGGGATATCATTTTCCAAAATTCTTTTATTCCAAATTTTTCAAGAACCAAGGAAAGATGTTTGTTTTTCAAAAGGTTGCTTAATGATCATTCTTTTTGACATTACATGATGGAAAGTCAACAATGTGACATTTGCCATAAGAAAAACAGAAAGACAGGGCTGAGAAACACAATAAGGCTGCCATCCCAGCAGCCAGGAAGTCTGCGACGATTTTTTCGGTGCAATTTGTTTCTCTGAGTCTGGCAAAGGTTTTGGCTTCAGTCTCATGTTCTTTGATTATTATTATGCCTGTCTACTCATGGAAACTGCAAGTACTCGCTCTGCCTTCCCACCCTGGAAGAGTGAAAAGAAAAAACGAGCCAAAACGGTTTTGAGCACAGGTTTTAAACAAACGATCCTATTATTAACTCAAAAGATCAAGAAAGGCGATTTATCCATACGGCCCCTTTCATTAAAGAGTCAGTTACTTATTTTATCCCAGGCGAGTGAGGCAAAGACCCTGAAAAGCAGCATCAGGAGTGTTGTCAGGAGTGGGTGGCGGGCATCTAAGCCCAGAAAGATACGCAACACCCTCTGTTGGGGCTAATTTGTTCAGGGTAGGCCATCAGCCACCTAGCTGGTGAAGAGTAGGCATTTCTGCACCAGAGCTTCTAGACTGAAGGGCTTCATCCCCCCCATAGCAGTGTGTGACGCTGGGCCTTCAGGTTGACTGAATCATGAGGACTCTAACCTCAACAGTGGATTAATCCATGCATGGACGTGTAACTTCATGAGTTACTGGGAAGTAGTGACAGTTTTGGGAGGTTGGATCTAGTTGGAGAAGGCGGATCGTTAGAGATGTGTGTCCCTGATGGATTCATTTTGTCACTAACTTCTTTGCCACCCTTTCCTCCTTCCTGGCTGCCATGAACAATAGCACTGCCTCATCACATACTCCCCACCACGACATTCTGCACTCACATGGACTCAGAAACAGTGGAGCCACGCGAGTATGGACTGAAGCCTCTATAAAACCATAATCAAAACCAAACCTCTTCTCCTTTAAACCGACTGATCTGGGGGGTTTGCCACAGCAACAGAAATCCAGCTAATAGAAAACATCTCTCCTTACAGTGAATCCCTCACGAGGCCACATCACAAGGCCACATGACCTCAAATACCATAGACATATAAAACCTTGCTTCACTAGGCTGTGAACTTAGAATAATGGTCATGTTAGAAAATGTAACTAACTACAGTCTACCAGAGCTTCCTTCTTACCCAAGTTTTTAAGGCCAAACAAACTTACAACGACATTCCATGCCATTTATATTTAGCTGGCTACCGGTACAGGGGTAAGACATGTTATGACAAATTAGATGACATCTTTTAAAAGAAAATGCAATTCTCAGGATAAACATTTTTAAACTGTGGAGAATAGAGTTACATCTATTTCAAGAAATTTTAATTTTAACAGCATGTCTTCTGGTGATTCTCAATACACAATTAAAACATACAGCTTCCATTTAAAACATTTTATGAATTAGCATAAACTAATAACATCCCAGGAAGAAACATTTCACTGAACTCCATTAATGAAAATTTTTAAAATAAGATTACCTTGGAGAGTGCATTGGTTTGTGCATTTCTATTGCTATCACAATTGTAACTACTTCTTACAATGCATGTTTATTAGTTCAAGATTCATTTAGTAGGAAGTTCTTGTACAGAATGGCTAGATTTGCCATTTAGGGGTCAATAAACACAAAATTCCAGAATCAAGACACTAGCAGGATTCAGATGTACCAGATTCTGAAGACATGTTCTAAGCTCCTCTAGGTTGTGACAGAATTCAATTTCTTTTGGCTGTAGGACCGAGTTCACTTGCTGTCAGCTTGGCAGATCTGAGCTCTGAAAGGAAACTCTCCATCCTCCTTATTGAGAGTCAAAAACAGAAAATCTCTCTGACACTGAACCCATTTCCTGCCTTGAGTGTCTGACATTCTCTTCTTTTGATCGCTAGTTCCAGATACAAAGGGAACATGAGAAGAGGTCAGACCATACAGCACAAAAATGCCCTAATCATGGATATCCACTCCATGCTATCCACGGTCCCTGGGATCATGCACGACACGTGTGGCAGAAGGCACAGATCTTGCAGGCAAGCTTCTGAACACTGCCTGCACATCAAGTTTGGAATTTTATTAATGAACCTCCCATTTCTCAGACTCACCTGCTGGCTTTCCCCTGAGGCACTGGCCTGGGGCGCAGTGCAGAGCAGGCACAGGGCGGAGGTGCCCTCTGTGCGGTAGGTGGCAGCTCACTGGCTCCTTCTTTTCCATTGCTTCACCCCTTGCTGGCTCAGGGCCACGCCAGGGCCACTCACTCCTGGCCACACAAGGAGGGCTCTGCAGGGTTCTGCTCTGAGATTTTGCCTCTCCCTCTGTCACCTCTTCACTAGTTCTATTTTGGTTGCTTGGATGTTACTCATTTCTGTGGATCTTTGACACCTTTAATTGCTCTTCTCTTCCCACGCCTATTAAGTTTTCTCACCCTTTGATATTGGCATTAGGAACATCTTAAATAATTTGCCAAATAATGTTTTACCACTGCTGTTTTCTGTAAGTTATGTTGCTTTGCCTTTAACCCTGCATTAATTTTGCTGAAAAGTGTTAAGGAGCATAAAGTGTGGTTATTTTATGCAAAAGATCATAGAGCTCTTTAGAGCCAAAGTCGTCTTCTTAATGCCTATTAACTCAGAGTATGGGCAAGTGAATATTCCAAGTTTGCTTTGGATTTTAAAAAATTATTTGTAAAGACAATTTCATCTTTTGGCACCCAGACCTACACTTATCCAGCTAGATTTTGAGCACCAGCTCAAAGATGGAGTCACAACATTTTTCTGACACTGGAAGTCTTTCAAACTCATCAAAAAGCTAAGCATAGAATGATGGTTGTCAATAACAGAATGACAGTTGTTCAAGCCCTACCAGATCTCCTAGCTGTGCTTTGAGGTTTTCCAAAGCCTGGGTTGCCTCTGAGTCACAAGAACACGCAGAGATTCCCACTCTTCCCTCTTATCCTCACTCTAGGAGCACGGTTCCACCCTGGGAAGGCAGAGATGAGATGTGGCTCTGTGACTGTGTGAACCAAGTAGAGAGGAATCACGTTTCTATGTTCCCAAATGTCTATATGCGTTGCTTTCATCATGTGTCTGTGACCTGAATGTGATTTCATTTATACTCCAAAGCAGAAAAGACAATGGGCGGTTCCCACTAACTCTCCATGAGCACCAGATGCTCCAGCTCCCAGTGTCTCTCTGCTCTGTCACTGTTCTCTTCCCACCCACCCCGCACATCTTTTTGAAGACATACTCTAGTGCTGTCGGCACCAGGAAGAAGCTGCTGGATGTTCATCATTTTCTTCTAAAGTACAGCTTCAATATCTCCCTGTTGTCACTGAACTCCGATGTGTGGTGAGAAAACAAAAAACTGTGAGATGTTCTGGTATGAGCTTGGAAAACAGTTGAGAAGGAGGAGGCTTGAGAAATGCTGTAAGCAGAAGCTGAAAACTGAGAAATGGAGTTTTCACGACTCTGCTGAGCTTAAGGCAGGTATACTGGGAACTGAAGGAACAGCACAGATTAAAATGCTTACCTAGCAAGTAGAAGGCCTTAAGTTTGATTTCCCAGCACCACATAAACTGGGGGGGGAAGGGGGAGCGCATGACTGCAGGAGGATTGCTGTGATCACAAGGCCAGCATGGGCTGTATAGTAAGTTCAGGACCAGCCTGGATTATAGAGTGAGATTTTGTCTTCATATATATATATATATATATTTTAATGATAGCCATACTGAAAGTAAAAGATTATCCAGAATTCTATGGCCTCAAGTATAGGAATAACAAGAGTGAGGTAGACTGACAGTTAGCCTGAATCATGGTAAATGCAAGAAAAGTAAATCCTTGTAACTGTCCCACCCTACCTTTAGTACACATGGCAAGGGGGAAGCTGCCCAGGAAATCTTAGATTTACACACAAATGAGCTGCAATCTGTTCTCCACTTTCTGAAAAAAAGTAAAAGTACAACATTTCCATTTACTTGGGAGATTCCAAAATCAAATGCACAAAAATGACTCAAAGCCTGTCCATCTGGGAAGTCATTACGGTGATATGGTGGACTATGAGTTAAAAAGGATGCAACAAACTGGGTGCCATTTTTTAAGAAAATGAAGACAACAATGCCACAAACAAGGCTCGATTAAAAAGAAACCTTAAAGAAGTCTAAAAATGATCTAAAACTTTGAGAACTTTTCCTTTCACTTTTACTCTTAGTGAGCAGAAAGATTGCTTCCTAATCAACCGCATTCTCATCTCCAGTACCCAGAACTTTACATGTGTATTTTTCGACCAGGACATGATACTTGACATACACAAGTCAAGGAGGAAGGATTCATGTAGACTCATGTTCCAAACTAGGGTCACTGGCTCCCAGGCAGAAGCATCATAGCAGAAGGGAATGATGGGGAAAAGCTGCTCACCTTATGGCAGATAGGTAGCACCAGATAGGAAGAACCAGAGAAAAAGAGGAAGGGACCAGAACAAATCCCCATCCTTTGTAGTGACAGTACCCTTCTAGGTCATGTCCCCAGTGATCTACTTCCTCTTTTTATGCACCCACCCCCTGACAGCACAGCTAGCTGTGACAGCATCAACGGATTAGTTCACTGATGAATGCAGTTAACACATCCATTCTCTAATCACCTTCCAAAAGCCCCACCATGGAAGACAGGACTGTTTTAGGGGAAATCTTTTATTCTACTCACGATACATGGAAAGGGGAACTAGGTGTTATAATTTGGATCTTGCATGTCCCTCAAAAGCTTCATGTATGCTATGGAGTGCCTATGGAACCATGCGCTATTAAGAGGTGGGGCCTGATCAGGAGGAGGGTACAAGTGTGTGGTAGATTAAGGGGAGTGTAGTACATTACCGATTTGGGGCATGTGGCACATTACTGGGCACGTGTCCTTGAATGGGGTAGATCATTGAGCTCAATCCAGAAGAGACAGAACACTTAGGCTTGACGCAGAAGGGGTGGATCACTGGGACACGACTTGGAAGAATATTCACTAGTTCCTTGATTACCTGCCTTTCTGTCCACCACATGTGAACAACTCTGCCAGCTAGGCTGCTACCACCATGTGTGTCCACTATTGCCAGCTGCCCATGAATGGACTGAGCCCTTCTGAAACTGTGAGATAAAATAAATCTTTCCTCTCTTACGTTGGGGATGGTCAGGGGTTCTGTCACAACAATGACAAAGTAACTGAGACGCTAGAGTTTGCAGATGGAGTTAGGATTGATAAAAAGCTATTATTTCGGTGGAGAATTGTTTGTTACGGGTTATCCTGGTGGTCCCAGTGTCATCTCAGCGACCTTTTGAGAGAAGGAGAGAGGCAGAGAGGACATCAGAATGACACCATGAAATGGGTGTCTACCTGCCTTTGCCTGGCTTCAAAGATGGAGGAGGAACCAGAAGCCAAAGATGCTGGCAGCCTATAAAAAGGCAAGAGAGCAGAGCTTCCACGTCTGTGTTTGGGAATGCGGTTTTGAAACCTCCTCATTTCAGCCGTATCACATCTCCAACCTACAAACTCTAGGGAAAACATTTTGATTGTTTTAAGCTCCTGTTTGTGGTTAATTTGTTATATAAGAATAATAAACTGATATATCTAACACGTCTTTACTAACCAATTATTGAATAATATTTGAGTTGGCACATCCTAATTGATACTGAGAATCTGTCCATTCAGTAAGGCCCAAATATCTTAAAACAGTAACCAGCAGGTCCACACAGCTAAGCCATTGGTGGCATTAAGGATGGCAACAATGTCAGTTCAACACTTAACACTGCATTGTTGTCCACCAGCCAACTGTGTTTCCATTTGTAATTTTTGATCTCCCTAACTAAAATTCTTCAGGAACCCCGCAGATCAATGAAGGCACTGATTGTATGTGTCAAAGCCTTTGTGTTAGTGGATTTCCAACAAAATCTAGGATTTTTGTTTTATATTCTGTTATGATTTGGATCTGGAATGTCCCCCAAAAGCCTCATGTATTTGGATATAGTAGGATACTGTGAGAATCATGTGCTGCTGGGAGGTAGGGCGTGGCTGGAAGAGGTAATTGCTTGGAGATTGGCCTGTGGGGATTATATCAACTTATTGATATTAGAAAATATACCCAGGGCAGAGCTTTCAGGCGTGTATGACTGACTTGTGGGCCAGGAAGTGAGAGAGCACCCATCCTGGGTGTGTCTGGCCCAACTGACAGCTTGAACTAAATAAAAGGAAGGAGAAACATCGTCGCAGCTTTTCCTGGGAAAGCTCTGACCTGTGCCTTGGGCTTCAGATGCAGATCCACTCCCGCCTCACCTCTCACATGGCTGCGTGTCTACCATGCTGTGAGCAGCTCTCTTGCTGTGCCTCTGCCATGAGCTTCCACCATTGCCCGCAGTATATGAATAGACTGAGGCCTTCCGAAATAGAGAGGTAAAATAAATATCTCCTCCCTTAAGTTGTGGATGTCAGTTATTCTCTCCCAGTAATGAAAAAGTAACTAAGAAATATTCTATCCTCTAGAATTTCTCACAGAAGAGCAAATGTATTTTCTGTTGAGGGTAAATTCCAGGAACAAAATGCAGTTTCACCAGACAATCCCCTATCAATTTATATAGCCAATCTTAAGATTTATGTAGCATTTAGACATTCTATTTAGTTATTTTAATTATTCTTAAAAGTCTCTGGCTAGAATTTTGCTATAAATAGGAAGAGAGGCTTGCTTATGTTGTCTGAGATTCATTTTGATAGACTATTGAGATTTTTCTGCCATTTCCCACCTACTGTCTGAGCTCCACACACAGGATCCAGAATATGTAGGTAGGCTCCTTTGGCTGCAATAGGGCCGCAGAGCTGTGTTGCCAGACTCAGAGTGGCCCTTGCCTCACAGACTCTCAGCAACACTACTGGTGCTCAGAGACAGATTCCTAATGGCTGAAAAAGAGCAACCCCTTCTACCTTTTATTTAAAGAAAATACCTTTCCAAAGAGTATGCTCCTTAGATGTCTTCTATGCTTTGGAAGTGGGTGGGGGGAAACACAAATTTCAGCTGCACAAGAAGAATTAAGTTCTAGAGGTCTATCGAACATCATGGTAATGGGTTAATAAAAATGTATTGCATATTTGACAGTTATTAAGAGAGTAGTTTTTAAATGCTCTTGTCACACAAAATAAGTATGTGGAATCACGCATATGTGAAATAGCTTGATTTAGCCATTCCATGGTGTGCATATGTATGTATGTGTGTGTGTGTATGTATGTTTGTATATAAACATCATGTCATAAATGTATACAACTTTTATTGGTTAAAATGTGTTGTATTTAATATCGGTGGAAATGTGGGGAAGAGGGAACTCACACACTGTCAATGAGAAAGTGAACTAGTATGGTCATTGTGAGAAATGGTATGACAGTTGTTCAAAATATTTTTAAAAAGAACTACCATATGATCCATCTGAGATACATACTCACTACTGGGTATATATGCAAAAGACATTGCATCAGTATTGCAAAGAGATACCTGCACATCCACGTTTACTGCAGCATTATTCAGAACATCCAAGACATAAAGTCCACTGAAGCGTCCATCAATGAACGAAGAGATAAAGAAACTTGTATGTTTATACAACTGAATATTATTCAACCATAAAAAGAGTGAAATCTTATCATTCACAGCAAAACAGGTAGAACTGAAGGCTATTATATTACACGAAATAAGCCAAGCACAAACAGACAAATGCTGCATGTTCCAACTTATATTTGGAAGTTAAGAAAGTTGATCTTCAAGTAGAAGAGTGTATAATAGCGATTTCTTGAAGTCAGGAAAGGTAAGGAAAAGGGGATACAGTGGGAGTCTGGATAAAGGGTACCAAAAGACAATCAGCAAGTATAATAGTCTGAATAGGATAATTACAGTTTATAGTAGCATATAAGCTATTTTATAAAGAACTAGAAGATTAGAACTAAAAGGCCTCCAACACAAAGATTTTAGGACATAGAAATACTAATTACCCTGATGTGATCATTGCATACTTCAAACATGTATTGCAATTATCAAACTTTACAACACATTTGTATAATTATGTGTTAAATGATCACAATGCAATACATATGGGCTCCGATTCCTCGAGTTAAATATAACCATGATTTATTGTAAATGTATACTAATGAAATAATAGCTTAGAGAATAAATAAAAAGATAAAGTAATATTGGGGATGGAAGCATAGCTCATTGGTGGAGCATTTACTAACATGCACAAGGGCCTGGGTGTGATCTCCAGCACAACAGAATAGAAAAAGGAAAGTAGAGAGAAAGAAAGAAATCGAGGAGGAAAGAAAGGAAGAGAAAGAGAGCAGATAAAATACGTTGCATCTTGAGCCAAAAAGCAACAAAAGGAAATAGCACTTAGGGTAGAATTCAGAACAACAATGAAGTTAAAATAAAAGGGGAAAAAAGACCTCAAGGTTTTTGATATAGAATTTCATGGGACTCTCATACCCCAAATGGTACAAAGCCACATAGGAGATTAAATGACTATTGTTAAAGAGTGACTCAGGCTCCTCATTTGTTCATTCATCAAACGCCGCAGAATGTTTCTGAGGTCCCAGATCACTATATGATGAGAACATGAACTTTATTATGGTACGTGGGGAAATCCCTCATCAGAAGTGATGAGGAATGCGACACTTTCCATGAGTCAATAAGGTAGGCAGGCTCCTCCATGGTCAGTACACCCACTTCCTTCCAGGTCCAAGCACCCAGCAGATTCTGATAGGAATCTGGGCGGTGCTCGGGAGCCTATGTTCTCAACATTCTTTAAGAAGATACGAAGCTGCTTGTCCAAGAATTGCACTTTAATTAAAGTGCAAAGAGCTAGAACTGAGGGCTCCTTCCCCGTTTGATCCATCTGCTTCTCTATTGCTCTCCTGAAAATGTCTGGTAAAATCCCTAAGACAAGAGAGCTTTTCCGATCATTATGATCAGTTAGATGACAGCAGGCAAAAGCCTTTCTTGATGCCAACATTGTCAGCTCATATCAAAGTGAGTGGTCAAATGAAAGAACAAGGTGCGCACACGGAAGAGGTAGCAATCTGGAAATGCGCGGCTTAGATTCATCAAGACAGAAGGACTCAAAATGTCTGCAGCTTCGAAGCTCTTGAAACGAGGAAGCAAGCAGGTGCTGTATTTGTCAGCTCGACACGGAAACAGGACCTGTCATAAACAAGGGGTGGAAGACTCAAAGGCAGTTTTCAGTGAAGTGCAGCTCTTTAGCCAGGGCAGAGGTAGGGCACAGAATGGGAGCGAATGTCTTGCATGCAGAAATAAACCAGGCCCTTACTAACCCGCCAGGCACTAAAGCTTCCGGAGAGTTAGGTTTTACTACCGTATTTCACAAGGTGCATGCCTCCAACTGCTCCCCGGTGCGCAGTTCAGGTAAAGCTCCCCTTCCTACTTTATGTGAGGTGATCGTATCTTTTACTCACAGAGCTGGGAACAATGTCCTTGAATGTACCAACCATAGATATTCCTAGCATTAAAACTTGATTATAAAATCTCCCCTAAGAACAAACGGTAGGGACAGTGTCAGCTTCATCGAAGTCTTATTAATCCTAGGAGCAAAGTCTCTGTGGCCGAAAATCAAATCCCTCATGCACGCAGGAAGCACTGCTGTCCAGAAAGGACAGAGCGGTGAGGACCTTTCACACAGAGAGTCATTTGTAAGTGAATTAAAAGTATCACAAAGGATTAAAATGGTCGCTGGGAATCAACAATTCTGGTATAAGGATGCTGCTCAGCAAGCTAAGAAGTTAAGTAGAATAATGAGATTACCTTATTTAATTACAGATTTGCAAAACAGTTCTTTTCAAATCCTCACTCCACATCTGTAAAATACTTTTAAGTGCATTTCAAGTAGTCAGTTATCCTTTCACTTGAAAATGTTAATTTTTCTGCTATATTAAAGAAAATATTCTGTTCTGTTGGGAAGACATTCTTGGCTAACATAAACACACAGTATGGGTATGCTAATAAGTATCTTTCAAGCAGCAAAAAAATTACCATTTTATGCAGATGATAATGTAATGTTTAACCAGTAAAATAATTCCCTCATTTATTATAATAGCTGTAATTATAATAGCTGTATCATCATTAATAGCTATATAATAGCTGTATAGCTATTAATACTAAAGTACAAAATCAATTTAAATTTAGTCAGAACTTTTATGATTATCAAAAAGTTATTAAGGCTCCTTTATGTTTAATTTTAATCTACCCCTAAAGCACTCTAAATAGTTCAGCCAATTAATAAAGAGCAAGATATCATAAAAGAAACTTCAATTTTTTCAAAACTAACAGATCTTGGGCAACACAACTTTTTTTAAGATATAGAGAAATGTTAAAATAATTTAATTTAAATAAAACCCTTGAGGACTGCCACACATCCCTGATAAACAAGTATGTATGGAATATGACTACAGACAATAGTAACATAATTATATGCTTGAAAATTTTAAAAGGAAAAATAAGTAGTTTTTCCAATTTTTTGTTTAAAAATTAAACAATGTTATAACATACAATTATGGGAAAATGTTACGCACTAACAGCCACTTCTAATAAAAGAGAGCTTAATAACATTAGAATAAGTACCTACTTTAAGTATTAAGATGTAAAGTTAAATGTTAACTTTAACTTCAAAAGTAAAAAGAACTAATGAAAAAATAACATTTAGGGAGATTTTTTTAACCATGCCTAGCCAGGAACCACGCTTAACAAATTAGGTCCACTTTGTCACTTGGTGATAAGGCAGGCAAGGCCATCATTATCACTATTCCCACTTTACAAATGAAAAACTCATGATTCTATAAAGTTTCAGCCATAGAATTTAAAGTTAAGTAAAGTAAACGAGGCAGAGGACACAAAACACAAGAGCTCACACAGCCACGGAATGATGTAAAACACAGGATAGAGAGGGTGTGACGGCGTGTATCTGGAGTGCCCCCTAAAGCCTCATGTACCTACGGATACTGTGTAGGGTTGGGAGGTGGGCCAGGCTGGAAGGGGTGGGTGCTTGGGGCTTGTCCTGGAGGGGCGTGTGCGGATTCCACCCTTCCTCCCAGTCTTTCTCTATACCACCATGTTCTGAGGATCTCTGCTGCTGGAACTCTGGCCCTGCCCCCAATCCATCCCTGCCATGTGCCCCCACCACTTTCTAGTTGCCCACCTGTGAATGGACTGTGACCTTCCTAAACTGTTCTTATAGGTCAATTTTAAAATCCACCATTAACAAACTAAGGTAAGATAAGAATCTTTATTATGGCCTTAGGCTAGACCGAAACTGATTCTCAGATTGAGAATGCAGAAAACAGTCCTGAGCCAGGACAGCAGGATTCAGGATTTAGGAAGAGGAGATCACAAGGAAGGTGATGAACAGCATTGTCACACGAAAAACGATCACAGTTACATAGCATCCAGAGTAACAATACTAACCACCTGAAATCTGTAGGGCGTCTGTTACATCTGGCAAGACCCAATTGCACAAAACTGGGGTCCTTTAAAAATAACAAACTATGAAGTGGGCTTAAAGACCCACGTGGGGCTGAGCTGGCTGTCAGCCAATCCATGTCCACTCTCTGAAAAATGTCTCAAGGATGGCTTAATGCTCCCCATTAATGTACCATGGTGCCAGTGAGGCACCAGAAGTGAGATACAGAAACAAGAGACAAGGCAATTGGTCTTATGGGTGTCAAATTATCACAGCACCCAAAGTTTGCAAGAGTGTCAATAATGCCCTAGGGCTACTCCCTGGGGCTAACTTGGTACTCTGCTTAGTGTCACAGCAACCTCAACTAATCTTTACAGCAAACCCACAACACACAGTTCAGCCTATCAGAAAGGCTCTTAAAAATAGCACCTAGAAGAATAGCACAAAATGGAGTCACTCAAGTATGGATTGAGACTTAACTACCACATTGTAAGCTGCAATAAATCTTTCCTCCCTTAGTTGTGAATGCCAAGTATTGAGTTACAGTGACGAAAAAGTAACTAACACAGAAATTGGTATCAGAAGTGGGGTAGTTACTGTGACTTTGCCTGACCATGATGTTTGGAAGCCTTTTGAACTCATTTGCTGGAGGAATTTGGAAAGGTTTGAGGGTACCAGCTGGAGAAGTGTTGGAGTGCTCTAAGCCAAGCTTGACAGGAGATTCTGGCCAGAGCTCAGAAGATCAGAATGCTGATAAAAGTGTGGATTGGAAAGGCCAGGCTCCAGAAGTTTCAAATGGGAAGGATTGTACCAGCAAGTGGTCTAAAAATCAAATGTGCTGCTATGAACTGGCAGAAAGTTTGTCAGCATTTTGCCCTTGTCCAGAGACTTTGCCTAAAACTGATATTAAGGGCAGTGGACCACTTACTCTGATGGAGGAAATCTCAAGGCAGACAGATATTCAGACTGCCACATGGCTGCTGTTTGTGGCTTTTAGGCAGCTCTATGGCAAAAGACAGGATAAAATGGCAAAGAAAAATCGTATAGAAGGTTTGCAGTGCCAGGACAAAATGGCCTGCAGTGGTGGGGCCAAGGAGCACAGGGAAGTTAAAGACATTAACATTAAAAAGAAGCCAAGTACTTAGACTAAGGATAAGAAAGATCCCCAGAGGGCATTTCCAAAGTCAACAGGACCCCTCCCTTCACCAGCTCAAGAGTGGAGAGGCAAAAGATTTTGTTCTGAGAAATGTGGCACAGGGCTTAAAGAAAAAATGTTTTTTAGAGTTCAGCGGCCTGGAGTTCAACCATCCAAGAACTCAGAGACCTCTACAGCGTTTGTTCAAGGGTGTCGGGCTACTGCTCAAGCTAGTGGCAGACGTTGGCAAAGTCCACACTATCCTTGCTCTAGAGGCTTACAGAATGATGGAATTATGGTTTCATGGAGGCTTCCCGCAGATTTCAGAGGAAGGCCTCTGAGGTCAGGCAATGTGCCCCTGAGAGGGCAGTGTGTGAAGTTGTGAAAGAGAAACCTAAGGTATAGTGGAGAAACCAGAAATTTGGAGAAACCGGAAGCATGGATCATCCACTGAGAAAGCTGTGGGCTGTGAGTGGATCCAACCCAGAGGACAGAGGATGGAGATTATAGCCAGCAGTGATAAGGTAGGGGCAGGGCTGCCCAAGATCTTTGGAGTTCATATCTTGTCCCAGGTTCTGGACATGGAACTACAGGAATTAATCTTTGCCCTTTGTTTTGGTTCTATTGCCTTTTATCCTCCTATTTCTCCCTTTTAGAATGGAAATGTTTACTTCCCAAACTGCTATACAGATTCAATATACTTCCTATCAAAATACCACAATTTTTTTCACGGAACTTGAAAAAACAATCCTGAAATTTATATGGAACTAAAGGAGACCTAGCATAGCCAAAGCAATCCTAAATAACAAGGCAAAGGCAGATGGCATTATTATTCCAGACATCAAGTTATACTTCAAAGCAACAGTTATAAAAACTCTATGGTACTGGCACAAAAACAGACAGGTCGATCAGTAGAACACAACTGAGGATACAGAGACAAACTCACCTACCTTCAGCTACTTGGTCTTTGATGAATGAGCCAAAAGCATACAATGGAAAATGATAACCTATCAACAAATGGTGCTGGAAAAATTGGGTGTCCACATGCAAAAGAATAAATCTAGACACTCACCTCTCACTGTGTACCAAAATCAAATCAAATTGGATCAAAGACCTAAATATTAAAATTGAAACCCTGAACCTTCTGGAAGACAAAGTTGAAAAAAAATCTGAAATATAGATGTAGGCAATGGCTTTCTTAATGAGCCACCCAAGGCAAAAGGAAATAGCCACCAGAATTAACAACTGGGATTATTTCAAATTAAAATGTTTCTGCATGGCAAAGGAAATTATCGACAGAAGGAAGAGAAAACTGACAGAATGGTAAAAAAGAAAATTCACCACCTATAACTCACAAAAGAGGCTAATAATTAAAATAAATTCAAATATAAAAGAAGCTGAAGAAAAACCAACACCTCAAATTTAAAGACACAGTTAAAAGTGGGCAACTGAAATGAACAGGCAGTTCTCAGGTGAATAAGTCCAAATGGCCAGTAAGTGCATGAAAAGCCATTGGAGGAATGTAAATTCAAACATCACTAAGATACCATCTCACCCCAGAGAGAACGGTATCTATCAAGAACTCAAACAGCAGTCAATACTGGCAAGGCTGTGGGGATAAAGGAACCATCTTACACTGCTAGTGGGAATGCAAACTGGCACAACCACTATGGAGGGCAATATGAAAATTCCTCAGAAGGCTGAAAATAAGTATTGTCTTAGATCCAGCAATACCTCCTCTGGGAACCTAAAATATTTTTAGAAATGATTTGCCAACCCCTGTTCTCCAACTTCTATAGTGAGAGCTAGACAAGTAGATGCCCCAAAGAGTCTACATTTCTCAACTGTGTTTGCAGCTACGAAAGTCTGGAAGCCTTCAAGTGGCTGAAGTATATTATACTTGTAATAATCAAGTCTGACTAGTGCATCTTCCCACACAGTCACCATTTTTATGGCAGGAACATGAAACATCTACTCTCAGTATTATTCAAGAATACAATATCTTTATTAACTACAGGCATCATACTGAGCAATAGAGCTCCTGGCTCATATCTAAATGACTCTTCATATTCTTCAACTTATGTCTCTCCAGTCCCCACTCCCACCATGCGGGAACCACCATTCTACACTCTGCCTCTATGAGATGAGCTTGTACACATTCCACATATGAGCCAGAGCTGTGGGATATCTTTCTTTCTTTCTTTCTCTTTCTTTCTTTCTTTCTTTCTTTCTTTCCACTGGCTTGTATCACTTAGCATACGTCCTCCAGTTTCTTCCACTTCTCAGAAGTAAATGGTCTTTTTTTTATGGTGCTCTCTTCCTGCCTTTTATCCTTTCTAGTGGTGGACAAATGGTTGATGGGTAGGGTCCCTGAAGGCTTTGGAGAGCAACCTTGCTGTTTGTCCTGAGCAGACACTTTATACTTCATGTGAATGAGGGATATATTTTTATCTTGATTAATCACTATTTTTTATCTTAATTCACCAAACTAACACTTTGCTAACCAATAAAAATATTAATGTCTGACTCTATTTTCTCAAAGTAACTTTGAGTCAACCCCCAAAAGCTATTTAAAAAGAGATCATGTCCCTGTATTTAAGATAATACTTTTTTAACTGACATAAAATAACCCTGCCAAAGAGTCATTTAACTCTGTTTTCTGGGACAACTTAGATTGATTTCTAAGTGGAAGCCAATCTGACTTATGGAGACCAAAGCAACACAAATTTTAGATTTCTGGCTCAAATGAGTAGTTCAACTCGCTAATCCGGTTTTTCTGTGTATCTCTCAGGGTCCTGGTGGGGAACAGATGGCCGGGTAAAGCAAGGAGTGTTAAATAAAGAGCCTGCAAAGTTGTGAGGAGGGGGCAGGGTGATTCAGTAAGAGAGTGGAATATTCCAGGCAGAGGAGGAGAGCCAGGGGGAATGAAGACACCTGGGGAGTCTGTGGCAGGGGCTTTGGCTCTCCCTACCTAATCCAGCAGGTCAACTCACTCTGGTCAGCTACACCAGTCTCCTCCTGCCCTGTGTCCTCGGAGCTCCCATTGAGGAACCTAAGCTGAGGTTTGGGAAAAGGGCAGAAAAACCAGCATGAAGAATGTGGGGGAGGGTGTCCCAGGGGGAGAGAAGAAATGCCCATCCCGTGCTCCCACAACAGAAAACCAGAGTTGTATTTAAAATATGTAGTAGTTCCTCTTTAACCAAGAGGGATATAGTATAAGATCCCCAGTGGGTATCTAAGAACATAACAGGACCAAACTGGGCTTTTTCCTATGAGTCCGTATCTATAATGAAGTTTAATTTATACAATGAACATACTAACAACAATAAACAATAATATGATAGAACAACTACCTAATGATTAATCACTATTCTCACCATACAGTAGGATGACACCCTGAAAAACCCAAATCGAATCAAAAATATTCTAACTCACACATGCATTTAACAGACCTCACAAACAAACAAAACGAAGCTCAGCCTAACTTACCCTAAACATATTCAGAATGTTTACATTAGAATTACACAGCTATCCATTAAAAATAAAGTGTGGAATATCTCACATAATTTACTGAACAGAGTACCAAAAGGGGAAAACAGAATGATGAATAGGTATGCTTTAAACCACCATAAGCCAAAGAATCACAGTGACGTGACTATTTTCTCTCTCCTTCTATCTGCCTCTCTGCCTCTCTGTGTATAGCTCCCACGGTTCTCTTCTCTGATGAAGTGAGGCAAGCCGATGCCCATGTGATGAGATGAAGTGCGCCTCCACACGCCGCAGTGGAGAGCCGCCATCCACTGGAACACGTCTTCCCTTTGTGTCCGTCACTCACAAACTCAAAGCCTTTCTCTCTTAAATAAGCACTGATCACCCACCACAGTCACAATATTTTCAGTTCAAGTAGCAATGGCTTAACTAGCATAATTTCTTTTTCCTTCTTTACGATTTCACGATAGAAGACGGTTCCTTACTAAAGACCGTAGTAATCTCAGCATAGGATTTCTTCCTCTCCTTACTAACTTGAAAAATTATAACACCTTATTGAAAGGAAGCTCTTCAAGATTTCTCTTTGGCAAATCTGGATTACCACCATACCAACTGTTACATTTAGGAGCCATTAGGGTTTCCTGAACCCAAGCACTGTGATACCACAGCAGTGGGTGCAAGATAGCTACTAACTGACTGATGGGTGGGTAGCCCATACAGTGTGAGCACATGGGACAGAGATCCTTCACTTCCCAGATGTGACTCAGCAGAGCGACATGAGATTTCAGGCACCTCAGGACTGCATGCAATTTAAATTTTATGAATTGTTTATATTTCAAAGTTTCATTTAATATTCAAGACAACAGTTGACCATTGATAGCTAAAACCGCAAAAGGGGAAACAGCAAATAAAGAGAACTAATGCATCCTTAGTAGTCCTAAGTTAATGAATTATTTAACTTGAGAAAAATCATCATTTTATTTGAAGCCCTTCTGAGGCACCCAAGTTACTCCCCAGCGGAGGACTACAGTAGATTAGTGTGCCATAGTGCCAAAAAAATCCCAAAGGAAATGAACTTCTGCAATTTGTCTGACCTTGAGACAGAGTAGCCCACTGATACCCTAGGTACAAATATGTATGGTCAGACAGACTCCCCACTTAGAGGGCTGGGCATCACAACTCCTAACACCAGAAGGCACTCGTTACCATTGTCACTACATGAAACAGATACAATTGCTCTTCATCTGGAAAATGCAGCAATATCAAAACAACCTCAATAATTTTCTATCTCTTGAAAATTTATATTTAAAGTTTTGAAGTAGATATGATCTCAGAGAAGGGTGGGGTGAGGCAAGCTTTCTGTCACTATTCTAGGGGCAATTTTCATTCATCTTTCCCTCAAATTTATTATTTTTATTAGTATGTATTTATGATACACAGTAATTGCATTCAGCTTGAGCAACTGGGGCATATACTTACCACGTTTTCTTTGATTTCACCCCTTTTCATTCTAACACCTCTACTGCCACGTGTTTTCTCATTTATTTCTTTTTTTACTGCCGCCCCAATGAATGTTAGTGTCCTGATGACAGAACATGAGGATGTCTTGATACTTCCTAGTTGACGTTCAATAAATGTTGTGTAATACGTATAAAATATGTTCACTGGGGCACTACGTAGTAGTGCTTGCTTGGAACAGAACAGACAAATTCAGATGAGCTCAGTACCACCACCATGTTTGCCACACATGCTGAGATGAGAAAGCAATAAATTTCATTTCTTGTGACAGTGCTTCCAAGAAACCTTCCATAATCAACTGAAGCTATTTTACAGAACTTGTGGAGTACGTTGGCTTGCTTTTTAGGGCTTCTTACACATCATTAATTCATTACTTCAAGCTAATTATTTAGATTCCTTGAAGAGAAGGTCTAATTGCTTACTACTTTTTTCTTAAATAGTGTTTCACTTCTTATTGGAGTACAACAAATATTTACTGAACCAGGGAGATGGAGATATATTAGAACTCTGGTGACATGAGGACATCTTTACTATTTGCCATCTTTGACATCTTTTTTACATATCCTCTATGTAATTCTGAAAGCAAACACATGCCTGAACTGGCCCCATCAAATGAAACTAGTACTATTTGCATCATCTCAAGTGGGAGAGAGAAAAAGAGTCTTAAAAAGTCTAATATACTCTTCAAATATTTGCCATATTATGAGTGAAGGATTGCTTGGGGCCAACTTCTTTTAACTTCAAATTAGAACTCCATTGATCTAGCTTTGATTTACTTTATGGACAAATGGCATGACCTTTGGGCAGTTCATGCAAAGACTAATCAATTAGAAATCTAGATTCTAAAGGTCAGATAGAAAAACAAATAATTTTCGTGTTATACAGTCACAGAGTCCAAGAAGAGTAATTCAATCGTTAGTCTAAATGTGTGCTAGACATTGGAATCAATTTTACAGAGATCCAAAGAAAATGTATGCAGGTAGCTGCAATGAAAATTCAGAACAATGTACATGTGGCTTTGATGAAGCCCAAACCTGCTGAGTGCCTGGAGTTGGAAACCAGGCGAATGAAAGAGCCAGAAATGCAAAGTGTAGTCGATTTGGCATGTTCTGATGCCAAGCAGCACACCTGCCCCCCACCTCTTTGTATACCCATATATTTTGGCACAGTGTGCCACGTCCGCTGAGAGTGACTCCTAAGGAGATGTGACCGAGAGACAATGGAGACAAGGTCAGCCTAGACTGCACTTGGCCCAACAAGGCCACAAGTCCCTGCTTTCTCTGGGCACTGGAGTCACTTGTACATTGCGTTAATGTAAGATTTCTTCGATAACTGAATGACAAAGGACAGGTTAATGTCTTCAAGTGGGTACAAAAACAAAACAAAACAAAAAACTAAAGTGAAAATATGATCATACAACCCAAAAATTATTTTTTACTGACTACGTTCATTTTGCCCCAGAATCTATACATATCTCTGCACATGTTTATGATTGTGTTTTAAATAAAAGTAATGAGGAAAGCTAAGTGACCCCTTCAGGTAAGACTAGGCCCCGGCCCAGGTGCAGATGGACTCAAGGTATGGAAGTACAGCGAGCGCAAGAATCAAGAGAGCATCTACTGTCTGCCAGGTAACAGAGAGGCCTGTGTAAGAATATATAGTCTTAATGCCCCATGTGGAAGAGAGAACAAGAGTTCTGAAGTCTAATATCCTCTTTAAATATTTTCCTGATGAGATGGGAAAGCAATAATCCCACTTCAAGTGACAGTGCTTCCAGGAAACCTTCCATAGTCAACTGGAGCTACTTTAAGGAATAAATAAGCCTAGCGTATTTTCCATCTGCATGTATTGAGACTTTGAAAATCACTGGACTGGGAAAGGCATCACAGAGGACGGCAAGAGAAGAAATGTCACCTGTGGCAATGCCAGCTACACAGCAGGTACTCTGATGCGCAACTCACAACGGTTCTGAGAGTTAGGCAGATACTACTTCAAACCAGAGCTCAGTGTGGGATGAAATGCCAAGATGTGATCTAAAAACCATTACAGTGGATTCATATACACGCAGTTCAGTTCGCTTGTCAATCCAGTTTCTTTCCTCCTTCCCACTCTGCACTCCCACAAGCAGGCTCTGCCCGAGTGACAGAGCCAAGAAACGTTCCATGTTGAAAGGATGAAGGTGTGGTGTTAGTCACCTTTCCAATACTATTAGAAACAGACATGTCAAACCTGCGGTCTGCCATTTTCCCCACTCTTTTATTTTTTTAATGTTTCATTTAAAAAATATAAAGTTTTATTGCTTATACACACAAAATATGTTATATAATTTACATAAGCCCAAAACAATTCCTCTTCACTCAAACAAGAGCAAAGCCAAGGGGCAGCTGTGTATGGGGGCCTAAGATACTAAGATACAACTTACATGGAAAAATGGTTCACCTTGGCTTTGGCTCACAGTTTTGGGGGTTTCAGCTCATGACCATTTGGAGTTATTGCTTTGGGAATGTAGAACCACTTGCTGATGGGAGCATGGAGGAGTAAAAGAGTTCATGGCACAGATGAGGAAAAAGGAAAACAAGGTGGCTGGAGATCCCATAATCCCTTCCTAAGGCACACCTCCAATGACTGGAAAACCTACCACTGGGTCCCATTTGTTTATGTCCCACCACCTCCCAGTAGTGCTGCAGGCTGGGTTCCAAGCCTTTGAGGGACATTCCAGGTCAAAATTACAGCAGATGTAGGCCTGAGCAATTGTAATATGAGGCAAAATATGTGCTAAAAGATAAATACAATGTGCTAATACAGGACAGTTCTCAGAAATTAATATACAACAACAGCAACAACAACACAATTTAGCAAGCATTTAAATTAGGCACCTAGCACTATTCAGAACATTTTACATATTTGTGTCTATATTGTTGAAAGCATAAAATAATAGTAACTTTTCTTTGATGATTTATTATAAAAGCAGCTTAAAGCCACTACATGTAACATACTTCTTGGAGGCAAATCTATTTTTAAACTACTACAAGCATGCCTTAGTCACTTGTCTGTTGTTAGAACCCAATCCTCAACATCCATAACCTAGGGGAGGAAAGGTTTATTTTGGCTCATAGTTTGAGGGAGTCTCAGTTCATTCATGGATGAGTGTATATGGCAGGAAGGGTCCGGCAGAGGACAAGTGCCCACAGGATTGCATGAGGAAGGAATCAGGGCCTGTATTAGTTTGGGTTCCTTTCAAAAGACAGAATTTACAGATCTTATCATAAAAGGGCCTGTTAGGAGGGCTTGCAAGTCCAATGATAGAGATGGTCCAAGATGGCTGCTCAGCCAGGCAGTAGATCTCCTATCCAGGACTTCAGAACAGCTGGTAAGGTGAGAATCTGCTGTATATCTCAGGTGAATGCCAAAGCCTGAAGATCGGTGACTGAAGAGCAGCAACAGACAGACAGGCACAAGTCGGGACTGGAGCAAATCTGTGCTGATGATCTGCGATGTGTAGCAAGTTGGTGTCCACAGACAATCGCAAAGGCGAGAGCTTTCCCAGAGGAAGAGCTATAACAATTGTCCCTCTTCCTCCCTTTTATACCATTGGAGTTCCAGTTGGCCCTCCCACATCTGGGTGGGTGCTCTTCTGTCATTGGCCAGCTCACAAATGACTCACACTCTAATCCAAACACGTTTTTGCGCCCCAGTCCTGGGAGGTCGACAAATCCTAATCCTAACGGAGGTGTGGGTCCCTATTCCATCAAGTTAACATAATCCCATCAATGGACACAGGGCCCCAGGAAGAAGCTTGGAGAAGACTATACGTCCCTGCAGGACCCATGCCCAGGAACCCAGCACATACCACTGATTCCATCACACTCTCAGTAATCCCTTCTGCCGAGACCTGCTTCACAGCTCATGAAATCCATAAATAATCCACAACATTCTAATACATAAGTCTTTTGGGGGGCATTGCTGATCCAAACTATACCAAAGTAATATTTACAGGAAGTCCCTTGGGTGCAACAAGTAATGGCAGGAGATGCTGAGGGACAGTAAAGCAGCAACAGAAAGCTTTCCCTATTTTGCCAAAAAAAAAAAGTTTCTAGTCTAAAGTAAAACACTCCAACAACCACAAAAAGCTTATGAGCAACTAGGGATTAACTTGAAGAAATTATTTTCATAAATATCAATGGGAGAAAAAATGAATGTATTTTGAGGAAAACAAGAATTTTTGGGGTGACTTCTAGGCAAGATGGTGACTGAGTAACAGAGCTATGCAACATCTTCACATGGACTCAATTAAAAAGTTGAGAATACGATTTTTAAAACCACCTCTTCAACTTACCTAGGAGAGGAAGGAGCACTCCAGCATTGCAAGAAGGCCACAGGAAGGTCACAAATCCCAAAGACAGATAGGAAGTGGAGGAAAACAGCAGCCCAGGAAGCAGTCCCCAGCCCAAGCAGAGCAGCCCTGAGCCACCAGCATCTGCAGACAAAGTAAAGCCTGGAGCCCAACCCTCTCGCCAAGGTAAGCACTGATCAGGAGAAATGGCTAGCCCCAGCCTCCAAAAAGGAGCTGGTAATTAGTGCAAACTGCAAATGTACTTCAAGTTTCCCCTAGACCAGAAACAGCTCTCCACAGCTGTAATAGCCAGTGATTTAGGCAGATAACATTTTTTTTAGAAGAGCCCAAGCCTGAATTGTTTAGAGTGAAAGTAGGCTCCAAAGAGCATATTAGGGTTTTTGGTGTCACTCTAAAAACAGTGATATTAAGAAATTGACAAAAGAGACAGTTGCAGAGAAGAGACAAAGGCCACCCATTGACCCATGCATGGCTCTGGCGGTAGTGGGAGCACCTCCGAGGGAAGCCAGAACAGACAGGAGAGCACTGTTGAGGGGGCTGGTGTGATCACGACACTTTAGAGGCCATCAGACTTTAGGCCCTCCCTCACGGCCTACTCCCAGCATAGAACTCAGAGGAATTTCAGCTCCCCCCACAAAACCTCATATATACCTGTTCTTGACTAGGCATTTATGTATACACATTTAATTTTCGGTGTTCAGCTAAGAAATTTGAAGTGTAACTTCTTTTTCTTTCTTACATTTTCTAGACCTATGAATTCCATTGTTATAGTTCTTTTCTAAGGTGGACAGGTAGTTATGGCCATGTTGAAAATGTAGTGAGATACAAAAAATATTATAATAGACAAATCTTGGAAAAAGCCAATATGCTTGACTTGAGATGACTCAGTAAGCAAGATGTGGCATATATACACAATAGAGTATTACTCTGCCATAAAGAATCACAAATTTGAGTCATTTTGTAGGTAAATGGATGCACATTAAGACCATTATGCTCAGAGATATGGACCAACCTTGAAAGTTAAATATCATATGGTTTCTCAAATATGAGAAAATCAAACAATAAAAAGTATAAGAGAAATCTCCATATTTCTCAAAAGACTGTAAATAAATATCCCCTTCGATCCAGTGACACCCTTCCTGGGAATATTTCCAAAAGAGGTCAAAACAACACATAACAGAGATACATGGATAGCCATGTTCATAGCAGCACAACTAACAATAGCTAAAATATGGAAGTCACCAAAATACCCACCAACAGACCAATAGATACATACACTGTGGTATTTATACACAATGGAATACTATCCATCTATAAAGTCCAACAGCGTGGAGGCTTTTGCAGGCAAATGGAAGAAACTTGAGAACATCATGCTTAGTGAAGTGAGTCAGAAACAGAAGGTAAAACATCAAATGGTCTCTCTGATACGAGAAACCCAGATCACACATATCTCATGGAATGTAAAATGAAAAACAAAGTGAACTAGGGGGGTAGGGTGGGGAGGGAAGGAGGGGCGAGTAGAGGGAGAGAAAAAAGGAGAGTGGGAAAGTCCTTGTCACCTTGACAAGGTACGTATGTGCACAAAATGCTCAACTTCATTGTAAACCTTAAATTCTGTGCTTATACATATCAATAATATGGGGGGGGAAGAAAAATATTTTTCAAAAGTAAAGAAAAAAGTATAAGAGATATGGAAGAAAGTAAGAAAATAAGCTTTGTGGAGACGGAAAAGGAAAGTGGGGAAGGGGAGGTGAGAAGGTGGGAAGGGGAAAAGGATACAATATGTAGATTTAAAAAATGAATAAATAAAGAAAAAAGAACTTTGATGAAGTGTTTTAAAACATTTTGCAGAGAACAATTGAGAGATATTTAAAGGTAAGGAAAATGGACTGAAACTTTAAGCAAACAAGATCAGGAAGGCTTGTGGGATTGTGGGATAGTTGGTATAACTTGCCTCACTCAGTGGGTGACCAGAAAGAAATGCTCAGTGATGAGTGTCAATTTCTACCTCTTCCTTCACCCTTGTTTTAACTTAGTTAATACCTCTGGTTTCAAGAGATAGAGAATATAGTCACATCTGTTTTAAGCCGCACAGGTTATTTTTTGGCTGATAGGATAGGAGTGGGGTCTAGAAAATACTTTCCAGCTCTTAGCCCACTTCCTCTGGATCCCCCAATGGACCAGGTCACTCTACCTTGTGAGCAGCTTTCTCCAAATCCAGGCTTTCACTTTCCTATCCCAAAGGCCATCACCAAATAAAGAACCTATCTTTCCAAAAGCTTGAATAAGTGGGCATAGTTGTCAAGGGCCAGAATGGCCTGTGTGCTCTATGCTGGACCTCTAGAGAGGCTTTATAGTTTTCACTATAAATAAGTTGGGGCATCCTTGGAAACACTTAAGAAGAAAGGCATGACCTGACAAGTTTACAGAGGTTATAGCAACTGTCGTAGACAAGAGTGGAACAAGAATTCCAATCAGGAGGATCTATCCACAATCAATTTATACCTCAACCAGGATGTAGGTAGTCAGGAATTGTGAATACTAGATATTACACTCTTAGGGCAATACCAAGATAGTTTTCTGAGTGACTAGGAATAGTACATAAGAGAAAAGGAGTCAAAGATAATATTGTAAGCCTGAGTAGCTTGAAAAATGATCTACCCTTCACTGAGATGGAAAAGAATATTTGTTACAAAAAGTCACGAAGTCTATTAGAAATCAGGTTAAAAACTTTGTGGAGATGGTGGATATGTATGGCTTGAATTCACAAGGAAAGTCTAAGGTAGAGAACTGCTAATAACATGAGTGTAGAAGAAAAGAGGGAAGGACCAAAGATTGAACCCTAGATCTCTCCCATATTTCTTGGTGAGGAAGAGGAGAACAAATAGAAAAATGGAAGTTAAGAAAATCTACCACTGAGAAAGAAGGAAGCTCAGAAGAGTGTGGGGTCCCTGAGGCCTGTGAAAATATAGATAGGAAGAAAGAGAGGACAGTCAGTAGCCTCAGACCTCAAATGGATACTGCACAGCCTTTTCTGATATTGGGCAATGCTTGGAGGTCAATACTTGAAAGCTATAAATCAAGTTCAAAGACTGTAGAATAAAATCTATTCTACTCTCCTGTGTTGAGAATCACTCCTCATAAAAGCCTAGAAGGTCACGTCTAAAGTGAAACTTTCTGGGGCTTTGGAGGAAACTAGGACATATGGGAAAAGTGGGCTCCCTCGTCTCCTCACCTTGACTCCCTCCCACTCTTTGAGGAGTCCTGTGCACACAACTATGGACACCCATCTTTCCACTCAATTCTTTGAAGACTTGTGCCTCCCTCTGCCTATGAAAGAAAATTCTACCCTGAAGGCAGTGGTCTCCTGCCATACTCAAGAAACTAGGCCCATGAAATTGCTTATCAAATAAGCTCAATAACCTACCTCCAAAGCATGTGTGTTGCTCTCCCTGTTTTGTCCTCTCAAGCATGTGGCTTAAATCCCTAGGGAAGTCAAAAACAGCTGCTTGCAGACAGGCAGACAGATGAGAACACACAAGCTGTGGTGTCCATATTTGAGGATGATAAAACGAAAGATCACTGGGGAAAAAAAAGCAGGAGGCACAAAGCTGGACACAAAATGGCGGATTTTGGACTTCCAGGACTCTATCCCTCCACAAAGGCAACTAATGATCTGGCAGAAACTGTCAATATCAACTGTTACAGAATTTTGAAATGCAGTCAAAAGCCCATGCTAAGCAGGGGAGTCTTGGCATGGAAGAAGCTCTTGCTTTTCAGTGAGACATTTTAAGCTGCAGACCATTCTGCAATCCCAGACCCTAGATGACAGTGTCACAGCAGCATGTACTGCTGGTTCCGGCTGCTAGTTTCAGAGCAAGTGATATTTGCTTGACTTTCAAGAAATTTGGTTGTCTATTTCGACCGTGTGATGACCTGCTGCAGGACTGACCCAGAGCTGGCCTCATCTTACCTTATACGGAGCACTGCTAGGGCAAGGATGACTTCTTCAGAAGTTTTGCTGAAAAAATTTAGAGTCACAAGTATTGAGCACAACAGCAACAGGCAAGAAGTAATAGTAAGGACCAGCAAAACTTAGGCTAACGTATAAGAAGATGTGTGGAAAAATCTGCCATTATACCAGGAAATCATGAAAGTCATGTACATGCCCAAGGCTAGATATATGTTTAGAAAAAAACCTGAAAGATCTAGAGTCCTACCGCTGCCTGACCTTCTGGCTCAACGAGCAGAAATTAAAGGCTATTGCAGAGCTGTAAACAGACTGATCACGTATTAAAATATTATCCCAATACAGAATCAATTTAAATATATTGGAAGAGTGTTTCTTGTTCTTTTCTGTTCTTTCTAAAGAAAGTATCAAAACAATAGATGCCCATTAAGAAAAAAGAACTTCAGTGCCCCACACCTACCACAAATATAGACTTTACATAGCATTCTAAAAACATCACGAGCAAATGGAAACAACTCAACAAACACATTAAACTTCAGAGATGAGCAGAATCTGACTTACAGGCAGTTGACACATTACAATACAAAACTTTCA
Organism: Ctenodactylus gundi; assembly: GCA_004027205.1. NCBI lineage: Eukaryota > Metazoa > Chordata > Mammalia > Rodentia > Ctenodactylidae > Ctenodactylus > Ctenodactylus gundi. The sequence goes on along the minus strand of PVKB01003281.1, from coordinate 117,720 downwards.
GGTTATCAACAAAAACTTACAAAGCTAAGAATCAATAAAACAGCCTATTCACAAGAAAAAATATAGTTAAGACTATCACTGTGGCATTAAATTTATTGGAAAAATTTCAAAACCTACATATGATAATAGGTATAAAAGAATCCACAAAGATCTAAAAACAAACACAAAAATGTTTGCTAAAATAGAAACATTTATAAAGAGAAAGAAATTATTTAAAAATAAATAAAAACAGGTGAGAATTCTGGAGCTGAAAAGGACCATAACTAAAATGAAAAGCTCACTAGGATGGTTTAACAACTGATGTCAGCAGGCAAAAGAGTCAGACAGTAATCTTCAATATACTTCAACTGAGATTATCCAACTTGAAGAACAAGAAGAAAGAATAAAGCAAGCAAATTGTGTAAGAGACAGGTGGAATGTCCGTGGGCAAACCAACCCAAAGGAGAGAGCTAAGCGTAATAAAGGTAATTGAAGAGACAGTGGCCAAGTGTGATGAAAGATGACCTGCATCCCCAAAACACAAGAACTCCAAGCACAATGAACTCTAAGAGGTCTCAACCAAGGCGGATTGTAGTCAAATTGTCAAAAGATAAAGATACCATAGAATCCTGAAAGCATCGAAAAATAATGATTCATCGCCTAAATGGAGCCTTAAACACTTACCAGCATTTGGATACCACGAAGGGTAAAAGAGGGTAAGACCATGTAGCTAAAGCTGCAACTAAAGGCATTTTGTGCTGTTTTTAGCTCCTATTTTGTGGATTATTTTATCCCTTTTATTGTATGTAAGTTTTAAACTTTTCCAATAAATTGTCTCAGCGAAAGTAAGAAAATAGTCATCCAAGAATCCTGTTCCCAGTAAAGATGTCCTTCCAAAATAAACAAGCTACTAAGACTCCCAGATGGACCAAAACTGATGGTGTTCATTGCTGCTAGGTCTGTCCTACAAGAAATGCTAGAATCTCCCAAGCGTAAGTGAAAAGACAGTAATGGCCACTCAAAGCGACCTAAGAGAAATAAAGTACAACAGCACAACAGTTAGGTAGCAACACAAGTACATGTAAAAATCCAGCAGAATTGTGTTTTTGGGGTGTGAAAATTCTCTTTTATGCATATGTGATTTAAAATATGAGCATGTAAAACTGTTATTATAAATCTGTGTAAGTAGGAATGAAGTGCAAAACATGAACTTTATGACAAAAATAAAATAAAACAGAGTCATAAAGGAGCAGAATTTTTATATACTGTTGAAACTAAGTTGGATTAAATTACACTTAATGGCGAAGTGAGGATGTTAAATGCAATCTCGTGTAGCTACTAAGAAAAAACTACAATATACAAAAATAAAAGAACACATCAAATAGCACTCTAAAATATTAATCTCAAAATAAAACATTAACGGAGGAATTAAGAAACAACATTTTAAGAGCTAAAGAAAATTAATAGCAAAACTGCAAAAAATACGTCCTTTCTTATCAATAATTGCTTGAACTATAAATGTATTAAATTTTCCTATTAGCATGTGGCTCTCAGAAAAATGGATAAGAAATGTGACTTAACTAAATGCTATTTATAAAAGACTCACTTTGGGCCCAACGACACAAATAGGTTGAAAGTGGAAGAAAAGAAAAAGTATATTTTGAGCAAATAGTTACAAAAACAAAGTTGAGTTTACTACACAACAGACAAAACCAACTTTGAGTAAAATATCGTTACATGAGATAAAATAATAAAATAATGTCAACATCTTAGTTACTTTTTCATTGCTGTGATTCAATACCCAAAATTCACAAATTTAGGGGAGGAACAGTTTATCTTAGCACACAGTTTCAGAAGTTTTCAGTCCACTCAGGGGCAGCCGGGAGCAGTGGAAGCACACGGTAGAGGAGAAAGTGGTGGCAGCTCCTCATGACATTGCAAATAGGAAGCCCAGTCAAGTCCCTGAAGGAAGGCAGGAAGTAGCACATATCCTTCTAAGTCCTGTCCCAGTGATGTATCCCTTCTGGGTCCAGCCTCAGTGTTCCACCCTTCCACGTTTGAGTCCCCAGTCCACCACATGCCTGTAATCCAATCCACACTCCTGCAATCCACAATCTGCCACATGCCTGTCTTCCACCACACACCTATAATCTACTATATACCCATAATCCACCCCTCTGGACCTGGCCCCCGTCTCCTAGCACCACATGGTCCCACAGATAATTGCTAACATCCAAATGCCTGAGGCTTTTGGAAGACATTCCAGATTCAAACCATAATAATCATGTATATTCCAATGAAAGCTCAATCTACCAAGAAGAAATAACAATCACAGGTATATTCACATTAAACAAATGCTCAAAATATATTACTCAAAAAGTAACAGGTTGAAATGGTAATAGTTGAAAATTTCAATACTCCACTTTCAATGATAACATTAGACACACCAATAAGGAAATAGAAGATTCCAGCAAAAAGAATAGAGGACTTGCCCCAACACTATAAGCCCATGAACCCTAACATGCATAGAGCACTCTACTCTCAGAAGCAGAAACAACCTTTTCTCAAGGTCACATAGAACACCACCTAGAACAGGTAATGTGTTGGGCCACAAAACAAGTCTTGACGCTGAAATTGTACAAAATATCTTCTCCAACCATGACAGCAGGAAAACTGAAATAAACAAGAAAACTAGGAAGTATGCAGATAAGTGAAAATTAAATACACTCATAGCCAATAAATGGGTCAAAGAAGGAAACCCACGTGAAACCAGAAAGTAGTTAAAGACGGATCAAAGTGAAAACACCAAAATCTAGGAGACTCAGAGAAAGCAACACTCAGAAGGAAATTTATAGCTGTAAAACCCCATGCTAAAAAGAAAAAACGCCAAACCAGTAACGTAACTTTCCAGATTGAAAAACTAGGCAGATAAAATCAAGCTACACTCAGAATTAGAAAGAAGGACATAGTAAAAATTAGAACAGCATGAAACGGAGAACACCACCAGCAGCAGCAACAAACCAACAGTATCAGCAAAACCACAAGTAAGTTCTTTGAAAAGACAGAGACAAGACTCAGGTTATTAAAACCACGAGCAAAAGTGAGACCATTAATTCTAAGGTCATAGATACAAGAGAATTATAAAACAATATTCTGAAATTTTTTACACCAACAGATCAAATAACTTTGATGAAGTGAAATTCCTAGAAACACACAAGATACCAAAACTCTTTCAAGAATACACAGCTGCATAACTAACAGAAAGAAATCAAATCAGGTCGAAAATTCACATTGTAGTCCAAGCTGATTCTGAAATCACTAGTAGCCCAGATTGACCTTGGACTCAGGACAAGCTGCTTGCCTCAGCCTCCCAGGTATGCACCACCACACCCAGCTTATATGGTACAGTGGAATTGAACTTGGATACTTAGCACTTGCACAGCATTTGAGCTATTCCTCCAGCCCACAAGTAATTTTCAAACTTCTTATTGAAAGCACTGACTTATATACAATTAAGATAAGAAATCAATTTAAATACTATTTTTTAGCTAAACATTTCAGAGAAGCTAAATAACTTATTACTTTGTGCCAGAGTTGATACTCCATTCCTAAATTTTAACTTGTAAATCTTTCTGGTATATGTTACTATCTTATTCAGAGCTACAAAGATCCAACTATCAGATTTCAGAGTTTAGTGTGCAAAGTAACTTTAAATGCATATTTATATGAAATTTCTTAGGTTGAACTTTTTATAACCACGTTTTTAAAATATTGACATATATGTCTCATTCAGACTACATAATTAAATATAAACAGATTGTGGTGCATCTTTTCTTATGTAACTTTTGTGTGTCTTAATACAATGTTGAGGTATTTGGGGTCAAGTACTGTAAAAAAAAAAATACTATACCTAAACGAAAACTTCTTCCAAACATGAAAGGAGACAGTCATGAGAAAAAAAGATATGAGCAAGGAAATCCTAGCACCTTGGGAAAACCCAAGTGAACGTGGGCACGTTTTAGGCATAATTAACTTGTGCTAAATTCCAAACAAGTGTTACTAAGTATTTTTCTATTTATTTTATACCCATGTGTGAGAAGGAAAATGTCACCCATATGTGTTTGATTCAATGTTACTTAAGCTGAGAATAATATCATTGTTGAGGAGTTATTTTGTGTCCAGTGAGTTTTTCTGAGTTCTTCATAGCCTTCCTACTCCCTCAGAACAAGCAAGTGGTGTTTTGCCAGCACAGAACAGAACTTGAACAGGGGGCAGATTGAGTTTGGTTCTAAACTTAGAGCACACAAATTTGAGTGACTGCCAAGCCTGCTGAAATGTGTTTTCTCCAATCTTCTTCAACTGCATGAGGATTTCAAAGGAAATACTGCAAAGCTTTCCGTATGAGTTTTCTCTTTACCATTAAATACTTCCTGAATTGGAAACCACAAATTGTATCTATAAGATTGTGATGTATTTTACCACGTCCCGGTCTTGGTATATTTCACGTTAGTATAGTGCTCTCCCCGCATACCAAAAATAAAAATGCCACCTTGCAATATTTTTGATCCTCTTTGGCTTCTTTTATGTGATATATGATCAATTATGATCTTGAAGTTAACGTACCTTCAGTTACCAAAAGGAGAAGCAAGAGGTAGGCCAGAGAAATAGTTGTATAAATAAAAATTGTATACAATCAATAAGCTTTTTTTCTGATTACATCAAAGAGTTTCAAATGATTCACAAGAGTCCTGAGTGGGGTGGGAAAGTAGGAGTGAAATCAGCAGATTGTTCCAGACATATGGAAGTCATGAAGATGTCTGGGCGTGGGAGAAGGGAGAAAAGGACACCGAAAACAGGGGGCCGTGTCGATCACGTGACTCCTTGCCAAGAAGCTGCAAAATATGTCATGGAGCATTTATCATTTAAATGAGATGACATTTAGATACTTCCTTTTGTTCGTGTTTTTAAGACTTCTCTGTAATTCATAAGACAATGTGAATTATTTTGCACATTTCTGTTCCTTTTAACAATTTTCCTCACCTCATTTCGAATCATAACCATTTGTATTGCCACCAGACTACACTAAGACATGCTGTGGAGGCCTAAAGTTGGAGAAAGAGTTAATATTTTCAAGAATAAATTCTTTAATTATGAAAAAGCTGATAGCTGAGAGCATGCTGAGAGGTGGGATTTTATTCCTAGATCTCATTTATTAGTGATCATTTCAACTGATTAAGGATCAGATCTTTATTTTCATCTCTGCAATTCCAAACATTTGCTGCTTTCACACTTCATTTTTTTTCCTTTCAGAATGAAGCCCAGTATGTCTAAAAATAGGTTTTCTACAGGTTGCGATTCACTCTTCAGTTAATTATTGATGAATCTATATTATTTAGAATTTGAATCAGATATGCTAGGTTGGAATTTTAAAAGTGCTACCTAGATTTTGATTTATAGAAAGAAGATGATAAAATCAGTTTTCATTTCGGGCTGTTTGATGGAATATGAATGTGAAATACTTTCCTGGTCAATTCAGATCACCCAATAGTTGTGTTGATGGTCACTTTTGCAAATAATATGTTGCTTTTTCTCAAACATTAAAAATTATTCCCTCATATCAGTATGGAATGTACACTGCATAAATATAAATAATATATGATATGATGAACAGTAGATTAAAATTAGGTTCATTGTTGAAAATCTAACTGAATCAATAAATTCCTAATTGACATCCAAAATTCTTAGACAACATAGTTAGGTAAATAGGTACTGTTGTCAGGACCCTCAGTTTAAGTGTTTTCTTCAATTTGTGATATTAAGTCAGTTTGTATTCTGTCACCTGAGTTTCCTCATCTATAAAATAAGACAAGATACTAGGATTGCAGCTCAATGGTAGCAGGCATAAGGCTCTGGGTTCAAGTCTCAGCATCAGCAGAAGAAAGGAAGGAAGGAAGGAAGGAAGGAAGGAAGGAAGGAAGGAAGGAAGGAAGGAAAGGAGGGAGGGAGGGAGGGAGGTTGGTTCAGAAGGAGGGAGGGAGGATAGAAAAGAAAGAAAAGGGACAGAGAGAGGAATGGAGAAATGAAAGAAGAAAGAAATCAATCATAGTACAAACTGAACCTACAAACATGGGATTGTTCTGAGAATTAAATGAATTAACACTTAGGACCACACCTGGATCCTACACAGAGTTCTATTCTTGGAAGGTGTTTTTACGGAACAAATTTTTCTCATGGACCTCTGCAAATATAATTATTTCAGTGCTCTTCCTGATGCATTGCTGCATCCTAATGTCACAACAATCCTTGATACATGGCTGTTTAAATGTTATTAATTCAAACATAAGTACTTGGTTGATTTTTCTAAGCTATTCATACAAGCACTCTGAGCTAGCGGCACACAGACCATTTCGCAGCTGTCCTCACCCCTAGGTCATCAGTACTCAAGGGCTATATCCTCTGCACCTAACTCCATCCCTCAAGTCCCAAGGAGAAGACCCTTAGGCTGGTGTGTTAAAATGTACTTCACCTATCCATTCTGCCCAGCCTCCTCTTTTTTATTTATTTATTTATTTATTTATTTATTTATTTATTTATTTACTTATTTTTTGCTGTGGGTATTTTGAATCTAGATATTTAGAAATTTTCATCTTTCTGGTGAATTAATACTATATTTCCATATGTTTCATCTTAATATATCTGTCTTATGCTCTGCCTCTTAATGAATAACAAAGCCACTAGGGTTTGTGACAATCAAAGCAAGGGCTCTTTGTGAATTCTGTCCACAACAAAAAGCTCCATGCTGTGTACTTTCAAGCATGTCACTGAATTCCCCAGTGGATAAATTCCCCAAATATTGTGCTTTTCCTGCAATATCAGAATTGGCTAATTTTAATTCAGAGTGCCTTTTCATTTGTGCATTCAATATGTACTAAGCACGCTCTGTGTCCTAGGCTTCACCAAGATGAGACACAAATAAGCAATTCCCCTCATGCTCACCTTGATTACAACTAAGTAACGGGAAATTGTTGGTGGCTTCTTCCCTTGGATTATCATTATTGGTGCTTTTGAGTGGATAGTACGTATAGGAGTGTATGCAGGTATGCGCAGTTCTTCCTAACTTAAAAGTTTTGGAGCCACTACAATCTAATTTCAGAAAAGTAAAGCCAGTTCTAATTAGGCTTTAGGCATGTCTGTGGAGTAAGAAAGTGTATGATTCATTGACAAAAGTTATTTGACTCAACCAAACCTTGAAAAAATCTGGTGTTATTTTTTAAGAGCTTCAGAATCCAAGAAGGACCACAGCATCAAAGAGCTCTCATTATGTTACTACAGCTCTGGGGACACATTCCTAACATTCAACCATGAAAAAACTCAATTGTTAATTCTGACATACACATTCTTTGACTAGTTTGGAAAACAAGGCTTGAAGCAAAAGTTCACTGACAATTAGACAATGGCTCATCGTGCATGGATCTCTCTGTCCACTTGTTTTTTTTTTTTTATTTAGTCCAATCACAAAGTCTGATCTTCTTTATTGTCATGTTCTTGTAGAATGGCTTATAGGACAAAGTCCTTAGAAGGAGAATTCAGAGAGTTCACAAAACTCGCTCTGTGAGAACGCCCACTTCTCCATGAGTCAGTGCTCAGCTCCAGGATCAACATGTATTTCTTTCCAGGACCTTTGAGATGTTTCTCACCTTGGACTGCTGAATTGAAACGGCTATGTGTGGTCAACCCCATCAGTACACAATTACAGAATGAGAGCCTGAAACTGCTAAATTTGTGCATATGCACTCCAGACACTATTTAAAAGAAGTAACAGATTGACTTATATGGAGGAATTTAAGACACTTCAAATGTTATGTTATCATGATGACCAAATCTACTGACACTACTTTTCATTAAATTGAGAGATATCACCGACACATTGTGGCTGGTATGTGGGTTTAACTACCTTTTCTTGGCCAAGATTTTGGCAACTATAATTATGGTAAGGGAGGACCTCAGGACAGGTATGAATAGTTGTTAGTCTCCTGCCCACAAGAGCCGCAGCATTGTCTTTAAGTGCAATATGTTCCCCTGGGAAGTTCCTTCAGTCATCTTTTACACATATATGCACAAAAATATGATGGCAGAATATAAATACCAACTAAGAAGACCCAATATTTATGAGCTGCTTTGTGGGAGGTCCATGTCAAACTATGTCTTCTAATTGAACACCATCCTATCATCCTGCAGATAAAGAATTTGTTTCAGCAAGGCTGAGCTACTTAGGCTATGGCAAAAACCAGGATTCTACATCTGAGTCTTCCCACTCACTGCAAACCAGCCCCGAAGTGGAAAACACATTGACTATCTTCTGAGAGGAAAACCCAGGAATTAAGAGTTAGGAACCTATTCCAATCAGAAGTAAGTGAAATGGAGGAGCTCCTGGCAGAAGTACTTCCTAAAATATTATATGACGAAAAAGCATTCTCAACAGAGTATATAATAGTAACTCTGATCACAACAAGTAATTTTTCTGTGAAAAGATACCAGTTTTTAAAATATGCACCCATTCCCTAAATCAAATGAAATTATTATGTATCACAAATAGATACAATTAAAAGAATAAATTGGGGGAAAAGCCCTTACGTTGTGTTTTCAATGGCTGTACTTAAGATATCAATAGAGATGACAGTAATTTGAAAATATCTGATGTAGTTATCTTTTGGTATCTGTGGAGGACTCCACTGAATATCAAAATCTGTACACATTCAACCCCTTATATAAAATGTGGAGTATTTTCCCATAATCTACATATATGTTCCTATATACTTCAAATAATCTCTGATGACTTAGAATGCCTAATATAAAGTAAATGCTTTGGAAGTAGTTGTTCAGTTATATAATTTAGAGAAAATGACAATATAAAGTTTTGTAAATGTTAAGTACAGGCACAATTTTTCCCCCAATTTTTTTTTTTTTTTTTTTTTTTTTTTTTTTTTTTTTTTTTTTTTTTTTTTTTTTTTTTTTTTTTTTTTTTTTTTTTTTTTGGTCCAAGGTTGGATAAGTCTGCAAATGCACAGCTTTCAGTTTTGGAGGACTGACAGTTCTTACTCGGTACCAATTTCAAGAGCATCTCATGAATTATCTCATTAGACATCCTTATAACCTTTGAAGAAATTAACATCACTGATTCTGCTTCTCAGATGAGGTAAATGGGCCTCAGAGATGGTATAGAGCTGTCCAGAATCACTCTGTTACTATGTGGGCAAGGTGGGATTTGGACAAGGCCCTCACTCGTTGTTAGTTCTGCGCTCAGGTAACTCACAGCTCTCCTGATCCTATCACCCCTACAGGTCCCTCACTGCCACCTTCCTCTGTCTATCGAGTCTTCCCATCTCTAGCCTACACCCCTGAAATCTTCGCCAAAATGTTACTGTTTCAGTGTGGCTCTTTATACAGTTGATAATCTTTGTCTATAATCCCAGAACTCTGAGAGATTGAGGTAGGAGGACTTTAAATTCAAGCCCAGCTTGGGCAACTTAGTGGGACTGTGCTTTGAAATAAAAAAAAAAAAAAAAGAATTAAATGGACTGGGGATATCACTCAGTTCAAATGCCCTGAGCACTCTTCAGCCGCTGCAAACTATATTCAGGTAACACCCACAGGGCTCCCTCTGGCCCAGGTGTCTGGCCCAGGTGGCCCAACAAGATCCAGCCCCTGTCTCTTTCCAAGGAAGGTTCCTGTCCAATCAAGACGGGATTGGTGCTGTTCCTTAACTTTGTCTTGTTCGCTTTCTCTTAGGGCCTTTGTACGTGCTACTGTTCTCACTTGGAATATTCATCCAGTGACAAGCACAGCTGCTCTTTCCATCTGAGCACTCTTTCATGTCACCTCCTCACGGAAGCCTTTGCTGCCCACATGTGATCTGGGTGACGTGCAACCCCGCCTGGCTGCACAAGGAGTGAGCTGTCTCTTTAATCTGATCTTGTTTTCATCATCAAACTTAATATTATCTGATATTATCTTATTGCTATATTTACATACTGATTTATCAGCTTACCACTAAAAAGTAAAGCCCCTGAGTTCAGGGATTTAGATAATTCATTGCAACTATAGTCCTTGGAAAGACCTAGAAAAATATCCTTAGAGTAGATCCTATTATAATACAATTACGACCACCAACAGATCGAAGGGTATGAACATACAAAGGCTATTGATATATGCTGCCATTGTCTTTCCAGAAAGTTAGTTTGATGAGCATTACATTAAATTGCAATTGTCAAAACATTTAAGAAACAAAGAACACAAGTACCCTAAGGTGGGAGCAATCAAGCCAGACAAACCATGAACTAATTAGTATTTGGTCCTGTCTCCTGTACTACAGTGCTTCAAGGTGGCTAGCAGTTAACAAACATACCTTACTATGTGGATTCCTCCAGGGGTAAGAAGAATAACCATTACAGTACAACACTTAAACCTTTAGTCACTGATAATCAACCAGGGACTGAGATTTGGGGAAAGAGGCAAGTGGATCCAGTATTTTCTTGACCTTGAAAACACTTTGGCTTTGTAAAAATCAGCCTAACAAAGCTGAGCTTTTTTTTATACAGAATTATGGCCTCCTTTTTCTAGTGGGAGTTCAGTGTTAGGATATGTCCTCATCTATTTCTCTGCCTTATAAGGTTCAAATTTCCTAGATGCATAATACTTGTCTTCAAAGAGTAGACTGCAATGCCAATCTCTTGTGAGAAACATTCTAGCAAGTGTTACATGGAATTCCTGCCTTTCATTGCACACTTAGTAGTTTTTTCTTCTTTAAGCATCCCCAACACCCAAAAATAGAAGGAAAAAAAAACTATTTATCATCAGAAAAACCAGTGTCAGAAAAACTGCTGTTCAATTTCTAAAAGATGGAAAATAGTCTTAAATGTTTTGACAGAGAACAAAATTCACAAACAAATGGAGAATTTGTGAATAACAACAAAATTTGGAGAAATGTTACAACCCAAAAATGTTCACCAGCTGCTTAGAAATCAAAATTCTGGTGTTTCTTGTGGATCATTTAGTTCCACAACACAATGATTACAAAACTCAAGAGCAAATGAGGACCATAAAAATGGCTAGCACATCAGTTAGGGTGGGCCAAAGTGATACTAATCCAAAGGCCTCAAAATGCATCAGATGCAAACATAAGAGATGCTTAGATTTTGTTCATGGAATAGTCCAAGGAAGAGTTCTTGGAAGGTGGGAGCGCACTGCCTCACAGTGATTCCGGGATCCAGGATTCTTCATATCATGTCCTCATCATCCTTATAGCCTAGCGCTTCCTTGCTTCTTTTCAGGAGACCAAAGAAGGAAAACAGCCTATGAGCCTCACACCCACTTCTCCAGCCTCAGGCTCGGTGGGATACCCTTCTTTCTCTCGTTAGTGGGCCAAAACCGAGAAGCAAAGAGATGAAGAAAATGGACAACCACTGTTTACTAAGAGATTTTAAAAACAGATTCTAGTGGCCAAAAGCTATCTCCACAGAGATGGCAAACGATGCACTGTTCAATAATATTCACCATGATCTAAATGAAAAGTATATGCCTATAATATGGCAGAGACTGATAATTACTGCCAAAATTGACTTTATTCTGCCTCTTCTTCTTTTGTAGTAGGAGCCTCTGAACTTAAACCCAGTCCAATGCCTCCCAGATGCCTTTCCCAGCATCCCTTGTAATTAACCGTAATCTGGCCAAAGTAGAGAGTGTGAAAGTGAAGTCCACTGCTTCAAGTCGCATCCTTGAGAAAAAGGAAATACTTTTCTACTCTTCTTCCTTCCTGCTGACTGCAATGTGGTAAGCCATCTGGGACCATGCTGACGAGGGCAAAACCTTCCGTGTTACTGAGCAAAAAGATTCAAGGGTCCCGGTTCTGACAACATCCAGCCTACTTATGCCTAGACAGTTAAATGAGAGAGAAACACACTTCTGTCTTGTTTAAGTCACTGTTTTTTATAAATCTCCATTACAGATGCCAAATCTATAACTGATACATATGGCAAACAATATGGAATTCTGCTCTTCCTCAATTCAACATTTAAAATGTCATAAAAAGGGAAAGAAAGAAAGGAACTTGGCCAGACATAGAAAATATAAATGTATTGATTTCAGTCATACAACATGAAATGAGCTAGGTATTAATGGTCTTTTTGTTTCAATAAGCGTGTGGCTATAGAAAGTAACTTAATAAAAAAGAATCATCATCCCAGTGTTGAGGTCTTCAGGGCCCAAAAGACTCAGAATCGCTGACCTTGGCCTAGTTCCTTCCTTCCCAGGAACAAATGTTACTGCTTGAAAGTTAAGCCAGGTGTTGTTTTGCTTAAGCTCCTGGAACTGCTCCTTATCGCATCCTCCCTCCTCTACTCCTTCCCTCCCCCTGGGCGACCCCACGCTGGTTAAAGCCTTGCTGATTGGCCCTCAGTCTACTTAAGCCCTTGTACTTCCCTGAATAAACGGGAGACTGCGATCACTGAAACGACTCCCCAGAGTGTGTTGCTCTGTCGTCTGATCTCTCCTCGGCTGTTCCGCGGGTCCCCACAGGACGGAGACCCCCACATCCCAGCTCTAGTGCCAAATTCACCCTATGATGGTGATGGAAAATGCTCCATGATTCATAGACACGATTGCCCAAGAACGTCCTGGAGGGTTTCCCTGCATTCCCCTAGAATGTAAAAGTGGTATCTGACAAAACAAGAAGACTCACCTAGGTAAAGCAGGGGAACTTCAGACACCGTTTGCAGTGTGTGCCTACCTCCTCCTCACCACAGATGCACATGTGAACACACAGCACGCCTAACAGGAAGCTAGCACTCAACAGAAACCAGGTCAATAGTAACACTCCTGGCCAGGGGCACGCCTTCAGCTTTGCATTTGAGATCATTGTGAAAACTGACAAGGAGTGCTGCCCTTCAAGGCTGGGGTGAGGAGTCCCGACACAGACAGGGGCTTCCTCGTGATGGCCAAGACACTGTAAGATGAAAGGCCAAAGTAGACTAAGCGTGGGGACAGAGGACGAAATAGAAAAGCGAGAAAATCTCAGGCTTGGATAAAGATGGTTATCAGGTATGTGAGCATCCTCTACGCATCAAGGAGCTGAGGGTACATAGGGGGAAAACCTGCCAACACAAATACGGTTATGCCTGTCTCTGTGACACCATAACAGAAAGCTTGAGACTACGAAATTTATGAAGAGCACGAACAAAAATTTCTCACGGTTCTTGAGGTTGGGAAATCTAAGATTAAGAAACTGGCAGACTCAATCTCTGGTTCCCAGATATATCTCACTGCTTTCTCTGAAGAGGAAGAATGCGTCATCTCCCATGGCGGACGGCCAATGGGCAAAAGGGACCAGTTCCCTCCATCAAGGCTTTTTCTAGGGGCACCTCACCTCATTTACAAGAAAGGAGGAGTCCTTCTCCGATCATTTACAGACCTCACCTCCCAATGGTATCACATGGGTAGCCTGAATTTTGGATGGACACATTTGACTCAGAGCAGAGAGAACTATGATCCAACCACCCAGGCATATGATCTATGTAGTGGTCAGGCTTCCAGTGGTCTTGAAGGACACACTCATGTGTGCATGTTTAAGCTCTTCTAGAGCTTCCTTAGGTATCACGCTTCCAAAAACATACAGGTTATGCATGCCTGCTCCAAGAATCCCCTTCTTCTAGCACTGCCTGTTCTAATCTTCTCCAACACCCACATACCTGCTGCCATTTATACCGCTGGACCTTGTGCCTTTGCCACTGAGTTGCATGACCTTAACATTTTTGTTCTCCTCTTTTTCTCACGTAAGTTCCAGGGTCAGTTATCACATAAAAGATAGTATACCTTTTAGATACATTCCCAACTTTGTTTTTTTTTTTCCCTTACTTTGTTGTATTTATTTTTACCAGTTAAATCCAGTTAAATCCAACTGTTTGTCTACTTGATCCGTGGACCTGTGGAGCGGAGAAAGTCAAGAGAAACATTTTCAATCTTGCTGACCCCATGCCACTGAAACTAGGAACCAACATCTCAAGTGCTGCTCTGGGTTACAGAGTACCAATCCTCTCGTGGCAAACTCTACACTACTCGGCAACCGGGTCAGCCTTTACCCTGCTCCTCAGTTCTCAGATACCTCCTTGCCTGCATCATGCAGATATAAATCTTGCTTTCTACTTCTTTGAGAAAATGTTCTAAAAAGAACATTCAGAGACTGTACTGGGTGGAAGAACATCACCAAAAATTCATATCTGCCTGACCCATGAATAAATATGACCCTACTTAGAAATGATCTTTGCAGATGCAATCAAGTTAAAATACAGTTACATGTATTAGTGTGGTTCTCAAATCCAGTATGACTGGTACCCTTATAAAAGCAAAAGAGACACAGAATCAGAGATGAAGAATAGAAAGAGAAGATCATGTGAAGATAAAGGTCATAGTGATGCATCTATAAGCCAAGGAATGCAATAATTTTTAGCAACACGAGAAGCTGAGAGAGAGGTGAGGCAGACTCTCTCTCCCTCCGACCTTCCAGAAGGAACCAGACATTGAGATCTGACTTCTGGTCTCCTGAACTTGAAATAATAAATTTCCATTGTTTTAAGTCACCAGATCATGGTGCTTTGTTACCTCCAGCAGCTGCAGGAAGCTCATACAGGCTGCACCCATGCACTCAGCCGCAAGCAGCTGCCACCCACTCCTTCTCACTTGGCCCAGACTCTCCATAACTGCTAGTTAAAGCCAATCCCACTACATGTCAACTTGAACCCCATCTTCTGCCACTTGCTTAAGAACATCACTTTCTCGCTCATCTTCTGTATTTTAAAATCTCTGTTGATTCGCTCCCAAAAGGATACAAGTATGCTGTTACTTCTAACATGTGATAACCAAAATAAGTAAGATATGTGGTGAAGCACATGGAGATGATCACAGTATGTTATGCACATGTACAAATCTGTCAAAATGAAGCCTATGACTCCGTATAACCTGTGTGCACTAATTTGAAAAGAGGTACGAACTAAGCAAGCAAAAAACCCAAAGTAAAATGTAAAAATTTTACTCCCTTTCTTTGCAAACCCTCCCCTTTATTTGTTCTGCTTCGAAGATTCAAAATTGCATCCTATACCCCTCTTCGCCTGCCTCTTTCTGGCTTTTGCACTTCTTGAAACCGCCTTAGCCAAGCCCACCAATGACCTCAACTTGCTCTTCCCGAGCCTTATGTCACTTGCCTGAAAAGCAACATCCGGCACAGCTATTGCTCTCTCTCTCACAGCTCTGTCTTCATTTAGCTCTCAGGACAGCACACACTCATTTCCCTTCCTCGCCATTGATGGCTTCTTCTCAGTGTGGCCTTGCTCCTCCTACATAGCTGTGGTGAGCAGAATGCCCTTTGCCCTTTTTCTTCTCTATTGTAAGCTTTTGGAGATGGTCCCGATTTAAAAATTGCAGATGCCAGTAATTTGCGAAGGTATCTCTGTAGCCCAGACTCCTGTCAATTGCCTACTTCCGACACCCACCACCATATCTAGCACACACATTAAATCAGCATCTCAGCTGAGCAGTCAGTCTCCTCTTTGATCCAAACAAGCTCTACCTGCAGTCTTTTTCAAATGCAGGAAGGCAACTCTGTCCTATCAATGACTCAAGTCAAAATCAAGGAGTGAGCCTTGTCTACTACTCCTCTTACGTCCCACCTTCAATACTGTAAGAAATCTCACCGACTTTACCCACCAATGCGAGCTGTCGTTACCACTGAGGTTGCTGACACAACCATCTCTCACCTAAATAGACAGGAGCTGCTGTGGTTAGGATCTGGAGTGTCCCCCAAAAGTCTCATGTATTTTAATGTTGTGGATTGTCTATGGAACCATGTGATGTTGGTGGATTGGGGTCTAGTCAGGAGGGGTGGAATACAGTTAAGCCTAAAGACGTGGGAGTTAGGATTAATGGTGTGTAGTGGCCACACCTGGATGCAGGAGGGAGTAATTACTGGGCGGAGACCTGAAAGGATATATAAAAGCTGCACCTGCCTTCCTTGAAGACTAGGACTAGGCCTGGAACTAGCCTCGACCAGTCTCAGCTTGCCTTCCTGTTTGTGATGTCCTGAGAAGCTGCCTCCACCTCTGCCTCTGTCCTGTACTCTGACTGCTGCCGGCTGCCCCTGAATGGATTGTGACCATCTGAAACTGTGAGCTAAAATAAACCTTTCCTAAATTTTTGGGTGTTGGGTGTTGCATCACGGCAACGAAAAAGTAACTAAGACAGGAGCTCACCACAGTTTTTCTTATCTTACCCTTTAGAGCCAATTTTCAGGACAAAAATCAAAATGCATATGCTCATAATCTGCTGTGGTCTATTGGTCTTAGTTCAAGATGAAGCTCCCACAGAGAACTTTAAGGTCTCTGTGATTCATCATTGGTTTATCTTCCTGATCTTCCTTACAATTCATTTTCTAAAATACTATGTGATTTACGTATTAATTATTTTTTTATTATTAATAATAGTCTCTCCACAGTAGAGGCCAAACTTCTTGAGAGAAGGGTATCTTAGTTCATTGAGTGTTACTATAACAAAATGTGTGAGGATGGAGGATTTATCAAGAAAACAGATTATCTAGCTTGCAGTTCTGGAGACAAGGATGTTCAAAATGGGAAACTACATCTGGTGAGGGCCTCCGGCTGTGCCGTAACACACACAGCAGGAGCAAAACCGCCAACCTGAGCACAGAGGAACACTTGTGCAAAAGGAATGGAAGAGAAAGTCCAGGCTCAATTTTTAACAATCTGCTCTAGACATAATTAATTCTGTCTTATTCTATTCCTACTAGATGGGTATTAATCCTTTCTCAGGGTGGTGTCCTCGTGACTTATTTACCCTTTCAATAGGCCCCACCTCTTGATGGTTCCACAACCTTTAAATAACGTCACATTGGGTTTCAATTTTCAAGTCTATTAACTTTCTGGGGAAGTTCTAGTTACTTTTTTGTTGCAGTGACTCCAAACCCAATATCCACCAATTTAGGGGAGGAAAGGTTTATTTTAGTTCACAGTTCCTGAAGGTCACAGTCCATTCAGGGTGGCCCACAACAGTGGAAGCACATGGCTGACACAAAGGTGGAAGCAGCTCCTTGACATCACAAACAGGAAGCCAAGTCAAGGCAAGTTGAGTCTTGTCTTTCAAGGAAAGCAGGAAGAAGCTTATATATCCTTCCAGGTCTCCTCCCAGTGATCAGCCCCTCCTGGAGATTCCAGGTGTGGAAGGTGTGGTTAAGTCCCTACTACATGCCTGTAATCCAATTAACATGCCTGTAATCCATCCCTTCAGACTGGGCCCCAACCTCCCAACAGCTCATGGTTCCATAGACAATCCATAAAAACCAAATACATGAGGCTTTTGGAGGACATTCCAGATCCATACCACAATAGGGGACCAAACCATATCTGAACAATAGCCTATAGTCTTGGTTTGTTTTGCAAGTCATACATTCTAAAAACCAAGGGCAGAGACCAGTACCCAGAGGCAGTCATGACACAACTTTCTTGATCAAAGGCAGTAAGGTGGAGTCTAGGAAGCAATTCCATCACCGTCACTGCTCAGGCTGTATCTCATTCTAAGGTAATGGAAGGTTTACCTATCTATCCCTAGCAACTTCATAAATACAATCTCAACCAGTTGGGGCTTCAGTGGGTTCATGATTTTTAACCAGTATTAAGTAATGTGAGCCAATCAATTAAATGTGGACTGACTATCCTAATCAATAGCCCATCTGGGATTAGCACTAACAACCTCTTATGAAGAATGATCTATCTAACGAGGGTGCCACATACACTTAAAGCTGTGCCAAGAGAGAACCATAATTGTGGTTAAAAATGTTTTGATTCAATATACTAATATAGAGAAAAAAAATGGATGACAAGGATCACAAAGTACTGCTATATGATTAAAATATTTCAAGTAAAAAATATAAGTAATTAGTAGATATAAGTGGTGACTGATAAATCAGTATAGTTACTTATGTCCTGTGAGTTAAATAAACCAAATCCTGGGGAGTAGCATGTGAAAGGACAAAATGTCATGTTCCGACTCACAGAAGTCCAACCTTAGAAGCAGTAAAGAGCTATTGATTGATACAAAGAATGGCTACACTTAATCTACAAGCAAGTTGCACATGAAATTAGAGTGACCTAATTTTGAATTTCCCCAATGTGGTGTGTAATTTTTCTATCTTAACCAGAAAGGCAGGCATTTCTATAAAAAAGAGAAGTAGATCTTCAGGTATATATTTAATTTAAATATTAAATAGCTTCTTACTCCAAACAACCTGGGAACAGCAAGGGTTGCAGAGACCTCTGAGCTTTGGCATTAGGAAGAATATAGTTGACATTGGTTGTTTGGGAGACATCACTATTCAGAGCATGTTTCCCATTAAGGGTATGTAGAACACACACCACATATAACCCATATTACATGCAACATGTATAGATGGTTACATACTAATTCAACTGACTTGATTTAAGCAGCATTTGAAGTACTTAAGAATAAAACCCCTGAACCCATATAGATAACATATATGTTACATATAAGTGTATGTAAAATGGCATATATAGTATATGTAGTCTAATTATACAACTTTAATAGGCATATCATGTAAATATATTCATGTATAAATTATACACAATATGATAGCAAAATCACATATAATAAATATATCAGATAATCTAGGTAGAAGTTTTGTAAATGTTATAGACTGTAAGCCTCTACTTCCATCTGATCTCCCTCTATGTCATCATTCATATAGTTAATTAAATCTACATACTTAGGAATAAAATATAGACTAAGTACTTGGATAATTAAAATGCTATTCTTCCATTAATAAGATGATGCTACTTAAATATCCAATGCACTAAGCACTCCTAACTCATTTCCTTGAAGACATTAGCAAACATTATAATGGCAAGGGAAACATCCTAAAGGTAGGAGTTAGAACCGTGGAACTGTGAACTACTGCAAGCAACAATTTTGTGTGTTCTTCATAATGCTCTGACTGTGTCATACTTCTTTCTTCTGCATATCTCATCAAAGACTTCATTACAAATCAAATGCTGTCACAGCAAATAACGCAACCAGTCATTTTCCTCTAAAATAAAAGAATAAAATCTGTGTCTAAGACTAAAAGGATACCAGTTTGCACTCACAAGTGACAGTTGTCT
The DNA here is from genome assembly GCA_004027205.1 of Ctenodactylus gundi. Taxonomy (NCBI): domain Eukaryota; kingdom Metazoa; phylum Chordata; class Mammalia; order Rodentia; family Ctenodactylidae; genus Ctenodactylus; species Ctenodactylus gundi. Next base: position 98,509 of record PVKB01003281.1, on the reverse strand, counting down.
GTGCAACTGAGCTGCACAGCTGCATGATCCACAGAGGACAATGCACCCACTTCCTCTTCAGCTCTCCTGTGGGCTCCTTCTATCTTTGTCCCAAATACCAGAAGTGAATCCAAACTGAGCCTCTTGTACGTAACACATTGTCCAAAGTCATCTGAAAGACTTTGACATGTTTGGATAGGCCAATATCAAATTTATTCATTCTTTTTTTCTCTCTTAAGTGTCAATTTCCCATACGGCCCCAAATATTAGCCACATTTCTCTTATTTCCTGCTTTATCCTTAGTCCCTATCATTGTGGTTTTCATGTTTTGCTGCTAAATAGGAGATAAACATTCAATCAGTGTCTCAGTTACTTTTTCGTTGCTGTGACTCAATACCTGACATCCGCAAATTTAGGGGACGAAAGGTTGATTTTAGCTCACAGTTTCAGAAGGTCACAGTCCAGTCAGGGGCGGCCGGCAGCAATGGAAGTACATGGCAGAAGCACAGGTGGAGGCAGCTTCCCAGGACATCACGAACAGGAAGCCAAGTCAAGGCAAGTTGAGGCTAGTCCTCCAAGGAAGGCAGGAAGCAGCTTATATATCCTTCCAGGTCTCCTCCCAGTGATCAGCCCCTCCTGTATCCAGGTGTGGAATGTGTGGTAACCCCCCACTGCATGCCTATAATCCAACTTACATGCCTGTAATCCACCCTTCCAGACCAGGCCCAAATCTCCCAACAACACATGGTTCTACAGACAAGTCTGTAACATTCAAATACATGAGACATTTGGGGGATATTCCAGATCCAAACCACAATAACCAGTATCTATTGACTACTGAGTGAGTGGACCACATATTGTAAGCACACAAGGAATGGGACAGGTGTGAGTGCAAGCTGTGACCCCACCAATGTGGACTGCAGGACTCAGGCTTGCTCACTAACAGGGCCATTCTCAACACTCTCCACACCTTGCCACATACAGAACAAGCCATAGCAGGCAGGCTACAAGAATAATCAATATGGAGGTGCCTTATTGAAGTGACACTGAATCACTGCTCTCAAACTTTTCTGCTACCTGAAACTAAATTTCCCAACTCTCTTTTATTTAGCAATTCAGCAACACTCTGAGAACAGAAGAAGGAACACTACCCAAACGACCCATGGACTAGGCAAGGGCGCATACCACATAATGCTGGAGTCCTACATGGGGCTCCTACCCCATGAGGGTGGGAAGTCACCAGATGACCTGAGCTGCCCCTCAATGGGCATCAACACCCTGACACATGGAGTTCATCTGTGTCACAGCCTTCATTTCTTACTCTTTATTCTGTTTCACTTTGTGTGTCCTACTAGATAGAAACCCTGTGAAGGCAAAATCTTCACTTTTATTATTCATCTCCTAGGGTGTCTCAAGTACTTCACACCTACTCAAAAAGCATTTGCAAATGGTTAATTTCTATCAGACCAAAATTTCATACAACCTATCTTAATACATACGATTCATATTCAAAACCAGCGATAATGTCTTGCGCCATCCCCCAAAAGCCAAGATTCTTGGATTTAGCTCATAACTACAACATGTTAACTCATTACGTTAATAATTATCATACTCTGCTGGGCAGATTGTGCCAGATCCTGGAATGTAATCAATTAATATTAAGCACTGAGTGTTATTAGTGTGTGTTCTTGCTAATCAGGAGTACATTTTCCCATCTGAGGCCAACCTGTGAATATTTTCTCAAATCTTTCTCTAACAGCCTTCCAAACTGGAAATGCTACATCTGAAGCACATTACAAACAATACTAAATTGGTTGTGTCCAAAAGAGCTCATTAATCTTGCTTTTTTCATGGAAAAAAAACACATGAATTTTCTTAAAAACATAATAATAACTTATTAATTAAGCTTCCAGAACTAGATGGTGTATTTTTTCTGTTCTTGAAAGTTATGGATTTGCTATAGGCATCTGGACAGAAAATCTTGTCTCTGGAAACTTAGGCTGTTTCCTAAGGCCCCGTGATTCAGTTGTAGTTAGGGATTCTGTTACAGGGTTGGTTTGTTTCTTTCTTTCAAAGCCTGAAATCTTCTGGCACAAAAGCTGACAGAAGAGCCTATCCATTTAAAGCCTTCTATCAGATTACCAGGACCGTGTGATGTCTCCCATAAAGCTGGAGAACATTTATAGCAGTTTGCGTCCAGTACAAAGCTTCTCATAAATAAACAGGGCTAGAGGCATGTTTGGATGGCAGAGGGCAGCCTCCCGTTCCAGGCTCACTGAAAGGTGGCCCTGGTTTAGCACAGATATGGTTTTACTGGCAGAAAGAAAGCAAGTAGCAAAAACAACAAGAACAAAAGCCCATTCTGTTATCTTCTTAAGTGGTGGGATGTTCAGATGTTCCGACTGAAGCAAAAAGCTCAAGGAAACATTTTTAACTTCATCTTGAAGGCAAGTGATTTACTTTATCCCGTTTCAAGGCTTTTTTCCTTTTTCTTTTTATATTTTGAATTGCTGAACAACTTGTTTTCTGGGAATCACTGAGACACAAAGCATCTTGTGCAAAAGACACTAAGGAGGGGAAGAACAGAGATGAAAGAAAAAAAGCAGAAGGGGAGATTTTCACACACACCAGGAAAAACACAACGAGTGTAGTCTAGGAGCTGCTAAGTGGTGAGAAGCAAGAAGGTGGAGGGTGTTCTGCAAGGGAACTGATCAGCCATTCCTGCGGACACACGAGGCAGTTGTGCTGGATGAAACCTTAAACCTTGAAAACTGTCATACTCTCCAGCCAAAGTGGGCTAGGCCGGGAGAGGTGACACTGGGGACACGCACTGTGGAGCAAGGGGCACTCTGTGATTGAACAGCCAGCTTCTGGGGAAGAGGCACAGAGAGCAGATAGGTCATTGCGCTCATCCGTGGCGCATAGGACACATTTTCCAGTGCTTTCCAGCCCTCTCATTGTAAAGCCAGTGTTCCCTTCCTCCTCCGGAACCAGAAGCAGGCACTTAACCGTTTGTTTTGAAACTCAAAGAAAAGAGAATGCTCAAAGGAGGCATCCATTGCCCGCTCAGCCTTTAAACTCATTTCACTGTGTTAGAAAAACAGGCAGGTGCGATTTTAAGTGCACCCTGTGTTAGTCATTTAAAGAAGAAAGAACGCATTCTATTATTTTGAGCTGTTTTTCTTGCTTTTTCTCCAGGAAGAACACACAGAGAAATTACATTTTAAAAGTTAACCTTGAGTTTTGATAAATATGTAACAAAATAAAAAGATCCAAAAAGGCTCATAGATGGCAGTCCACACATCCATGACTTTCAACTTTAAACACTGTTTACAAAGATGTGTCTCCACACCATCCTCAGAATATGTTTAATAATTCCATCTTTTAGAGGCATCAAGTCTCTAAATCAAAGTTGAGTACTTTGGAAATGTCAAATGGGACGGAAATGTTGCAAATAGCACATCTGGGCACAACTATGGTTACTTATATTCTCCGGCAAGTAATGTCCCACCATGGAAATTTTTCATGTAAATTAAAATAAAGAAAAAGCTTAATGTGAGCAGTAGAATCTCTAAGTATCTGTTGGACATTACTTTGGCTATTTCTATTTTAACAGGCCATTTCCAGACAAATAGCAGGAACAAAGCCTTCTAGGAGCTCCACGATCTGCCTCCAACTCTCTTTCTACCTTTGTCCCCTTTAGTTACACCCATTCTTTGCCCATGCTCTCTCTCTCTCTCTCTCTCTCTCTCTCTCTCTCTCTCTCTCTATATATATATATATATATATATATATATATATATATATATATATACACACACAGTCTCTCAGAAATCCCTCTTTATTTATTTGTTTGTGGTAGGGGGAATCTCACACTATATTGTCCAGGCTAGCTTTCAACTCCTAGACTGAAGAAGTCCTCCTGCCTCCGTCTCTGACAGCTAGGGCCATTACTGCACACCACCTTGTTCAATTTACCATCCCATTTTCACAGACGGACGTGCACACACTCATTCACACCTACTCAGACACACAGAGTCAAACCCTGTATGCTCACTACTCACTGTGCCCCAACCCAGCCATTCTCCTTGCTAACTACACATCTAAGTTCAGGTCTTCCTTCTGATCTAAAATGTCACAACTCCTCTGTCCTCACAGTCTGTCCAAAAGCTTTCCAATGGCTAATGCAAATAATGCTTCTTCTTCAGGGGAGGCCTCTCATAGCTCCTTGCCACAACCGTAGTTCTAATTGGTTCTTGCTTTAGTTCAAACCTTCATGTCCTTCTTATAACACAGCAGCTTCTCCCAGCACCTCGGCTTTATATGTGTGCACTTTTGTGTATATATTAGTGTGGTCCATGACACGATTACCATCACCAGACCCCTTAAAGGTGGAAATCATGCCACATGGTGCTGTGGATATCTTCAGTGCTGTGATCAGAATATAATGTTAGTAAACAGAGTGAGTACTGGTAGGAAACAGGAACAGAATGGTCCACACAGAGAGTTTTAAAAGAAAAGTCAGGTTACATCTAATTGGAACGCCTTACAATATTGCGTACTTTCACATACACTATTGTATCTAAGCGTTCCCATAACGCAGTGCCCATCTAGAGACAGAAAACTGAGACCTGGGCTTTTCTCAGAATCGCTGACACCTAGGATTTTGGTTAGCAATACTGAGCTGTAAATACAAAATATAAATGTACGTAAATGGTGGTAGGGATGAGCTGGTTATCCCCAAAACTGACATTGTGGTAAATATATATATATATCACCATTGTTAAAAAAACAATGTTTGAGAGTGAAACAGTGACCCATATGACCATAATACAAAGAAGGAATCAGCAACTGAGTTTAAAAGACCTGGGTTCTGCCTTCTCCCTTCTCTGCTATTCTTCCTCTGCCTCTGAATTGTCTCTTCTACCAAAGAACAAATGAGAAGAAATGTTTCATTGGAAAATGTTTATTAAAATGGAACATATGTATTATTTTAAAATGTTTTCCAGTTCATGCATGCAGTGAAGTAGTATATAACCACTCCTTGCATACATTTCCATGAGAAAAACAGTAGAGAAAATCCCAATCCAGGTGGCAGGAGAATTCCGGTAGGGACGGAAGCACACTGTCAGAACAGCCCAGCAGAGGTTTCTGAACTTGGATTTCAGAATAAGGACTGTCTGTCACTATCTCACCCACGTTGTACAAAAGTACCCTCACAACTTGAGCCTTGATTCTGTAATTCACATCCTCCTGCCTTCTCACACCCTCTGACCTGGAACTTGAATATAAAGAAAGAAATTCAAAATGCAAATAAGGGTGCACACACAGGCAGTGGTCATCACCTTTTTCATAGATGAGGGGTAAATAATGTTTATTCAACAATAGGATACTGGCTAAATAAAACAAGACTAAAGACCACACAGTCATGCAAGATGACTTTTCTAGGGCTGAGAATGTAGTTCAGTGGTAGAAAACCTGCCTAACATGAATAAGGTCCTAGGTTCCATCCTCAACACTGTCAAAAAATAAATATTTTTAGAAAGCATATTTAATGCTAAGATAGAATTTTTATTATACGATGTGAGTTTTTTTAATCCAAAACCAAAAAACACAGTTATGTATGTGTTCGATTACATAGAAATACAAATTATCAAAAGATTGTGATGAAAAGCCAAAATGTAATACTTTTTATTATGTGCAATAGTGTAATTGGCTTTGTTTTTATATGTTTGTAGTGAGTTTGTACCACTTTTATAATTACAAAATGTAGTACTGTTTTTATTTTTTAAAGTGAGAACCATGGAGAATAATTTTATAAGATGAAATTGGGTAATAAATAGTAATAATCCTAATATTAGATTTTTAGTTTTATAAAGTACTATTACCCTTAATGTTTTATATAATCTAAACCATATTCTATTAATTTTGCAAGCATACTATGTGTGTTCATTTTTTAAAAAGCATTCTTTTTATTTTTAAACCAGAGAAATATCTTTATAAATCTGAAAATTCCAGGACAATCAAATCATTATTTTGGTAGAGTTTGGCCATGTCAAATAAGCCAGTCAAAGCAGTTACCTTGCTAAACAGGCAAATTTAAAAATCAAAGTACATATATACTTGTAGTTATTTTCTAATGTGAACTGGAGGGTAATGCCAGGTTTAAGAATAGCAACAAAGATATAGCAAAATATAGAAAAAAAAACTTTGGTAAATATCCCAATAAAGGGACTGGTTGGATTCAGAGAAGAGGTATCAAGATTTGACTACTGTGACCCATTCGAGGAATAGGAAGCTGAGTTAGAGTGGTGACTTAAGTGAAATGATTTAGATGTGTAAGATTAAATATGTTAAGTACTGTATCATCTCTTTGACTTGGGAAACCCAGAAGACAGACATTCTCTAGAACCACATGAAGTGATAGCCGGAGTTGGGGGAAGGGATGGGGACAGCGTGGGAGGGTCAAAAATGGGAAGGGATTGTAAATTTGATATGATATTTATGTGCACAAAATACCCAAATTCATTGTAAACACTATGTATTACATATATATATTAATAAAAATTGTGGGAAAAAGAAAATATTTCAAAAAATAATAAAAAATCAAAATCAAAATACAATGGCAATATCCTAAGATGGAAATTGGGTAATAAATAATATTTTTCATCCTATATTTTTCTGTTTCTCAAATACAAACACACATACACACACACATACATACACACACTACCACCACCACCAACAACAACAACAAAACCATCAGAGATCAGTGCTTTAGTTGAATGACCAAATCCACACCAATCAAAAGCAGAAAATCCTTGTCAGAAAACAACATTGAAATCATCCAACTAGTATAATGAAAACAGCACTTTCTAAACAGAAATACTTTACAAACTATGTTTAACATTTTTGAAAAACGAAGAGTCAAAAGAAAAATATGTCAGGACTTTCAGGCAAGATGGTGGCTGATTTCTTGACTGAGAATCCCTAAAGAAATTTGTAAACACCAGCCCAGGATTGTGGAAAATACTTGAAGGAATCTTTGAGATGAACAGAGAGACTAGCAGCACCAAAGAACATGGAGGAAAAGAAACATCTAAAGAGAAAGTATACCAAAAAAAAAAGACACCAATCATTTGATTGGCATCCCACTAAAACAATACAACTTTCTCATAAAATTTGTGAAACTTCCCCCATGATTATTATTTTATAAACATACTAATTTGCAAAACATAATGATTATACTCAAATGGAGAAAAAAGTCCTGCCAGAACTTAGACCATCTTGCGAGAAACAGTGCCCAGCAGCCATAATAGGCAGTGATGTAGGCAGGAGCCATTTAAAAAACCACCCAAATCTGAACAGTTTAAGGTAAAATAATAAAGCCCCAGATGGGACACATGATGGATTTGAGGGATATCCTAAATCAGTGCCTAGGAAGAAACTGGAACATGAGACAGTTGTGGAGAGGAGAAAAAGGCCACTGTCCTCCTGAATGGCTTGGGTGGTAGTGGGAGCACCTCGGGGGGCTGGGGGGGGTGGATGCCCTGCCCTTGGGAGGGAAGCCAGGACAGATGGAGAGCTTTGCTGAGGGGGCTGGCTATGAACAACACACATGAGAGGCATTCAAACTGTGGGGTGCCCCTCACTGCCTACCTCCACCACAGAGCTCAGCGAACTTTCTGCTCTACCTAACCTTATACACATTTGGAAGAAAAAAAAAAAAAACTCTCAGCTAGGACTTTAAAGTTAAGTTTATCTGCAATAGAATCATGGGAATACAAGGTAACAGAATACATACAGAAACACCTGGGATCTCAGAAGCTAATCTCACGGACTCTAGAATAGTGAAACTCATCAGAAAGGAAGTAAAATAATATGTATATATGAGTTGGTTTCAAACAAGATATTCTTACAGAAATACAAGTAATGATTAGCAGAGTTAAGGAGGAATTTACTAAACAAATATCGGTTCTAATGAATACAAAGCTCAGTGAACATATAGGAGCCACCGAAAAGGTTGGCTGAGGTAAATAAGACCATGCTAGATTAGGAGGAACATTTCGATAGAGAAGGCGGAAATCTGAAAAGAAATCTAGCTGAAGTTCAAAATATGAAAAACGTATTTGGAAGCAAAGGAAGTCAACTCGAATGTTGTAAGGACAGAAGCTCAGACCTTGCAGGGAGACTGAAGAAACAAATAACCAGGCATGACACCAAAATTGGAAGTGAGCAAAGCAGCTAGATACAACAGCTGGTGGATGATTCAAAGAGACCCAGTCTCAGAATTATAGGTGTGAGAGAATGAGCAGCATATAAGGTATATAGAAGTCATGCAAGAAAATTTCACAAATCTAGGAAAATAAATTAATATTCAGGTAAAAAGAAAAGCTTAGAAAACACCCAACAAAAAACCTTGACCAGAAAAGAAACTCTCTACAACATATCATAATCAAAACCTCAGAAAATCAACTAGAAGAAAGAATATTACAAGCAGCAAAATAAAAACAGACCTTATTTACCAAGGCAAACCCACTTTAATTATCGCAGGTTTCTCCATGCAAACCTTAAAGGCTAGGAGATCCTGTAGTAAAAAATCTTTCATGCTGTAAAAGAAAGCAAGTATCAACCCAAGTTGTGATATACATCAAAACTATCCCTGAAAATTAAAAGAGAAATAAAACATTTTTCATGTCCAAGAAACCCTGAAGAAACTTGTAACCACTAGCCCAGAAATGCATAAAATTCTTGAAGGAATCTTAGAGACAAAAAGGCAAACAGCATCAAAGAATGCAGAGGAAAGGAAACATCTAAATAAAAAGAAGTGTAACTAAAAAGAAAAGGCAAAGAGTTAACACTAGAAGGACAAGATGATGACAGTAAAAAACCTTACAATAATTACTCTCAATGCTAATGCCCTAATTCACTAACAGAGACACAATCTGGCATAGTGGATTTAAAAAAAAAACTCAACCATTTGTTGTCTGCAAGAGACACACTTAACTCACAAAGAAGCGCACAGAATGAAGGTAAGAGGCTAGAAACTAATACTACATACTACTGGAGTCTGGAAACAAGCAGGGGTAGCTATACTATTCTCAGACACTGCAGACATCAAACCAAAACAGATCAGAAAAGATGGGATGGAGACTATATACTGGTAAAAGGAACAATCCAACAGGAAGAGCTCACACTTATAAACATATGCACCCAACGCAGGTGCAGCCAGTTAAATACAACAGAAACTACTGGACATGAAGGGGTAAATAGGCCTCATTATAATCATACTATGGCACTTCAATAGTCCACTTTCTCAAATAGACAGGTCAACAGGACAAAAAAAAAATCAACAAGGAAACATCAGAGCTAAATCACACCGTGGAGCAAATAGACTTTACAAATATCTACAGGGTGTTCTATCCAATATCAACAAAATTCACTTTTTTCTTAGCAACACATAGGACATTTTACAAAATAGAGCATATCCTTGGATATAACATATGCATAAAAAATACAAAAGATTTAAAATTAGTCCCTGCACATTTACAAATCATAGTGGAATAAAACCAGAAATCAATAGCAAAAGTAAACTATTAACATACGTGGAGATTAGACAATACATTATTGAATGAGGAATGGATCACAGAAGAAAGCAGGAACTTCCTAATGTCAATGACAATGGAAATACATCATACCAGAATGTACAGGACACAATGAAAGCAGTTGTAGGAGGGAAATTTATAGCTAGGAGTGCACATACGATGAAAGCAGAACAATTTCAAATAAACATTGTAACAATGCAACTCAAAGTCCTAGATAAATAAGAAAAGGCTAAATTCAAAGGCAATTGTAGGAAGGAAATCCTAGGAATCAGAGTAAAGACCAAGGAAACTGAAATAAAATATCAATGAGCCAAAGAGTTGGTTTTTCAGAAAGAGAAGTAAGATTGATAAACCTCTAGACAAACTCATCAAAAGAAGGAAAGAAAAAATCCACATCCACACAATCAGAAATGCAAAAGGTGAAATAACAACAGACACTGTTGAAATACAGTGAATTGAAGAAACTATTTTAAAAACTTATTTGCAAGAAATCCAAGAACACAAAAGAAATGAATAAATTCCTTGATTCATTTGATATACCAAAACTGAGCCAAAGAGATACAGAAACCTTGAATACAGCAACAACTAGGCTTGAATTTGAGACAGCAATAAAACATCTACCACCAAGAAAATCCCAGGACCTAATGGATTCATTATAGAATTTTATTAGAACTTTAGGGGAAAATTAGTGCCAATGGTCCTTAAACTCTTCCATGACATTGAAAGAGAGAAAACACTGGCCAACTCTTTCCTAGAGATAGGTATCATCTTGATCCCCAGACCAGGTAAAGATCCAACAAAGAAGGAACGCTATAGGCCAATCATCTTAATGAAAATAGATGAAAAAATCCTCAATAAGATATTTGCAAACAAAATGAAATACATTATTAAAAAGATAGTATGTCACAATCAGGCTGGCTTCATCCTGGATATGTAAGGCAGTTCAATATTCATAAATCAATTAATGTGATATACCACATGGAATTTGGGTTCTTTCAAAAGACAGAATTTACAGATTTTATCACAAAAGAATCTATTAGGAAGGCTTACAAATCCAATGATATAGTCTAAGATGGCTGCTCAGCCGTCCGGGACTGCAGGACAGCCGGTGAGGTGAGAGTCTGCTGCAGACCTGGGTTGTTCAAAGGACAATGGTGAAGACTGGAGCCTGAAGATAGGTAACTGAAAAGCAGTGATGGGCAGACAGGCGCAATTCGAGACTGGAGCGAATCTGTGCTGAGGATCAGCAGCATGTGGCAAGTTGGTGTCCATAGACAATTGCAAAGGCGAGAGCTTTCCCAGAGGAAGAAGCTGTAACAATCCTCTGTCTTTCCTTCTTTTATACCCTTGGATTCCAGTTGGCCTTCCCACACCTGGGTGGGTGCTCTTCTCTCATTGGCCAGCTCACAAATCACTCACACTCTAATCCAGACCAGTTCTTGATCCCCAATCTAAGCGTGGTCCACAAATCCTAATCCTAATGCAAGTGTGGTTCCTAATCCCTTCAAGTTGACATAATTCCTTGAAGGTCACACCACATTAACAAAAGCAAAGATTAAAAACCACATGATCGTCTCAATAGGTGTAGAAAAATCTATGGAAAATACAATCAAAACTCTGATGAGTATAGGTAAGAAGAATCCTATCTCAAACTCATAAAAGCAATCATAACAATCCTATAGCCAACATCATCCTAAATGGAGAAAAACTAAAAGCATTTCCCCTAAAATCAGAAATAAGACAAGGGCGTCCACTCCCACCACTTCTATTCAACAATGTTCAAAACCTTGGAAGCAATCAGGCAAGAGAATGGAATAAAGTAGATATGCATAGGTAAGGAAGAAGTCAGGCTATCCTTATTTACAGATGGCAGAGTCGTTTACATAACCAAACCCAAAAACCCTACCAGAAGACTCTTAGACTTAATAAGAAAAGTCAGCAAGTTGCAGGATACAAAATCAATACGCAAAAGTCAATAGCAAACTCCTCTCAGCAACAATGAAAACACAGAGAAAAAGATCAGAAAAACAATTCTAGTCACAGTCACCTCAAAGAAAATTAAATATCTAGGAATCAACCTAACCAAGCAAGTGAATGATCTCTATACCGAAAACTCCAGTACTCTAAAAAGAGAAATCAAAGAGAATTTTAGGAAATAAAAAGACAGCCTCTGTTCCTCAGTAAGCAGAATCAACAGTGTCAAAAAGGCCATACTGCCTAAATGGATATACAGATTCACTTCCCAATCAAGATAACAGGAGCATTTTTCACAGAACTAGAAAAAAAATGATCTGAAAATTTATATGGAGCCACAGGAAACCCAGAATAGCTAGAACAATCTTAAGCAACAAAACAAAAGCAGGAGGCATCACAATACAATAGTACACAGCAACAGGGACAAAAAAAAATTAAAAAATACATGATATTGTCACAAAAACACACACGTGAATCAATGCAAAAGAATTAAGGATGCTCATGCATCTCCAAGTACCTTCAGCCATCTGATCTTCAACAAACGGGCCAAAAACATAACTGGAGTAAATACAGCCTTTTTACCAAATGGTGCTAGGAAAACAGGCTAACCACATGCCGAAGAATAAAACGGGACTTACAACTTTCACCATGCACCAAAATCAAATCAAAATGGATCAAACACTTAGACACCGAAATACAAAAACTGACCATGTTGAAGGAAAAAGTAGGCAAAACTCTTGAAGACACAGGTGTAGGCAAGGACTTCTCCATAAAATACACAAAATACATGAGATAACACCAAGAATCAAGAAATGGGATTATATCAAATTAAAAAGCTTCTGCACAGCAAAGGAAACAAGAAACAGAGTGAAAAGGTCATCTACAGAATGGGAAAAAAAATCTTTACCAGCTACTCCTCAAACAGAGGACTATTATCGAGAATATACAAGGAACTGAAAAATCTCAACTTTCCAAAATAAAGAACCCAGTGAAAAAAGGGAATCTGAAATTAATAATCAGTTATTAGAGGAAGTCTAAATGGCCAATAAGTATATGAAAAAAATGTTCAGCACCTTAGGCATCAGAGAAATTAAAATTAAAATAACATTGACGTTTCATCTAATGCCAGTAGGAATGGCTGGTTTTAAAAACTCCAAAAAAAAAAAAATGCTGGTGAGGCCGTGGGGGGAAAGGAACCCTCCTAAATTTCTGCTGGGGCTATAAACTGGCACAATCACTATGGAAAGAAATATGGAGATTGCGCAAAAAATTAAAAATAGGTATTCCATATGACCCAGGTATATATCTTGTGAGTATCTTCCCAATAGAGTTAATCATCACACAAGAGCCATACGTGCATACTCATGTTATAGCAGCACAATTTATAACAGCCAACCCTTGGAAGAAGCAAGCCAGAATGCTTATCCTCAGGTGAATGGATAATGAAGATGTGGCACGTATACACAATGGAGTAGTACTTTGCTGTTGAGAAGGAAATTTTTGAGTTATTTGTAGGAAAATGGACATACCTTGAGGATATTATGCTCACTGAAATGAATCAGACACAGAAAGTTAAGTATCATATGGTTTCTCCAACATGAGAAATCCATACCATAAAAGAAGGTAAAAGGAAGATATAAATAAAGTAAGAAGACAGACTTTGTGGAGAGGGAAAGGAGACATGGGTTGGTAAGAGGTTGGAAAGAGGAAAGGAAAGTGATACATAAATAGAAAATGAATAATAATTTTTAAAAAACCTGTCACCACTCACCATTATTGCATGAGAATTTAACCTGTTAGATTTATGGCCAAATTCTTCCTTCTTTCCTTCCTTCCTTCCTTCATTCCTTCCTTCCTTCCTTCCTTCCTTCCTTTCTCCTCTTCTTTCTTCTGTCTTCTTCCTCTCTTTTTCTTTTTTCTTTCCTTTCTCCATCTTCTCTTTTTCCCTTCTTAGACATTTCGAAAAATTGTTTTGCCCTCTTACATGAGAAGGCCCAGAAGTTTGAAAACCCAGTGCTATCAGATATAAAGAAAGTCATAATCGTCAAATCTCTGTCAAGTTAATTTCATCATGTCTCCATTTTTCTGCTTGTTTTTCAGAGTTCAGGTGAATGTAGCAGAATTCCCTGGCAGAATCTTTGTTTACATAAGGGAATCTTAATGGCTGCTTGTCAAGTCTTGATGGTTTGTTTTGCCAGAGATTCTCTAGCTTCAAAGTCAACCTAGACACAAAGCCATTACACTTAACACCCTGCCAAGGTGATGTCACACGATTGTCTTCCTGTGCTTTGACTTGGGATGTCCTTCCTTAGCAGTCCTCACTATCACTGGCCTGGTGGCAAAGGCCTGTTCCCCCAGTGCTCTTGGAGGCTGAGGCAGGAAGATCTCAAGTTCTCTCCCAGAATGAGCAACTTAGCAACTTGGTAACACTTTGCCTCAAAAACAAAACCAAAACTGGCCTTGGATATAGTTTAGTATAGAGGCATTGGCTCCCAGTTGCAGGGGTGGGCGGGGGTGCCTTTGCAGGCCAGTCCTATTTTGGAGGGAAGATTGTTTCTTTTTCCAAGAATGAAAATTTCATTTTCATCATCCTCATTATACTACCACACTTTAAGAATACACAAAACGCTTCACTGGGGCACGGCTCAGGGGCAAGAGTGCTTGCCTAGCAACCCAAGACCCTCGTTTCGGTTCCCTAGCACCACATAAGTCAAGGGTGGTGGCACATACATAAAGTCCCAACACTCACAGAGACGGGAGGATTGCCATGACTCTGAGGTCGTCCTAGCTACACAGTGAGTTCAGGACCAGCCTGTACTACGGAGGGAGACCTGGTCCCAAGAACAAAGGCTGTATTTTCTCAGAGCTGGTACCATGTGAAGTATAAAAAAAGTGTAATTTCAATTTCAAAGTAGTTAACCATGATAGAAGCAAAAAGTCATACTGAAGGGCCTATCAGAAGAGTTTACATAAATACTTTGACAGCCTAAGATGACTTTACACAATGCTTTGAGAAATGACCAAAAAAAAAAAAAAACCCAGGTTTTTTGTAAAGTTTTAAGTGAAAATACGATAAGCGACTAAAAAGGAGTTACTGTTTTATTTAGCTAGCTCCCCAGGACAAGGCTCTCACTCACTTACACCACTGGCCCTCCCTGTACCAGCCACTGTCTCACATAGGTAACTGTGAGAAAGCTAGCGCAGTGTCTGCCGTGGGGCAGGGCACATTCTTTGGGGAAGAGAGATAAAGAAGTTCATTTAAATTCTTATAGCTACAGTCTACTTTGTTGCAATGCTCGTTTTGAAAATGTGAGTTGGTTCTAACGTGACTGAAATATGAGGAAGAATTTGAGTACATAGAGCATAACGCAAATTTGTTTTGCTTATGTATAATATCATCTGTGAAAAAACCTAGGTACACGGTATAGCAGTCCCAGTCCTACTGGGTAAGAAGACACGGAGGCATACAGAGCACGCCCACAATCCCCAGGGTGTCCTGGCTTTCCCAGCGCTGAGGAAAAGGGTCACGCCCCCTCTGAGGACATCACTTCCTGCTTTCACATACTTGGCCATCAGACGAAGCAAGAGCTCCAACCCTCCCACTCCCACCTCCTCAAGCAAGCTTCAGATATTTTCAAGGTACAATGCCATGTCCACTGTAGCGTTTACTCGTGTTTTAACCATATACCACATGGAAACAAAGTGTGTGCTAAGCATTTTTACTCAGTCTTTATCCTTTACAAATGTGTCATTGATGAGGTTTTGGGTATACTACCCTGACCTTCTTCTGGATAACTGTCACACGTGAAAAATAATTTTTAAAAAACACATCAGGGAAAGTCCTTCTCTAAAGGAAACTTCAACGAAAACCTAAAAAGGGAAGAATCAGCAAGGCCGGGCCTGAGGGAGAAGGCAGAGGAACGGGCATAGGCGCAGGCCCCTGGAAAGCGTGTGGCTTGCGAACCTGGATGAAGGCTTAAGGGCTAGACAGCAAAGAGAAAGAGAGAAGCTGGAAACTGAGATAGACACAGCAGTATCTTTGGTCACGTAAAGGACTAAAGGCGTCTGCAAACAGTGCAGACATCAACTTTGGAAAATCAAGAAGCCTTGCAGCCTCCAGAAAAGGAAGCAGCGAGCTGATACACACCTGGGAGGAGCACATGACACACTGGAAAATGCTGGAAATGAGCAGGTGAGATCCAAGGGCCCTGTGAAGAGTCTGGCATGACAAGGTTGGAGGGAAGTGGCTTTTGCCTTGGAGACGGAAAGACACAGTCCAGAGGTGGCTTAGAGGAGGTCCTCTGGACAACGGAACAAGAACTCAACCGTGTGGGGTGAATAGCCCTGTCATCTTCAATGGCCTCAGTGCCCTAATGGAGAACACAAGCATCATGAGAGTCCTGTGAAGGCCCCGAATGCTTGCTGCAAGCTTTGTAAAAGCTAATACTTTGTCTCTAGGACATAGGGAGAGACAGAGTTGCCTTCAGTCATGCATCCGAAAAGTGGCTGGACAACTATGAAGAATCCATTGGCCGGCTCTACCTACACAGCACACACATTCATGGCACAAGGACTGCACACAGTGGCACCTGTGTACACAGGGTGAGGACATTGCTCGGAGACCTGCCAAAATGCTCTGCATGGCCTTTCTGCACCGTGGAGGCCACCAGAAGCTATACTCTGGGAAGTCTTGCCCCTTCTCCCTCATCTGACCTACCTACTCGATCGTGCCCTGCTCGGAGGCAGCCACACCAAAGCAGACAGCTCATCTGCAGTCTGTATGTCCCCCAGACATCCCTGGCACTGTGAAGCAATGCAACAGGCAACATGAGAGACCAGCAGCAAGCTGCAATATCAGTGTTCAGATTTTCAGGGACTTAAAAACAGACATAGCTCTAGTCATTATGTATTTTTTCTGTATATCTACCTTGTCAAAAATATTGAAACAAATATCTAGATAGATATGTTTTATTGCTTTTCTCTTTTGTCTAAGTAGAATGCTCTCTTCTGGTTAGAATTTCTAGTGATGGGTCCAGGGTGACCAGGGCTATGACACTAAAAAGAGAATCCAGGGTCCTGCAAGCAGACACAGCAAAGAGAGGAGGGACAGAGAGGGAGAAGGGCATTGTCTGGACTCTGATATCTGGTCTATTTCTCCAGGTAGACACGGCTTTAAGGAGAAACACCTCCCTTCATCATTATCTCATGTCATTAGGCAAACATTTACTTTGTGCTGGTTTAAAATCTGAGTTATCAGTCTGTCCACAGGAGAAGCAATGAAGCCAGCAGGTAAATCTCCCTAAGAAAGTCCAAAGTGCACCACTTACAAGCACAGCACTCCATCTTCAAGACAAAAACCCCAGACTCCCTTCCCACAAGTTTTGATATTTAAATTTTACTTAAAAGAACAAAAGGGAATCAGAAAACCTCTCTTAAAGTAATACCTATAAAGAGATAATGAAAAAGTTGCAGGAATGCGTGCACATTGAAGCTCCGAGGCAGAGGCCCCCATCCTCGCTGATTCACTTGCCTTTGTGCTCTATGCAGAGGGACGGTGACCTGGAAAGAGATGGTGGATGATACGTGGACCCAATGGGGGAGAGCTAGACTCAGACAGCAGCAGCCGAACAATGGAGGCAGACCTTCCACAGTGCATATGCCTACTGGGTCCGTGCCACAGCGACGGTGGCATGGAGCACTACAGAAGGAAAGTGCCTACTAAATGGTGCAAACATGGCTGGGCCCATCTGTCATAAACAGTAGGTCCAAAGGCCACAAGTGCGGACTGCACTAAAAAGTAAAAATTACACTCGGGCAGAGGCCACTTGATAGGACAGGAAGGAGCAAAATCGAGGATTGGTTTCCAATCAATAAATGGATAACAACGCTCTATTCATCTTTGGCACCTGTTGTTTCTTCCTCTCTCTGGTTCACCATGAATAAAACTGTTTTATTTATAAAAGATGTCATGTGTACCCAGGACCGGCCTTTCGCCTATTGTGAATGAGGCAAAGTTTGTCTTTGTGTCCTGCCCAGCCAGCTGGCCAGTACTGCTGCCTTTCTCTCACGCCAGGTGTCAGAGCCTCTGCCGGCTGTCCGGTCCCCTTCTCGTGGGCCAAACCCTCACTCGGAGCCCTCTCTCACCCTCCTGTGAACATCCTGTTGGATTTCACAAATGTCTCTTTTACACCTAGTAGGCAAAGTGCTGGCACTGAGCTACACGAGAGGGGAGAGACTGAAAATGCTATAAAATCCTCCCGTAGCCCAGAGAGCTGACACACCAGTGAGAGATGCACACACACAGCCAAAGCAATGGGCAGGTGCTTCCAGGGGCTAACCCCGGTGCTACCTGGATACAGAGGCGGGAAGGAGAATTTGCTAGGGCACTGTGACCCAAGGGAAGAGGTGGAACTGGAGCCACGACAGTAAGAATTTTGAGTGACAGGAGAAAGAAGAAGGGGACTCCAAGTAGATTGAAGAGCAAAAGCACAGGCATGGAGTTGGAAGGCCTCAGTCATGTCTGGAGAAGAGTACACACATCATTTTAAATTCTGGATCCACCAATGATCAGTCCACTCCCACTGTAACAGAATACCACAGACAGGTATTTTATAAACCGTGAAAATGTGTTTGCCTCTCGGTTTTGCAGACTGGGAAGTTCAAGAATGTGATGCTGGTCTACAGAAACAGTCCCTCACTCTGTGTCACCCACAGTATTGTGGCCCCTGAGAATACAGAAGACAGAGAGAAGATATAAGGCAAATGCTCTCATCTAATAAATCCACTCTCCCAGTAGCACAACTTAATCAACCCTAGTCACCTCTTATAAGCCCCATCTCACTACAATTAAAAAACAATTATATTTACCCATGAGTATGGAGACAAGAGGGGGTGCCACTCAAAGCATAGCAAATGATCAGCTTGAGTTTCAGTTTCACCATCTGCACAATAAGAATTTACTCCATTGACCCATTTATCGAGGATCTTCTATGTGCCAATGTCTGTGCTTGGCATTGAGGATGAAATTTCATCAGTTATACTTCAGAGGGTTCATATTAGGATTGGAAAAAAAAACCAAGGAAGTCAGCACAGAATCCTAGCAAGAAGTACCTTTAGTACTCGGGCTCAAGCAGTGGTAACAAGGGCACTGATGGTGGTGATGTGACAGAAGGGATGATGACGATGACAGTCTTGGTGGTGACCATGGTCATGAATGGGTGGAAAAGGTGACAGCTTTGTAAGAACTAAGCAGTTCTCTGGATAGGGAGAGGACAGCAGGGACCTGAGGCTAGCAAGAGAACTTAAGGCAGACAGGGCTGGCCTCAATGGAATGGAAACAATGCTTAGGCCAGATTAACGACTCACTGTAATAGATCAAATTCTGATGGAAAATTGACTTTTCAGTTTGCTAAATTCTGACCAGCCATGAGACCCACCTGGAAGCCCTCAAACAGCACTTTCTGCCCACCCCTAAAGCAGCTGCTTGGGCAACTCAGCTACCTATTAAAATTGACTCATGGAGAGACAGGAAGGTAGCTGCCAGCAGAGGCCTGCCTGCACCTGGGAGCTCCAGGGGACTGGGCCTTCAGGTGTCCCATCCTTCCTGCACCAAGAGACAGCCGGGTAACACTTAAAACAGAAAGAGTCTTATTTAAGAATCTCAGGAAAAGAAAGAGAGGCAATCAACAATAGTGGAGTCTCAACTCACTGTAATAGAACCATGAGGAAACATGGTAATAAATCTCCCACAGAAAGACCAGACACACCAGAAAAGGATACGAGGGATCTTGAAATAGCAGAAACAAAGGGTGAAAAAGGCAAGAAAGATGATAATTTCTGGGCACAGAAATACTTAGAATTAAAACAGGAATTGGAAGAGCTACAATGGGACACAGAATTGCTATCAGCAAACATTGACAAGAAATTACAGGAAAACAAAGAAAATATAAACCAGAAGATAAGGAAGAAAATACAATAAATTAGAAAAACCACAGAAGAGATATAAAAATATCATACTTTTAGGATGTGAAAAACACACAGGAAAAAAAATAAGTAACCAGTTTGAAGATTTGGAGAATGGAATATCAGACTGAGAAGACAAAATGGTTGAGCTGGAACATACAGGCCTTAAATAATGCAAAAAAGAAGGAGGAGGAGAAGGAGGAGGAGAGGAAGAGAAAGAAAAAGAAGAAGGAGGAGGAGGAGGAGGAACAGAAGGAGGAGGAAGAGGAGGAGGAGGAGAATGGTTACAACAGCTGGTGGATGACTGGAAGACAAACACCCTCAGAATTATGGGACTACAGGAGAAAACTGAGGGCAAAACAAAAGGATTAAATGCTATGTTCAATGAAATTATGGGAAGAAAATTTCCCAAGTCTAAGGAAAGAAAGAACATTGAACTACTTCAGGCATATAGAACACCAAACAACTTTGATCAGAAGGGAATGGCATCATGGCACCTCATAATTAAAATACTAGAAACCCAACACAAAGAGAGAATATAAAAAGCTGTAAGAGAAAAACAGAGGGTGACTTACAAAGATAAGCCCATCAGGATAAGTGCAGATTTCTCAACCCAGACCCTAAAAGCCAGGAGATCATGAAACAATATCATCCAAGCACTAAGAGAACATAAATGCCAGCCCAGACTGCAATATCCAGCAAAATTATCTTTTAAATTAGAGGGAGAAATTAAAACTTTCCATGATATAGAAAGCTTAAAGAAATTTTCAGCCACTAAGCCGGCATTGCAGAGAACACTTAAAGGAAACGTAGAAAGCAAAAGGGAGGCCAGCAAAACCAAAGACCCTAGAGAAAAAGCGACAACAGATATAGAAGAATGATCTCAGAATAAAGTAAATCTAGTAAATAATGCTGATCATGACAGAATATACCAAATATATCTCGATAATTACTCTAAATGTGAATGGCTTCAACTCACCTATTGAAAAACAGAGATTGGTTGACTAGATCAAAAAAAGAGAAACCCAGGGAGCTTCCGGTCAAGATGGCAACTGAGTAACAGCACTGCACAATGTCTCCTCATCAACTCACTTAAAAAGTCAAGAAGAAAGTCAGAAAAAGTGTGCTTGGATGTAGCTAGGAAAGAGAGGAGCATCTCCCAAAACTGAAAGGCGACGAGCGGGAGGCCAGAAATTCCAAAGGACCATCGGAACCGGAGGGGGAGAAAAAATCCCCGCAGTTAAGGAAACGGCCGCAGCCGCAGCCAGCTCCAAACGGCAGGCAGCCGCGGACCTGCTGGGGATGGAGGAAAGCGTGCTGGGACCTGAACCTCGGAGGGAGCTGAGCTCGGAGAGGACGGAGCTGGGAGAGGACGGAGCACACACCAACAGGAGAGGAGGCTGCGGGCGGGTCTGAAATCCTGAAGTCACATCGGATGAGGAGGAAAACAGCCGACTCGGCACGGCCCCAAGCTGCCGGCATCCACAGATCACAAACAGGGTCCGGAGGCCAGAACCTCAGCCCGAGGTAAGCGCAGACCCGGATAAGTGGGAATTATTGACAGCGGATGGCCCCAGCCTGGGAAGTACCAACCAGCGGGTATGTGTACTACAAACACAGCGAGGGCTCCCCCTAGAAAAGGCCCCAGGATACCAGATCAGAAACGGGGCTCAACAGCCGTCACAGGCAGTGATGTCAGCAGGAGCCATTTTCTTCCCTGTGCACCAGAGACAGTCAGAGGTAGCAGAACTATGGGGAAACGTAGTAACAAATCTTATACAAAAAGATCTGACTCCCCAGGGGATAATACAAGGTGCTGAAATGGCAGAACTCAAAAAACAGATGGGCACGAGTGATGGTGACTTCTGGGCCCAGATAGCCAGTGAAATAAAGCAGGAATTAAAGCAGGAATTAGCAAAACAGGAAGCAAACCAGGAAGCAAAGCCGGAAATAAAACAGACAGAGCAACAGCTACAACAACACTTAGCTAAGCAAAAAGCAAGCCTTGAAAAGAAATTAGAGGAGACCAAAGAAGAAATGGGGAAGCGTGGTTACAAATCTCCTGCAAAAAGACCTGAAACCCCAGGAGATGATATCAGGGTAAATAAAGATGAATATGGCAAAAATGATGGCAATTTCTGGGCCCAGAAATTCAGTGAATTAAAGCAGGAATTAAAGCAAGAAATAAAACAGACAGCAGAAGAGCTACACCAATACATAGATAAGCAAAAAGCAAGCCTTGGAAAGCAACTAAAGGAGACCAGAGAAGAAATAAACCAGAAGATAATGAGGACAAAAGAAGAAATTAGAGAGGAACACAACAGAGATACAGAAAAATTAAATGCAGATATTCAGGAAATGAAAAACACGCAGGTAATAATAAGCAACCACTTTAAACAACTTCAGAATAGAATGTCAGACCTAGAAAATAAAGTGACTGAGCTGCAACATACAGGCCAGGAAGAACACAAAGCAAATAAAGAAGGTGAATCATTGCAACAGCTGATAGATGATTCAAGGAGAAATAACCTCAGAATCATGGGAATCAAGAAGACTGAGGACAAAACAAAAGGCTTAAAGGACATGTTTAATGAAATAATGGAAGAAAATTTCCCAAATTTAAGAAAAGAAATGAACATGGAACTATTGCAGGCATATAGAACACCAAACAACTTTGATGTGAAGAGATCCTCATCACGACACATCATAATTAAAATTCTAGAAACCCAACACAAAGAGAAAATACTAAAAGCGGTAAGAGAAAAACAGAAGGTGACCTACAAGGATAAGCCCATCAGGATAACGGCAGATTTTTCAATCCAAACTCTAAAAGCAAGGAGATCTTGGAGCAATGTAATCCAAGCACTAAAAGGACATAAATGCCAACCAAGACTGCTATATCCAGCAAAATTATCTTTTAATTTTAAGGGTGAACTTAAAACTTTCCATGACAGAGACAGCTTAAAGGAATTTGCAGCCACTGAGCCAGTACTGCAGAGAATACTTAAAGGAAACTTAGA
Organism: Ctenodactylus gundi; assembly: GCA_004027205.1. NCBI lineage: Eukaryota > Metazoa > Chordata > Mammalia > Rodentia > Ctenodactylidae > Ctenodactylus > Ctenodactylus gundi. The sequence continues at coordinate 75,969 of PVKB01003281.1, read as the reverse complement.
AAGTGAAAGGGAGACCAGCGACACCAATGACCCCAGAGGAAAAGCAACAACAGCTAGAGGAGAATGAGCTGAGAAAAAAGTATGTTAGTAATCTGTGAAATATGAGTAAATAAGATATGAAAGTTAACAAATTCTGAAATAACTAAATTTGCCTTCATGTCTGCCACTTTAAGTATATTTATGTGGTATAGATTTGACTTCATTTAATGTAGCAATGTGATATAGTTTTAACTTTGTATTGTTGTAGCAATTCGCTTATCAGGTCATTAATGAAAGTTTATCCTAAGGAAACTGATTGATGTAAAGATAACCTTGTGAATGTACAAATATGCACCTTCCAGTATTCAGCTAAGGCAATTGAATTTTATGTATTTATTTATGTTTCTTTCTCAAATTAACTAGTCTTTTGAACTACATGCTTATGGTTATTTTCTAATGTGAAGTGGTGGGTAAGGCCAGGTGTAACAATAACAACAAAGATATAGGAAAATATGGAAAAAAATAACTTTTGGTGAATATCCCAGTAAAGGGATTGGTTGGATTCAGAGAAGAGATATCAAGATCTAACTACTGTGAATCCATTAGAGGAATAGGAAGCTGGGGTAGAGTGGTGACTTGAGTGAAATGACTTAGGTGCAGAAGATTAATATGTTAAACACCGTATGGTTTCTTGGACTTGGAAAACCCAGAACACAGACATTCTTTGGAACCATACGAACTGATAGCTGGAGCCGGGGGAAGGGGCAGGGAGGGGTCGGGAGGGTAGAAAATGGGGAGGGACTGTAAAGTCGATGTGATACACAGATGTACGAATCACACAAATTCATTGCAAATACTATGTATTACATATGTATATTAATAAAAATAGTGGGGAAAAAATTTAAAAAAACAGAAACCCACAATTTGCTGCTTATAAGAGACACACTTCACCCACAAGGAAACTCGTAGGCTGAAAATAAAAGAATGGAATTCAATATTTCATGCAACAGGACCCAGGAAACAAGCAGGAATAGCTATATTAGTCTCAGACTCATCAGATTTTAAAACAAAGCAGATTAGGAGAGACAAAGATGGTTACTATATACTGGTGAAAGAACAATAAAACAGGAAGAATTCACAGTTATCAATATATGTGCTCCCAACTTTGGAGCACCCAATTATGTAAACCAAAAATTATTATATTTGAAAGGATATACAGGCCCTAATACAATTATAACAGAGGACTTTAATACCTCACTATTACAGGTAGTCAGATCAACCAGACAGAAAATTCATAAATACATACAACAGTTAAATGACACTATAGAAAACTTGAACCTAACAGATGTTTACAGAGTTTTCTGCCCAACATCAACAAATTTAATTTAGACATTCTTCTCAGCAGCACAAGGAACATTTTCTAAAATAGACCATATTTTAGGTCATAAGTCATGCTTAAATGAATACAAAGAAATATAAATAATTCCTTGTATACTTTCAGATACTAGTGGAATAAAACTGGAATTTACCAGCAAAAGAAACAGAAGAAAACACACAGATGGATAAAAACTAAACAACTTACTACTGACCAAACAATGGATCATAGAAGAAACCAGAGAAGAAATCAAAAACTTCATATAGCAAAATAATGACTAAAATACATCATATCAGAATCTATGGGAAACAATGAAGGCAATATGTTGTGCTTGGCTCTGGAGTGTCCCCCAAATGTCTCATGTATTTTAATATTATGGATTGTCTATGGAACCACGTGCTTTTGGTAGACTGGGGCCTAGTCTGTAGGGGTTGATTATAGGCATGTAAGCTAGGATTAAAGGCATGTAAATTAGGATTAATGGTGTGTAGTGGACACCCCTTCCACACCTGAATGCAGGAGAGGCTAATCACTGGGCAGAGACCTGGAAGGATACATAAACTGCTTCCTGCCTTCCTTGAGGACTAAGACTGGGACTAGGACTAGTCTCAACTAGTCTCAGCTTGCCTTCCTGTTTGTGATGTTGTGAGAAGCTGCCTCCACTTCTGCCTCTGCCATGTACTTCGATTGCTTCTGGCCGCACCTGAATGGACTGTGACCTTCTGAAACTGTGAGCTAAAATAAACTTTTCCTTTCCTAAATTTGTGGATGTCAGGTATTGAGTCACAGCAATGAAAAAGTAACTAAGACACAGTACTTAGAGTAAAATTCATAAACGCAGAAATCAAAAGAACAGAACAATCACAAAGAAACACACTATTGATGCACCTTAAGGCCCAAGAGAAACAAGAATAATCTAAGCCAAAAGACAGTAGAAGAAGACATTATAAAGGTCAGATCTGATATTAAAGAAATTTAAATTAAAAAGACAATACAAAAGATTAATGAGTCAAAGAACTGGCTCTTCAAAAAAATATACAAGATTGACAAACCTCTAGCAAAACTCACCAAAAGAAGGGGGAAAAAGCACAGATTAATGCATTTAACAATGGAAAAGATGAAATTACCACAGACTCTGCAGAAATTCATAATATTATGAGAAACTTCTTTGAACACCTATATTCCAACAAGTTAGAGAATTGGGGAGAAATGGATGACTTTTTAAACACATACAAAATACCAAAATTAAATGAAGAAGACATAAAAATTATGAATAAACTCATTACACACAAAGAAATTGAAGCAGTAATAAAATCTCTTCCTACAAATAATAGCCCAGGACCAGATGGATTCACAGTAGAATCTTTTAGGTATTTCAGGGAAGAACTAACTCCAATTCTTATCAAACTGTTCCATGAAGTTGAAAGAGAAGGAATACTACTAAACTCATTTCTGGAAGCTAACATCACCCTAGTCCCCAAAACAGACAAATACTTAACCAGGAAAAAAAAATTACAGACCAGTGTCCTTAGTGAATATAGATGCAAAAATTCTTAGTAAGATTCTGACAAATGAAATCCAATAAGTAATCAGAAAGATCACACACCATAATCAAGTGGGCTTCGTATATGTAAATCAATCAATGTAATACATCTCATCAACAAAAGCAAAAACAAAAGCCACATGATCATCTCAATTGATGCAGAAAAAGCATTTGATAAAGTTCAATATTCTTTCATGATAAAACTGAGGAAAATAGATATTGAAGGGCCTTATCACACACTCATAGAAGCCATATATGCCAAACCTACTGCAAACATCATAGTAAATGGAGAAGAATCGAAAGTGTTTCCTCTCAAATCAGGAACACAACAAGGCTGTCCACTCTCAGCACTTTTATTCAACACAGTCCTTGAAACACTTACCATAGCAATCAGGCCAGAAAGTAGAATAAGGGGAATTCACATCAAAAGGAGGAAGTCAAACTATCCTTATTTACTGATGATATGATTATCTACATACAAAACCCCAAAAACTCCACTATGAAACTCTTGGAAATAATAAATTCAGCCAAATTTCAGGCTACAAAATCAATACTAAAAAATCAATAGTTTTTCTCTATAGCAACAATGAACTCACTGAAAAAGAGCTCAAAAGAACAACCCCAATCTCAATAGCCTATCAAAAAATTAAATACCTAGGTGTATACCTAGCCAAGGAAGTGAAGAACTTATATAAAAAAACTTACCTTACAATGAAGAAAGAAGTTGTAGATGACATCAGAAAATGGAAAGACATCCCCTGTTCTTGGATAGGTAGAATCAATATGGTCAAAATGACTATATTGCCAAAACTGATGTACATACTCAAAGCAATTCCTATCAAAATACCAACAATTTTTTCATAGCACATGAAAAAATAATACTTAAATTCATATGGACCCAAAAGAGACCTAGAATAGACAAAGCAATCTTAAGTAACAAGACTAAGACAGGAGGCATTACAGTACCAGACATCAAGTTATACTATAAAGCAATCATTGTAAAAACTATATGGTACTGGTACAAAAACAGACAGGTAGACCAGTGGAACAAAATTGATGATGCAGAGACAAATTCACATACCCTACCTAATCTTTGATAAAGGAGCCAAAGGCCTACACTGGAAAAATGATAGCCTCTTTAACAAATGGTGCTGGGAAAATTGGATATCTGCATGCAGAAGAATGAATGTAGACATCAAATCAAAGTGGATCAAAGACCTGGATATTAAAACGGAAACACTGAACCTTCTGGAAGACAAATTACACAAATATCTAGAAGACATGGGTGTAGGCAAAGACTTTCTTAATAAGACACCAAAAGCAAAAGAAATAGCCCCAAGAATTAACAAATGAGATTATGTCATATTAAAAAGTTTCTGCACTGCAAAGGAAAGGACCAACAGTATTAAAAAAAAAAAAGAACTAATAGACTGGGAAAAAATATTCAGCACCTGTACCTCAGATAGGAGGCTCATAACCAGAAAATACAGAGAACTGAAGAAAAGTAAAACCCTCAAGCTCAAAGACCCTGTAGAAAAGTGGGCAAAAGAAATGAATAGGCACTTCTCAGATGAAGAAGTTCAAATGGCCAATAAATACATGAAAAGATGTTGAACATCTTCAGCCATTAGAGAAATGCAAATTAAAACATCACTAAGATACTATCTAACTCCAGAGAGAATGGTGCATATCAGGAACACAAAAGGCAATCAGTGCTGGCGAGGCTGTGGGGAGAAAGAGACCCTCCTGCACTGCTGGTGGGAGTGCAAACTGGTACAACCACTATGGAAAGCAGTATGGAATATTCACAAAGACTGGAAATCAATATCCCCTTCCATCCAGTGATACCTCTTCTGGGAATTTTCCCAAAGGAGTTAAAAACAACACGTAACAGAGATACATGTATACCCATGTTTATAGCAGCATGACTGACAATAGCTCAAATGTGGAAGACACCCAAATACTCATCCACAGACCAATGGATACATAAATTGTGGTATTTACACATAATCGAATATGGAAAGAGCCTGTTCTCCACCAGAATGTCCCAAGGGCACCATCTCCCCTCCCCACCTCAGCCAAGGCACCCAGTCTCTCCAGAAACAGGAGCGCCATCCCAGGCTCTCCTGCCTCCCAGATACCCTCAGGAATGCCGGCCAATTCTACCTACCAAGTTGCTCCTTTGAAGGATATGCCCTTTCTTGTGCCCTTTCGTGTCTACTCTAATCTTTCTCAGAACAAAAATTTTAAACGGCTTTAGGAAAATTTCACAATGTAGATTTCTACCTTACTGGACTCTTAAGAGAAGTGAGAGGGAATTGGGGCAGTAATCCTCAAAACATTAATGAAAATGTCTCAGGGCTGGAGGAATAGCACTGAGGTCAGAGTGTACATAGCGAGTTGTGAGTTCAGGACCAGCCTGGATGAGAGACTGAGACCTTGCCTCAAATAAATAGAAGAAAAAGGAAACTATCTCAAAGAAATCTCCCACCGTCCTATCTCTCCCCAAGCCCCTCAGCTCACGTGATCTGCTCAAACCTCTGCAATGCTGTTTTTTCAAATCCCAGGCTCTAGCTCTGAGTCTAAGTTGCATGGATTAAAAAAAGTGGGGGGGGGGCATTCTCCGGGGTTCACCTCTAACATCAGAAAGTGAGCAGAAACAGAGGGCACCATGCTAAGAGATTCAAGTAAGTTGGGCACAGAAAGACAAGGGTCACATGGTTCCTCTCGTGTGTGCAATCTAAAGCAAAGAAGTGGACCTGGAAGTAGAAGACTATTGGGGGGTGCGGAGGGGCTGAGAGGGGAGCGCGGTGGGAGCGAGGGGGAGGAGCCGGGTGGGCGGGCACACACATAGGGATCTACCAGGGTGAGTCCCATTAATTTGTGCCATACGCATCGATTTATATTTAATATGTTGATTCCTGCCGCAAAAGAGACATGGAGTGAAACCAGAACTCGATACAACCACTGTGCCCGTCCTCGTACGCTTTACCCACAGGCCTTCTCCTCTGCTGTTGGAATAAAAACCCTTAAGCTAAGAGCCTGAGCACCAGTCCTCTGTGCTTGGTCTACACTGTTGGCTTTCGAAAATGAACAACTAAGAGAAAGAGAAACTACCGAAACCGGCGAAGGCAGATTCTAGATGCCAGAGCGGGCCAGCAGAGAGCAGGGCGCTTCCCGGCCGGATGGCAAGGGGCCGGAGGCGATGCTGGGAGTCATCTGGGTGTCGATCTTAGAACACTTCCACCAGATCAAGCTTGCGAAGGCGAATGTCACAGAGCGCCCAGGCTGCACCAGAGCAGGCCTCTGAGCTCCGTCTACACGAACGGATGGCTGCAACCACCCGTGGCCTGCCTGTCGTTCGGCAGAGACTTAGTGAGTACTTACCGCGTGTTCTGGGGCAAGAACAGGGCAGGGGCTGAAAGAGACTCAACTCTGCTTTACTAAGCACGGAAACAACGAAGGTGAGCAAAATGTACCCTTAGGCAATTACATTAAAGAAAGCTGGGGAGGGGCAGCCCAGCAGGGCGACGCTTCACGTAGTGGAAACCGCATCTCAAGCAGGAAGCCGGGTTGCAGGTCCTGGCTTCTTGCTGGCCCGCAGGAAAGAGCTTACCTTCAGGCAGGGAGGAGAAGAGGAGGGGGTCAGGGTCCAGCGCGAGGGCTGTGCTGCTTACAGCAGTGCCGGGTGCGCACAGTAAGGACATACTCCACCACAGCGGAAGCACTCTCTCACCGAAGGATCTAATTTTAGGATTCAAGCCAACTTGATCCAACATGCCAAAGCACCATTGATCCAAACCTAGAAATACGCCTAGGAAATTTATCACTTTACTGCAAACATAGAGATGTTTATGGAAATTGAAAAGTATGTAAACATAGAGAAATTATACCCAATAATATGGAAGTATGCATAGGATGAACAAAGCAAATAGACAATGGTAAATTCTGACTCTTTCGGAATAAACGTCCATGTATTTGGGCTTACGGTATGGGACACGGACGGTGCAGCAAAACAGTCCCCTACAGCGCTGCGCAGCGGCGTAATGATCACCACACGTAGTTTTTGAGAAAAGAGCAGCTAAAATCTACTTATTTCACAGAAATCTCTAACACAGTGCCACTTTATTGGCTAAGTCCTTACGTTTCGTATTAGGTCTTGAGGCTCGTTAATGCTCCACTCCTGCGTGCTGGCCTTCGCGGGTTGTGGCCTCCCCATTCCCTTCCCCACACACCGAGCAGCCCCGCCCAGCAGCTAATGTTCTACATGCTGCCTGTACGTGGCTGACTTTTCCTCTCTGGCTCATCGGATTCCACACGCACTACGGTAAGGGACATCCTGCAGTGTTTGTCTTTCTGTGCCTGAATAGTTTCAACTAGCTAATGTCCTCTCAGTTCATCCAGGATGGAGCAAATGCCAGGCACTCTCATCTTTTTAAAGGTTGAATAACACAAGTATATAAAAATATAATAATAATGTATGCATGTATGCATATTATACATATATAATCCATGCATCCATTCCTCCATCATCAGTTGATTTGACTGCTGTCAAATCTCAACTATTACAAATATGAGAAGGCCGGCATTGACTTCCTCTCCTGAGCATGTATACCAACAGCCATTCTCTCAGCTGTGAGGTGATTCTTCATGGTGACTTTGGCTTGCAATTCTCTGATCATTCATGGTGTTCAGCATCTTTTCATATATCCATTAACTATGTTTATGTCGTCTTTTAAGAAGTGTCTGTTGAGGCCCATTGGTCATTTTTATTTTTAATTGAATTATTTGCCTTGATGCTTTTGGATTAAAGAGTTCTTTCTAAAGTTGGATTTTAACACCTATCAGCAGATAAAAGACGTGTAACTATATTACTATATTCTCCCATGCAGTAGCTTTTTTTCTCTTAGCTGTTTTTTGTTTCCTTGTTTTGTTTTGTTTTGTTTTCATTTTGTTTTTTCACTTTGGTTTTTAATTTGATGTAATTATTTTTATTTATTTTTGCTGTTGGAGACTAAGCTTTTGATATAATATCTGAAATATCACTAACAAGATCAAATTCTAGGACTAAAATCAAGGCACACTTTCTCTGTATTCTCTTCCAGGGTTTTTCTTGCTTCAGGCCTTACATTTAGGCCTTTTACCCATTTTGACTTGATTTTTATGTAAAGTACAAGGGTCTAACTTAATTCTTTTGCATGAAAATATCCAGTTTTATCTGCACTGTTTATTGAAGACGCCATCCATTTCCCCATTGCATGGTGTTGGTGCCCTTGTCAAAAATCAATCAATTGTACATGTTTGGATTTATTTCTGCACTCATTCGGTTCCCATGTTTCTGTTTTTATGCCAGTACCACACTGTTTTAATCATTATAGCCTTGTAATATATTTCTCTTGTGGTACTAAGGATTGAATCTAGGTCCTTCACACTGAGCTACATTCCCAGTTTATTTATTATTTTGAGATAGAGTCTTGCAATGTCTCTAAATTTGATTTTCTTTCTTGGAAATGCTGTAGCTATTTAGGTTTTTCTTTGTAGTTTTTACAAAGTTTAGTAATATTTGGCCATTAAAAAATGATACCAGAATTTTGAACGGGATTGCAATGAATCTGCAGGTTTCTTGGGAGAGTATAAACATTGTAACAATGTTAATTCTTGCAGTCCATAAGCACATATATCTCTATTTGTTTGTGTCTTCTATTTCTTCCATCAATCTTTTACAGTTTTTAGCATACAAATCTTTTACCTCCTTAAAATTATTCCTAAGTATTTTTTATACTATCATAAGTGGGACGTTTTCTTGACTTCTTTTCGGCTAGGTTATCTGAGTACAGAAGGGTTGCTGACTTTTATATGTGTTTGTATTCTGCACGTCTAGTATACTCTCTTACTAGTTCTCACGGTGTTTTGTGGAATTTTCATTTTCCATCGCTTCAGATGTGGATGGCTTCTGCTTTTCTTGCCTGATTGCTCTTACTAGTTACACCAATAGATTGTGTTAAGCAGCAGAGGTGAGCATGGGCATCCTTGCCTGTACCACATCTCAATGGAAAAGCTTTCTGCATTTCCCACTGGTTATATGTTAGTTATAGATTTTTTCATAGATTAGTGTTATTATGTCAAGGAACTTTCTCTCTATAACTAAACTATTAGGAATTTCTACCAATAAAGGATGCTCTGTCACTTGTTTTTTCTTTATCAACAGAAACAATAATGTGATTTCTTCCATCCTACTGATGTGACATATTAGATAGATTGCTTGTGTTTGTTAATCAGCCTCCCAGACCAGGGATAAATCCAGCTAACCATGATCTGTAATCTCTCTGATGTGTTGTTGAATTTGGCTTGCTAAATTATATTGAAGACTTCTGCATTGCCATTCACTGGAGATTAATAACGTGTGGTTTCTTGTCTTGCAATGTCTTTGTCTAGTTCAGGGATCAAAGTGATACTGACATTGTAAGGTACATTTGAAAACATTCCTCTAGCTCTCTATTCAAAAAATGTTTTAAGAAATATTGCTAATAATCCCTTTTGGATTGTTTCATAGAACTCAGCCTCAAGCCATTTAGTCCTAAATGTTTCTTTGTTGGACGGCTTTTAATTATTTGTGAAATCTTTTTTATTTGTTAGTGGTTTGTTAAAGCTTTTGATTTCTTCCTAATTCAGTCATTGTGGTTTATATTTTTTCTAGGAATTTACCCATTTCCTCTAGATTATGCAATGTGTGGGCAGATAATTGTCCTTGATAGTCCCTTATGATCCTTTTTTATTTCTGAGGCATCTGTTATAATGCCCCCACTTTCATTTCTCACTTTGTTTATGAGTCTCCTTTCTCCTCTCTCTCCTCTTTTCACTTCTCTTTTTGCCCATGTTGTCTCTCTTCCTCCTTCCTTCTCTCTCTAATTCTGGCTAGGATTTGCTGACTATTTTATTTTTTAACAAAGCACCAGCCCTTGTTTATTTTGAAATTTTCCTATGAATTTTCTGTACTTTACTTGATTTAGTTTTGTTCTGATCTTTATTATTTCTTTTACTGACTCTGGGTTTATTGTTCCTTTTCAGTGTCCTTGAGGTATAATGTTAAATTATTTATTTGGGATCTTTCTTCTTTCCTCACTTAGGTATTTACTGATACAAGCTTCCCTCATAACTGCTTTTTATTATATCCCATAGGTTTGGGGAAGTTGTGTTTCTGCTGCCATTTATCTCAAAATATTTTTATTTTCACTTTTTTGATTTCTTCTTTGATCCACCTGTTGTTCAGTAACATATTGTTTAATTTCCACAAAATGTGAATTTTCCAAGATTCATTCTGTTGTTGATTTCTATTTTATGACATGACTGAGAACAATATTATATATGATTTCAATTTTCTTGGATGTTTAAAGATTTGTTTTTTGGCCTAATATATGATCTATGCTGGAGAATGTCCCATGTGTACTACAAAAGAATTTATCTTTTACTGGTATTGTATGGGAAGTTCTCTATTATGTCTAGTCCACTTAATCTAAAGTACAATTCAAGTTCAGTATTTCCTTATTTATTTTCTGATTAAGTTATCTATAGGATGTCTCAACAGTTTGCTAATTTTTCCTATATATCACAACTTTTGGGGACATCATATACTTTAAATTTAGTGCTTGTGTAATTTTTCTGATAGCATTAGTTTTTCTTTAAATATTATGACAAATTAATACTGAGCAAACACATTTTTGTTTTTAACATTTTTATGTGTAGAACAATGTTTGGGACAGTCTCTACTGTTGAAAGTGAGATACTGAATCGTGTCTGCCATCTGGTTCTTCGTTCAAGTCTACGAATATTTGCTTCATATACTTGGTTATTTCAGTGTGTGTGTGCCTTTCTATTAATAATTGTTATGTCCTGGTGATGAACTCTTTCTCTTAGAGTTAAATAATAAACCTCATTGTCTCTTATAACAGTTTTTGACTTACAGAATATCTCATCTGATATGTATTGCTGCTCGTGTTCTCTTTTGACTATTGTTGCCATGGACTATCCCTTCACTTCCAGCCTACTCGCGTCCTTAAAGCTAAGCGGGTCTGTGATTTATAGTTGAATTTAAAAGCTTCATTCAGATGCTCTGTGTCTTTTGATTGGCGGGCTTAATTTATTTACACTCAAGGTCATTATTGCTAGGTAGAGACTCCTCCCATTTTGTTTTCTGATACTTTTATAGCTCCTTTGTTCCTTCCTCCCTCTGGTGTTATCCACTTTTAGGATATGATTTTTTTACAGTACTGTTCTTTTTTCTATTTTGTGTAGCCTGAGTATTTTATTTATTGCTTATTTTGTTGGCTTATACAAAACATCTTGTCATTACAATAGACTTTGAGTTTATAACACTTCAGTCACACATGAATACTTTGCTGAGGGGACTCCTCTGGGTGTCAGGTATGATTAGCCACATCCAGCCACACTGATACTGTGTTCTGGGGCATGGCTGCTTAGAGTGGCTCAGGTCTCACTGAACTACTGTGGCAACCATGAGGTGGGCCCAGGTGCACACTCTCTGGGTAGGGGTGAGTACAGCTGACTCTCCAGCACAGCTCTAACTCTAAACATGCACTTAGTATCTCAGTATGGGGACAGGAATACAGCTACAACTCGAACCCCAGAAATCAAAGTACAGCAGGGAGGTGCCCTGAGGAAAAAGGCTGTTCCAGAGAGGTGGGCCCCAGGACACAGGGCACAGCTGCAGTTCAGGTTCTGAAGCCAACATGGCACACTGGAAACTCAAACATCAGGAGAAGGGACATCACACAATGGTGACTCTAGATTTTGAAGTAATAGAACACATCAGTGGCTCAGTCTAGTGGTAGACTCAGGAATGGTGATGTGCAGCAGTAGATTGAGACCTGAGGGTGAGGAACAGTGCAGTGACTCCATCTGCCCCCGGGGATGGGATAGGATAAGGATGTTAGCAACTCAGACTTCTGGGAGCTGGTCTGTACCCACGGAGGTGGGGCAATAGCACTTGTGGCCCAGCAGGCGGCATGGCACAGCTCAGTAAGGTCTCTATTTCTCTGAAGGGCAAGCACTATAGCAACTCAAGCAACAGTGGGTGCAGCTGCCCTGCTGGGTTGGGCTCCTGGTAGCCTGGGTGCAGAATACAACATTGGCTTGGGTGCCAAAGTCATGACTGGTCCCTGGGCCAAAACTCTGATTCCTAGGAAGTGGGCACCAAGTTTGTTGAGGTGTCAGTATGGGGGGAGGGAATGGAGGGGAGCAGCTGCCCTTCTGGACAAAAGCTCCATGTAGGTAGAGACAGCACTGGGATCTAGAGCCTCTCCTAGGCAGCTTGCTCCCGTGGCTACGGAGCTGCAGCTGCTCACCTGGGGAACTGTGCACCAACACATGCGTGTGAGCATGGTGCAATGATGGAATAAGGGGACACGACCATTATGGTTTAGATCTGAAATATCCCGCAAAAGTCTTATGTATTTGGATGTAATGGACTGTTTATGGAACTATGTGCTGTTGGGAGATTGGGGCTTGGTCTGGAGGGGCGAAGTATAGGTGTGTGGTCAAGCATGTGGCAGATCAGAGATTGCAGGCATGTGGGCTGGATTACAGGTGTGTGGTGAGGGTTTAAACCTGGAAGGGGTGAAACACTGAGGCTGGACCCAGAAGGGTGGACCATTGTGACAGGATCTGAAAGAATATATGCTACTTCTTCGCTTCCTTCTGGGACTTGAGTTGACTTCACCTGGTTTCCTGTTTGCAATGCTATGAGGAGCTGCCTCCACCTCTGGCATGTGCTTCCACTGTTGATGGACTGTGACCTTCTGAAACTGCGAGCTAAAATAAACCTTTCCTCCCCTAATGTGTGAATTAAGTCATAGAAACATGAAAGTAACTAAAACAACAAGATATACCATCTGCGGAGTAGAACACACCCTGCGATGGCTTTGGCCTCATGATGGAACAGTGCTACAGCATTAGTCACAATGAGACTCCTTAGAGGAAGCAGTACAGCGTTAACTTCTGTGAGGTGCCCTAAGCTGCACTCGGTCCCTGTGGGGACAGCAGAAATCTCCAATAACAAAGCACATATCTCCGTGGCAGTGGTGGGGCTGCTTGGGACTTCTGGATCACCCCTTTCCTGCAGGGTGAAGCCCGTCCTTGTTTCCAGAAGATCCTGGGTGGAATAGCAGAGGTAGGACATGTCCTTCCCTTCCCTGTGTGGCCATCCTGAGATTCTGTGCTCCTCAGACTTTCTGCTTCTCCTTTCCTTACACTAGCACTCTCACTTGGTCACCCCAGTCAAACGCAGTCATACATCTGTTTTATCAGTTGATTTTTTTTCTTTTTGGGGGGAAGGATGAGTAATCAGCACTTCCAATCAGCCAGCTGCTGACATCATTCCTCCCCAACTCCATGTGGTTCTAAATGACTTAAACATCAATGACATCAAATAGGAAATAAAAATTCCCTAGTAAATTATTTTTAAAAAACAAAAGATTCCCTAGCAAAAAAAAAAAAAAAAGATAGAGATGTTGGTGACCAGGGACCAGACATTTCCTTCCTCATCAATGACATCTTAGTCTCTGATTTTTTTTAAAAAAGGCTTCTGATCTAATATTTAATTTAAATAGTCTAAAAGTTACCATTACTACCTTTAAATGGCACAATAGTTTGAATATGAGCTTGCCTACCATGTAAATCAAACTTACCAGTTTTAAACAGGATGCATTACCACCTCATTATAAATGATCTTCATCACATTAAAAATTTATGACAATTCCAATAATGAACATTGATGCTGAAAAAAAAACTTTTCAAGCTACAATTAATTTTAAAATAAATAACTTCAGTTTGTCACACTTGAGAAATATTGAATTATCTTTCTATTCTCTGTGTAGAAAATACTACAAATATCATTCTTTATGATTCAAAATTATTGTCAATAAAAAGGTGGTTCAATAGTAGGAAAAGGGGGAATTTATAGAAATATGCCAAGTATTGAGTCACAAAAAATCAATTTTATATGACTAAGTATATGAAATTTGTTTTGCTTTCAATGTTTCTTATATTTACTCATTCTAAATAATTTTCTAGGGCCTAAATTTGGGGATTTTTTGTATTCTTATCTAAAAATGGCCTTCCAAAATTCTATAAATTTCAGGTGCTAAATATGGATCTCTTATCCTGAATTTTATTTGCAGTTTTCCATGTTATCATTATACACTTGGGATAAAACTATTCTCCAATCATATGAATCTCTTAAGATTTTTCAGTGCTTTGGGTTAGTTTCCTACCTATCCTCCTAAAGAATCAGTTTTGGGCATCCTGCCTCCCCAGCCTGAGAGGTCTGCTTCTAGCTCTGATATAGAGCCATGGCACCCAGAACAACTTCCTCATCCACAGCCTGAGCAGCCTCATAAATCCTTAACAAAGATCCTTGTTTCCTAGATCCCAAACTTCCTTCATTTTTGATTTGATACTTCAGTTTGGTAGCACAAGTCCTCTAGGAGCTCTTAAGAATGGGTACCTGGGGTTGAGCATATAGATCAGTGGTTAGAGTGCTTATCTAGCAATATCAAGGCCCTGAGTTTGAGTCTTCAGTACCACATAAGCTAGGAATAGTGGTGGACCCTGAAATCCCAACACTCAGAAGGCTGAGGCTGAGGATTGCCATGAGTTCAAGGCCAGCCTGGCATACACAGTGAGTACAGAATCAGCCTGGACTACAAAGTGACACTACCTCATTTCAGGTTGACTCCCAGAGGACTGACTATGCAGGGCTAGGAGCAAGCAACCACAAGAACCTGGGTTCAATACCTCAGCACCACATAAACTGGACGTGGTAGCACATACCTGTAATCACTTGGGTATCTTCCTATTTTCATCCCTTGGGCCTCCTACTATTTAGGAATGATATGCCTCTTTCTCTGTTTTCTATTTTGCTAAATGTCTATTATTTTGTGAGATAGAGATTAGTTCTGATTATTCTAATCTTTCTAGCTTCCCTTCTTTTGTTCTTTTCAGCATCGGAGAAAAAGTTGAAGCTCACGTTTTTCAACAGTTTTCCACACACCACTCCTCTGGTATTCACCCTGTTAGTGTGCTCTCTATGCAGGCCAAAGACAAGAGGATAGATCAAGGTTTAATCCACTTACCCCCTCTTTCCCAAATGCTGCAGTGAGGTAAAATCTTGTTGTTTTTTTTTTTCTTGGCCTCTACTTTCAACATTTAACTATTAGGGTGCAAGACTGTATATGAGTCTTACTGATTTTCTTAAATTAATTTGTATTTTTTAAACTTTACTATATTATCTTACTGTGGGCAACCCCAAAGACAGACAGATACATAGACAGATAGAGATGGTATGGAGGAGTGTAGGTGTGGGGGTATGGTACTGGGATGAAATTCGAAGCCTACACGATGAACGATAATCCTAGCTTAATTTTTTCATTTTTATTTTAAAGTAGGATCTAAGTCATTCACTTGCCCATGTTACCACTAGAACTTGCAATCCTCCTGCTTCAGCCTCCAAGAGTAGTGGAATTACAGATGTATGCCAAAACACCTGAATCCCAAGGATATCTTAAAGATCAATTTTGATATTTTCTTCATGGAAATGTTGCTTTTTCTGCTAAGTATTTAGTTTCCTTGGGTACAAAATATGGATCTCCTAATGTCTACTTCATAAAAACATTACGAAGAGTCAACTAAGTACCGCAAGGCATTTTGTGTGCTCCCCAACTAACAGTAAAACCACACAATGGGCTGGACTGTCTCACTTTAGACCAATAGTACATCATCCAATGAAAATCTTGGAAAAGATGGACGTTATCATTTGACATCAAAGTGACCGATTCAAGCATCAAGGGATGTTTAAACCAGTGAGATAAAAGACACGATTCAGAATATTTACATATTCTCAAAATATCTCCCCAAAAGTATTCATGCTGATAAAGAGAAAAACAATAACTTTACTGTGAAGGAGGCCAGGAGATGCCACCTCATACAAGTGAACAGCAATCGAGGGCAAATCATCACGTGCCCTCGAGCCACTCGCATTCCCGCCAGCCTAGCCTCCCTCCTGGTCAGCGCGAGCCCTCTGGCCACGCAGCACGAGCGCCAGCCTTGCCTCACTCCAGCAGTGCTCCTGCCAAAAATGGAGAGCCTGAGTCAAGTAGTAAGGAAGTATCATTCAAATCAATCGGAGGAACATTTTGCAAAATAACTAATCTCTACCTTTCAAAAATGTCAGGGTCATGAGAGGAAACATGAAGGAACTGTTCTTGCTGAACAGGAACCGGAGGACAGTATGTTAAGTGAAATAAAGCAGGCACAGAAAAACAACTAGCACATGTTCCCGCTCGTGTGGAAGCCAAAGGTTGATCTCATAGGAGTAGAGTGGAGTAGTGGTTACCAGGCACTGGAAAGGAAGAAGGAAGGGAGAAGGAGCCGGAAGGAGAGAGGCCGGAAAGAGGACAGCGGAGGGGCACAAGGGCACACACGCAGCTGGGCGGCAGGACAACTGCTAAGGTTCTCTAGCACAGCATAGTGACCATGGCTGGCAATAATTGTGTATTTCAAAATAGTAGAGAGGATTTTAATGTCACTAATACAGAGAAATGACAAATGTCTGAGGTGACATATGTGCTACCCAGACCCAATCATCACATATTGTGCATGTACATGCAAATGTCACACTGTACCCAATAAATGCACACAATTTCTATTTTTCAAGGAAAAATAAAAATACATTTTAAAAATAACAAAATAAGCCAAAGACATATGAGAAACACAACGCATGATTCCTGATGGACTCCTGAACCAGTTTCATTTTGGTTTGATTTGGTTTGGTTGTTTTTTGGTTTTTGCTTTTTTTTTCTTGTCTGTTTCCTGTTTTTATCCGTTTCTTTCTTATTTCTTATAGTGCAGTGGACATTGTAGGAATAATTGCAAAAAAATACAAGCAAGTCTATGAATTTTGTTAGCTTCACGATGTTGATCTTGTGCAGGGGATACAGACATGAGCTAAGGTTCGCATGCTGAGGAAGATACCCTGAGCTGCGTGGCAGTGACAGAGCCCAGGCCCACATGTATCACAACTAGTTCATGAGGACATAATGTGTAATTATTCATGTACATGCATACACAGAAAGAAGAAGGAGAGGAAGTAAATTTGGTAAAATATTACCAGATGTTAACAGTATTCAGAAACTGCGCTTCTAACTCTAGTACTGACAACTTTTTCTAAGTCTGAAACCATTTCAAAGCAAAAGCTTCAAAATGTCTGTACCACAGCCCAAGCTCCTCAGGGCCAGGGGTACTTTTGACGTGGTAACAAGGAAAGCAGTGGCTTGGAATTAAGTCCCAACTTGGGGACTGACTCACTTTATGATCATGAAAGTCCTTCCTTCTTTGAAAGCTTCAGTTTCTCCCCCTGTCAGTACCCCTTTTAAGGCCCTTTAAATGAGACTGTACACCACAGCACACGACTGCTCGACTGGAGAAGCCCTGGCATACCCACCACAGGGATGAACACATACTACTGTAGAGATGAGAGGAGCCCAGGTGACATTTCTCAGCCTGGAAGAACATATCCCCAGGGTCCTTCCCTGGTGTCTGAATAGCCCTAGCACATGAGAACTGAAAGAGCAAGTGCTGGGAAGGACGAAGAAAGAAAGAGGACATCGAGAGGGACGTCATCCTAAACCCCGCTGTTTTTGTGAACTCACCACAGTAGAAGACAAAAGCAGAATTGCAGGAAAGACAGCCAAGTCCTGGTTCATCCCCTGCCGCCCCTCTTAGCAGTGCGAGCCACTGAAGACTAACTCATCCTGTGATATTTTTATCAATTTTCCATGTATTTCCTTCAAACAATGAATTTAGTATCATCATGTCGGTTGCCATTTTAACCAAATTTTTAATTAAAAAAAATCCCTTCAAAGCCTAATGATAGGCTTTAATATTCAGACATTTTTCTATAAAATAAAATTATGAATATCACATATGTTTAAAATCATCTCCTTTCCTGGATTCATGTGTGTGCTCAAAACGACATGCAAACCACAACTTAAAAGTTACTTTTCCAGGCCCAGTTACTATTTTAACCCATATCCACATTCCGGCCTCAGAACCATAATTATGTTTATGCCTTTTGAACAAGCTGATGAAAAGAAACATTTGCTTAAGGTTCCTCCCATCAATGAATGCAGAGCTTAGACTAGTCTTTAGCTTATACAAACGTTATGCTTATTAATTCAGAATATTCATTCAGTTACTGAAACATGATCACAGAAATGATACAGTGAAAGGCTGATTCTCTATTATACATATTAGCTCTGCACACACACACACACACACACACACACACACACACACACACACACACACAAAAACCTTTGGCTTGAGAATAACCGTCCAAGTCTCAGGATTCACATACCTCTTTGAATTTTTAAAACCGGATTTTAGGTGTCAAAACTATAACACCAATGTTCCAAAAACACAGATAGATCATAAATTATCAAAATAAGTCCATCTGATTAAGAACTCTCCAGCTGGATTTCAGCTTAAGAAATTCTACAACTGCCTATGTGTAGCCTGGTCTGCGCCAGCATCCGCAGCATCCTGTTTAATTAAAAGCCAGAGATATGACTCACACCACCTGTTTCATTGATCCTGCTAGATCCCTATTTTGGTCAGAGTTCTCTTTAGAGGATTAAAACTTTTATGAAAACAAATAGCAAATATTTATTCAAATGAATTACGAGTATTTCACATCCTAAAAACTATTATTCCCCACTATAAAATTACATTTTTATCTGCATTAGTTTGAATAAGCCAAGAATTATCCAAAGTGGTAATCACAGTGGTAATTGTAGCGGGGAGGAAGGTTGGTAGATAAAGCAACTACTGTGTATGTTTCATATTATACAAACTTTCGTGTATGTGCAAAAACATATTTACTAAAATTTGTTAGAAATACATAAATAGGATTTTTACAAATCTGCTCACTTAGATACATTTCAATGGGATGCTTATGTCCCACTGAAAATATTCAGTGGAAAAAATATGACAAATACAGAGAGAAAGGGATAGTGAAGGCCTGGGAGGGGCAGGAGAGGGAGTGGCCACCTCTTAGGGCAGCTGCAGGTGTCTTCTCCTCTGTGCTTTGGGAACTGCTGGGGAGGTAGTTGTGCATATTCTCTCTTGGCATAATGGAATGAGCCTCTACCCTCAGTTTCATGATGAATGATGTGGAAACAAGATCTAAGGCAGTGAGTGTCTGTGGTCAGTGCCCGGTAGAGACAGCCGCAGTCTCCGTCTTCGGGGCGGCAACACCGGGCATTTGCAAGCAGACACTCCCTGGTCTGTCCAAATGGGTTCTTAGAGTGACTTAGGGCAAGACTTGGGGCTCTACCCTCAGGAGCTAGCCTAGAAAACATGAGGAGGTGTGAGCCCAACCCAGAACACAGGGTTCCCACGGAAGCCTCCCTTCAGGCTAATGGGAAGTCAGGAGTGGGAGACTCCACACCCAAGCACACACTGCAATCTGCCCTCCTCTTCATCAAGCCTTTGTGCCAGCCATGCATGAAGTCTCGGGTGTTTTCTCTCTACTGCACATATTATGCCGTACGGGGAAGTGAAGTGAGCTCAGAGTTCAAGGGCACTTTTGACTGAAACCAGATGAATTGTTACAGTTGCCTGGGAAACCCTTACAGACAACAATGCCTGACATGTCAAACACCTAAAGTCAGCATGGGCCAAAGTAATTCAGAAGGTAAGCCCAAGAAAGCCAATGGCCCATGAGGAACACTTGGTTTATAAATGTAGTTCCGATTTGTTACGTGCTCATGAGCTTTTGAAAGGAGAGAATGATTTTATAGTACTAATTAGCCTATAAAATGATAATCTTAAATGCTAACTTTCAGGATATTGAATAAAATTCAGCATAAATTCAGCATTGAGGTATCTCAAACTTTATGAATAGACTGATAAACTAGGGTTTTAGAATAAACACAGGACAAAATATAACACGTTTTCATAGACCTGTCCTCCTATGCTCTGGGATCCTATTCCAGTCTAGTATTTTTCCTTCCAGACTTCCAGTGGAAAATATATGTCCAATGTTGAAATATCGTGTGTCTTTTATCATAAAACAAAACATGTTTGCTGTGGTAGTTCTGAAGAGAACAAAATTTTCAAGTAGATCAACACGCTATTGTTTTGCATTAAAAACAAAACAAACAAACAAAACAAAACAAAACAAAAAAGGAATCTAACAGAAAACTTCCCAAGTTGCATTTTTCTTCAAATGCTTGTTTGATAGGGACTTTTGCACATACCGGTTTCATAATTTTTTCATCGGATAAATCATCCTTAAAACTTGCAAAATGAGAATGTATGCACATCACTAGTGCTGGCACTGCTCCGTCTTTTGCAATAAAATATATCAAAAAGAAAGTCAAAGGGCAAACATCTCAGGGAATTATAATTTTGTCCCTTACACCTCAAGGGATGTGATGAGAGTTTCATGTAGGTATTAACGAGTTTTTAAATTTTTTTAGAAATCCATGTTTTTGCAGAAGGGCATTTTAGGCCGGTGTTTATCTCTCAGGCTTTTAGAGGGCTCTTCAGAAACTTTTTGGCGTTTATTGCTCTGTGCTGCCCTCTGCTGGGATATGTATGTAAGAGTTTTCTGGCTAATAATCCACCCTTCCACATCACTGTAATTCTCATTTCTTATGTGGTAATATAAAAAATAAAAATAAAAACCTTTAAAAAGACAAAATAATGCTTTTATTTTTAGTATGGGAGCCTTGGTTTTAATTTTTATCTCATTTTGGATGACATGACTTTTTCCAGATAACTTGCACCATGACAAGCTATGTCTAAAAAGTTTGGTTACAAAGTCAGTAAGGCAAGCAACACCATTTTGAATTAATTTAATAGGATCAATTTGCTAGTTATGTCATCACTTTATCCAGGCTTATAAGAGAATCACCTCTTTTCCACTACTTATTTTAAGTTGATCTGAAGTGACCATTCCAGTTAGTCTGACAGCAATTTACCTGAATTAATTTTAAAGATCAAGCTTCTGTGCTGTGTGCAACAAATACACCCACCATTTGCACAGAAATCAGAAGCCCTCTTCTTGATGCAATACCTGCCGTGTGTCTTGCTGTTATTACTGCTTTGCTTGCCCCTGCCTGCCCCAAGTCATGAGACATAAAACTGACACGGCCCCAAGAACCAGCAGCTCGATTTCTATGCACGCCGGAGATACAACCTTATTACAACGCTGTAATGTGTATATGCTGTGCCAACAAAGGAAAGTGTTTGCTAAGCTTTGTTTTCAGACATTCATCCAGAATCCTGAGTATTGCGTAGTGACCAATGCGATCTTTGCCCTTCCGAACTTCATTCAGAGAGTTCTAAATGATGTTCACGTTATGCCCTAAGTCAGCTTGGGGTTAAAAACCGAATCATATTGCTCAAGAGAAGAACCATAGAGTTTGCTTCATATCCTATCGCCTGTATTCCGGTACCGAGACACACAGCGCGCATATGTTGCGGGTCTCCTATAGCTACAAACAAACGGCGCAATGTTCAGCGTATCTTCGTGTTTGACGATTACATGCAAGCAGCAGATGTACTTCTCATCTGAGCACTATAAAAGTGATTTTTAAAGATAATTTTAAATAGAAAATGAGTCAGTCCCAGTGCAAATATAAACTTAAAAGAAATTCCATACTGTACAAGTAACACAGTGTGAAGCACATTTGGTATTGTAGCAGAAATGCCTGTGGAATGCCATAACTTGTCAGATCCCTTCAGCCCCACTAACGTATCCTCGGCCCCTCCAGGATGGACATTAGACACAACTCCAGGTGATCACAAGTGTCACAGCTGACGGGGCTATCCATGTCCATGCCTGCCGGAGGGAGGGCACGAGGTAGTCCTCCCAGCCAACACTCACCAGTCCCGCCTCTGTGGTGTGTGTTTTTCCTCCCAAAATTCAAACCAGCCAGAGATGTAATAAAATAACCTGAATCTATTTTGGACCCTATTTTTTCCTTACCTTTACCTGGTGAATGTCCAAAGGTGTGTCGAAAATTATCTCTTCCTGGATGCTTTCCAAATGCTCTTATGCTACTTCTTTTAGGGTTTCTCCACGTCGCCCCATTCAGGTATTTTATTATTTTCTAAAGGAGAAAAAATGTGCATGTGAAAATCATCTTAAGAAAACCATCGATTTTTTTCATCAAATCTAAACAACCACCACCAAGGTGAATGGCACCTTGTACAATGCTACCAGACATTGGTTTTTGTGTAGCACGATGCTAAAAATCTCTCCTCTTGTAGATTTATTATAAGCCATGTTTTCTGAGATGTAAAATATTCAGTTATCTTGATCAGTTTTTGCTCCTTACCTCCAGTACTCCCGTGAGGTCACATTCTGTTAAAAACATCCTGCCCTTCACCCTACAAAAAGGTTCCATAGAATCGGAACGCAGAAGCGCTGCAACTTGCTAACTTCGCTCTGTGTTATTTACCAACCGCACAAAGAAAATGCTGTCTATTCAGAACTCATTTCAAAACTCTTTTCACTGAGCGCGAGTGAACAAGCGGGCTCATGTCCCAAGCTAAAGTCACATCCCCAGCAGTCCAGTGAGGCCGTGGGGCCGGCACCAAGTGGCACAGCCTTGGGCGTCTTACAAGGGTCTGTTGTAAAGCAAGCCAGGCACACAACCCAGGAAGTCAAGAAAAAGGCAGGCCAGGGATGCTTTTACTTTTCCTTCAAGTCTCTTTGCCTGTTTGCCTGCAATTCTGCCAGGTGCTGCTCTCTACCCACAGCCTGGTTCATCCTGGATGTGCAGCATGCCAGACGCAAAAAATACCGGAATCTGGTCAGATGGCCTGGGTTGGAGACCCAAGCTCCTACTGAATTTGCTGCCTGTGGGAAAGTTACTTAAAGCACTTAGATGTCAGGGTGCTCTGGTTTTATGGTGATAGAAGTGTGCTTATCTCACTAACTCTGAGGCATACGTAGCGTAATTCACTCCAAGTGCTATTTCATAGTGTGACCAGGTTCCAGGGCAGGTCTACCCTCCCCCCTGCCTTTCTCTCCTCCCTCCCTCCCTTTTCCTCCCCCTGTCCTATAGCTGAGGCTCCAAAACTCAAATCTCTACACAAAGTTTATCACATGTCCTCACACAGAGGAAACTCACCAAGAATTTATTCAATGATCCAAGATGCCTCCACCAGTTCAAAGACACAGAAAAGACAAAACACCATGGAAAGACTTTCTGTGTATCATGCCCAAAGTGCCTCTAGGAATGGGGTCCCTGCAGGGTATACATGGTGGGCTTCAGCCACGCTCTTGTGGTTAGGAAATAAGAGCTAGCCGCAGACACCCAAGCCGGCTCTGCACAGGCACCTGTCCTAGGATCTGCCTCCAACATCCAAGGAGCTGGCCACCCAGAAAAGCACAGGCAGACATGGCAGGGATTGTACCTAAGGACTCAGGGGAATGAATTCATGTACCCAGGACCAAGTGTGCCTGTGGGGCCACAGGAGGAACCTGGCTAAAATGTCTAACTGGGCCACTAAGAAGAGAAGACCCAGAGAAAGAGGTTGCAAGAGTACCATGGCATGGCCAGGGTACAGAAAGGGATGTCCAGGGACAAGAGGAAGAGAGCGAGAGGCTCCAGTCCAGAGCAAGGGAACTCCATGAATGAGGAGGCTTGCTCGTGGGAACTCCCCAAGATTCAGGCTCTAGAGTGTAAGTATCACAGAGACAGCTGGCTCCAACATGTGCCAGGACAGAAAACAGAACTCCAGCCAGCAAGGTTAGGTGGGGCTCATACTCTCACGTGTCGTTCTGCACAGCCCTCAAAACACACCTTACACTGATGGTGAGGTCATGCATGACATGGGGAGGGAGCAGGAAGCCAGGGCTCAGGAGGACTCCTTAGCCTGCCCTCCAGCTGCAAGCAGCCAGGCTTCAGAAGGGACGAAGTAGGCAGGCCGAAGCCAAGGTTTTTGACTGTCTCATACTTAAGATGAGACATGTTCAATGCTGAGGTGAGGCTGTGTAATTTAAGTTCACTAGGAGACTCTTGATGACTATTGAGCTGTGGAATGGGCATGTCGGGAACATTACCTAAGGGTTGGGGATAATTGTCTCACTACATAAAACTTACAGGAATCATGTGATAGATATTAAGTTACATACTGGCTCTGCTGAGAGCTCTGTTTTGTCAACATACATCCCTCAAGCTACATATACCAGACACTTCTATAATACTAAAAGGTCCAGGAAGACAGGGACGCTATATTTTATGTTCTGAGGTTTCCAAATTCCAACACAGACCCAATCCATTGCAGCCAGCTAGGTGGCCTACCTATTTTTATCGGGTTCTCTTACTTTAAGACTTCACACTCATTATTCTCATCCTAGAGAGGTCTTAATGAATACATTTTCTTAAAACTTTTTGGTCACTTCACAGACATTCTTAATATTAAATTATCTTTTTTAATGTACCTTCCCCCCAAACTATCTCTCTCTACCAAGAACCCCATATATCTATGATATCCCATGCAAAAGGCCCAAGCTGGGTTTGTGCAAATTTTGGTTGTCAGCTAATCAAAGAATGCTCGAAGAACACCTTGATAAGCTCATTAGAGAAAACCAGAGGCACATCACAAAACCCACCAGCATTTTCTCTCCAGTTTCTCCTTATAGCTCACGATCAATTTTTTTCAGACCAAAATAAATGAATAAATAAAGAATCAAAGAAAGGAAGAAAGGGGGGCTGGAGGAATGGAACAGAAGTTAAAGCACATGCCTAGCAAGGCCCTGGGTTTGATTCCCCAGCACCACATACAGCTGGGCATGGTGGTGCACTCTTGTAATCCCAGCACTCGAGAGGCTGAGGCAGGAGGATTGCTGTGAATTCAAGGCCAGCCTGGTCTACATAGTGAGTTCAGGACCAGCCTGGACTATAGAGCAAGACCCTGTCAGAAGAAAGAAAAGAAAAGAAAGAAAGAAAGAAAGAAAGAAAGAAAGAAAGAAAGAAAAAGAAAAGAAAAACTAGAACCTAGAACTCCTCTGGCCTTTCTGTTCCTTTCCTCTTCCCTCCACCACACCTCAGTGAACTTTTGAGAAGGGCCTCACTTGCTAGCTACTTCTCTACTCTTGGTTGCTTGGAAGTTCAAGTCTTTTGAATGGCATGGAAGCAATTTCTCTTTGGCCGAAAAAGAAACTCAGGGGAATTTTTAAAAAAATTCAAGGCAAGCCTACTCAAGAGCTTCCCAAATTGAGCAAGTTTGGGTACAGCATATGCAGTCTCAGTTTTGGAAGCCACAATATGCCAGTCATCCCTAACTAGATGACGGGACAGAAATGTTGTTGCTGAACCAACCAAGGGAAATATGCTTGCCACTTACCCAAAACAAACTTGTAAAATCCAACTTCCACTGTTTCACATTTTCAGATGGAAAATTTTTTTCTACATGTCATTTTGAACTATTTTTATTTCACTTGCTAAATGAAGACTGGTAACCTGAGGACACATTTGGAAAGAAGTTACCTGATGAAATACACATCTGAACATAAACAGTAGGTAGCTAAGAAAATTGAGGGATAGCTAGGCAAAGACCTTTCCCCCGCGAGACTGGATTAGAAAGAATGCTGTGAGATCAGGCGTGAGTTACACAAGGACAGTGGCCTTGAAACCCAGCTCTCTGGGGCCTGGGAGGGAACTTGGCTGGTAAAAGGCCATCTGCACACTCCCTTTGTTACTGGAAGGCTTCTCAACACTCAGTGAGGTACCCCGTCACACCACCCCCTTTCCCTGGCTCTGGACTGAGTGAAGACCCTCTCTTGTATCACCCAGACTAGGTCAACTCAATAAAGACAGTAGAGGGATGTCTACTGGGGCCATGCTCAAGGACCCATGAGAGAAACAACCCCAGGGCTTCCTCCTCAGGACAACCTCCTGACTCCGTTTGTACTGACCACTTCCTCCTTTCTCTCCCAGTGAGTAAGAAATCTGTTTTAAAGAGATCCTTTGGTCATCCTGAATGCAAATCCCGTATTTGTCACCAGCACTCTATCCATCCCCCCCCCCCCCATGCGTATCAACAAACCCAGAATCTACAAGCGTTTAGGACTACTGCCTCAGGAGAGGTTTGCAGTAATCCACCTTTACCTAAATAAAGTCTCACTCTTCCATCAATAAAGAGCTACTACTAGGAACAGCATGGGAGCATTCCAGCAAGATGGCAGGATCTAGACAGCATTTTACAAAACGTGCTGCGAAATCTCAAATTCCTGGCTGCCTCGAAGTGTGTACTATGGAATAGAACAACCATTTAACTAAGTCTCATTTTAAAAAAAAATCTTTAAAACAGTCATGCAGTTGTTTTCTGCTCAGATATAACTGCTACTTAGGATCTGGGGCTGTTGTGGGGTTGCCCCATCCCGGGGAATATTAAATTTATTTGAATCAGAGAGTTGATGAGGAAAGGTTAGTACAGCGTTTATTCTTAAACGATGCTCCCTGGCGGAGTTAATATGACAAGGTCATAACCTAACAATTACTAGCAAGAACATCATCGTCTCTAAAGAGCTGCACCCAGGCAAAATAGGCAACGACTTCCCAGGTCCAGATCCTGTCTCTTCAATCACCCGCCTCCTGAGGACGCCTTTGGGAGCTGCAGGCGGCACTGGCAAAGATGAAAAAGAAAACGTTTTGCTGACATCTTGCAAGTACAGCTAGAGCCCAGTGTCTACCACGCGGCGAAATGCACAGCCCGGCAGGTGGCCCGGGTCGCAGCTTCAAGAAGGGCCTGAGAAGCCGGCCAGGCCGCCGGCCACCCGTCTTCGCACCGAGCCAACCTAGGACGCAGCGCCCACGTGTCCCTGATGCCTTTTCCTTGAATCGTGCCAATTATTTTTTAATCTTTGAGAAACCAGTGGGTGGGCACAGATGGGAAGTGGGAAGCTGCGAAAGGGAAGAAGACGGTATGGGAGAGGGGTGCGGAGCCAGGCGCGTCCTCGCGGACCCAGATGGCTCGGCCACTGCCGCTCCGCAGCGCCCCTAGCGGCTGCTGGCGCACTGCACCCAGAGTCAGGCCCAGGTCCCTCATGGGCCCTTTCCCACCGGAAGACTAGCGTCCCTGGTTGGACACGTTGCCTGTGAGGTGTGCTTTTAAAAGAAAAACGGGTTTTTTTAAAAAAGAAAACGTAGTTGGAACTGTTCTCCAGTATTGTAAAAAAGCTTGTTGACTTACCACTATTTCATGCATGCAGCTTGATGTCATTTATTTTAAAGGCCTCTTTACTTCCCACCTTGGAACCCAACCTTGACTTGGGGAAGGGGGTAATCAGCACACATCTAGGGAATATTAACATAATCCTTTCCTAATGAAACCCCAACAACTGCCTTAGGGCAAGTTGGGGCAGCCTGGAGCTCACTAGCTCAAAGAGCAAGTCCCCTTGGTAGGCAGGGGGACCAGGTCTTGGGACTGCAGGAGGTCCCAGGCTCCAAGGTGGGCATTCTCCGCAGCTAGGAGGGATGCTCCATCGGGGGGCACTTGTCCTCTGTATGTGGCAGAGTCCACATCAAAGAAGAAAGAGACTTAGGCGACAATCAAATGATTAGAGGCACCTTCCAGCCAGGGAACTTACCTCCCAGTACAAACAGAACAGACACCCCAAGGCTGGCGGCTGGACTGAGGTTACCCTCTGCAGAGACGGAGCACAGCACCAGAGTGAGAAGATGCTCTGTGGAGGCTCAGTTCCCTCCTCTTTCCTCTCACCAGGCCAAGCTGGCTGCCAGGTAGGTAGGTGACATTCTACACATCTGCATACTCCAGCATGAAAACTGTCTCCAAACTCAAGACTCAATACCAGGCCGTGGAAATAAAGCATACGTCCACTGCAAGCTGCTTGAGGAGATCTTGGCTGTTCAGGCATGCCCCAGTGAGGTAGATTTTAAGTTTCATGGCTGCAGATCCTCTCCACAAATGCTAATGAATTTTTTTCATTATAACATTAAAATTAAAAACAAGAAAAAAAACGGTATGCCACAATTTGGACATGCCCGCCTTAGACTCTCATTATCAAGACCATGACTCAGAGGCTGATTACTGCCTTCAAACCCAGCTCTTCATTTAATATTAGCATCTAGATGACCTTGGACAGACCACATGCCTGGCCTGTGCCTCAGTTGCCCCAGGTGAGGAAATTCTCCTTTCCCACTTAGCGTTGCTGTGGGAATTGAATTCATGTGTTTCGAGTGCTTAGAGCAATGCCTGTTAGACAAATGTGAACTCGTGGTTGTTTGTGGTTAATACTATTGAGACTGAAGTGTGGGGAGACCAGAACCCAGTGAACCGAATCTCTGTCACCTTGCAGAGGCCCAAATCACATCCAAAGAATCCTGGAGCTATGGAGCGCAACTTGCAAACTTCTACTCTGTAAAAGCCAAACATCAGGCTGGGCCAAGATTCTCCCAGAACAGCCCAAAATCAATGATCAATTTTAAGTTTGGCTGTAAAAATGCTGATCTAATGCTTCTCAATACTAGCGTTGAGTCATAGGCAGCCTAGCCACAAAGAGATTATGGGGCATCAATTAATAAATAATTCAATATCTACATAGCATGTACCATGATCCAGGCAACATGTAGGGTCCTGGTGACACAGTGAGAAAAAAAAAAAGACAAATCCTCTCTACAGCCTGTGGTCTACTGTCCCAAACAAACGTGTAACAAATAAAATGTTGTGGTATAATTTTGAAAATAAAAAAGCCATAAAGTGCTATGGAATAAACTGCAAGAGCATTCTACCTGTCCAGGGCTTCCCCGGAGAAATTACGTTTAATCTGATATGGCAGAAATAGTAAGCAACACCTGGGAAAGAGATTCTTCCTTGATACAAGAGATGGCATGAGAAAAGGTCTGGTCATGACAGGGAGCCCCAGAGAGCAGGGCCAAAGTAAGAAGGGACAGCCACAGCCATGTGCACTGAGGTCTTAGGTCAGCAGCCCGGGACTCCTCCCAAGTCTGCATTAGCTCAGTGTCTTCTGGTCTCTGTGACTGTGATTGTCTCATCTCTAGGTTTATCTCCATGTTCATGTCAATGCTGCATTTAAGGACAGAATCATGGATCTTGTGGAATATTTCCAGGAAAAATTTTTTTAAAAAGATGGATTCATAAGTAGCACGAGATCACAAACCATTTAATCCATACACAGGACGTTAAGAAATCCCGAGTGTATTTCCACCTTCCACTTTATGGCATTTTTGTAAGAAAGTGAATTTCTACATTTTTCTCTCAAAAAAGAGCCATCTAATCAGGCTATGACAGTGCTTCATTCAAAAATATAAAATTTCCAAAATGACTGAGTTTTTTAACTTGCTTACTAGTGAAAATTTGTTCAAAAGACATATTTAGTCATCCTAAGTAATGAATTAAGTTTTTAATTAAAGATATTGAAAATACGGCAAAACATAAAGTAAATATTGTATTTTGAATTGTAGTCAACTCATGGGTAAATTTAACTAATGAAGCTACATTGACCAAAAAATTTTATGCAACTGTTCTTCCTTTATTTTACTTAATTTTTTAAGCATGAAGTCTTGTCTGTTGTCTTTAAAGGTAGGTAACAGCCCAGATCCTAGTTGAAAGTCCAACACCTGTCTCATGATACACTGGGAAGAGTATCCTAAGTGTTCAGAGGGAGAATTCCAGATCCCTTGTCACCGACTTACTAGGTAGCCAGAGTGAGATGGGTGACATATATAACTTTGGTCTATCTTCAAAGTAGAAAGTCTAAAAAGTAAAACAAAAACAACAAACCAGCACGCCCCCTAACATTTAGCCTTCATACAAAAAAAAAAAAAAAATCCACTGGTTAGATGCCTAAGCCCACAGCTGTCCCCGATCCTTTAAGGACATCACACCTGGAGCAGGACTCGCCCTAGCTCTCTGGAAAGCCCCTCACGATTTGGATCTCAAACGTTCCCAAAGGCCCACGTACTAAATGTGTGGCTGCCAGCCTGTGGCATTGCTGGGAGAAGGAAGAACCTTTAGAAGGTGGGGCTTAGGTAAAGGAAGTGAATGGTGGGAACACGATCTTGGAGGGGATATTGGGACCCCCAGCTCCTCTTCTCCTCCTTCTTTTTGTCTCCTAAGGACCATGAGATGAGCAGTGCACATCTGCCACACACTCCAGCCTTGGTTTACTGCCTTCTCACAGGCACAAAAGCAATAAGAACAATGGCCATGTGAACACAGAAACTTTTGAAACTATGGGACAAAATAAGCCTTTCTTTCCTTGAAGTGGGTTTATTTCAGGTGTTTGTCACAATAGCAAAGAGCTAGCACCGTGTGTTAAGAACAGTAAATGTGCCCGGTACAGAAGCCTGTAATTCTAGCACTCAGGAGGCTGAGGCAGGAGGATCCCAAGTTCAAGGCCAGTCTGGACCACAGAGCAAGATCTTGTCTCAAAAAAAAAAAAAAAAAAGTCAACTCAGAAAAGGGCTCGTGCCCTTCTGCTATAGCGTAGACAAATGGAGTAACAAAACAGCAGAGCTGAGGGTAATCAGGCTGAAGGCAGATACCTGGCCCAGCGCAAGTCAGCAGTTTGTGCTGCAGGCACACAAACGCATTGTTATATAACTTGTAATAAACTGTCAACATGCGAAGGTCACTGTGGGCTCAGTGCCACCTTTATCCACTTGTGCATAGAAGTGCCTGTGCTCTCCTGAGGGGGATGCTGGGGTTAAGCACGTCAGCTCTCACCATGGCTACTCACCTCTTCTTCCAACTCTCAGACCCAAGGCCTCCTGAGCCTCTCAGACTGAGCCACAGCCTGTCCTTGACATACACGCAGTTGGTATCAGGTTGATATCTACTCATGTCTTTCGCACCATTAATTTCATCCTAACTGCATAGGACAAGATGGGAGGAAGGGAACGGGGACAGGAGTTGCGAAAAAAAAAGTTCTTTAGGGCTCTGCTAGGTTTTGTGACACACTCTGGAGCCCTAAGGGGTGACATCACCACCAGCTAGCTTGAACACAGCCTCCACGCACAGAGTACCTGACATCCTGCCACCTCATTTGGGGTGTCTCCAACTGAGAGGCATGCAGTGGTAAAGGGCGGAAGGCAACCTCATTCCTTCCAATAAAATTTTGCAGAAAGAGCCTTAGGAACTATTGAAATTATTTTTACTCATTGTGAAAATAATGTGTATTTTTAAAAAAACTGTTTTAACAATAGGCTTAATATTTTTATCTGGATCACCAACACACATGCACCTGCACACTTTAGTACATTCATAAAAACTACAAGCAATAAGAAGCCTTGAATAATAGCAGCAGCTCGCCTTCATTTTTTTACTATTCTTTTCTCAAAGACTTAGTCTTAATTATTAATAGATAATAATGCAATGCAGATTATTCACCTTCATACTAGAAAATTAAGAGAGTTAACTAAAATACCTGATTTATAGAACCATTCCTGAGTAGAAAATAAAAAACAGCACTTTCATTTATGAAAAATAGAGCCTCTAAAATTAGAAAAAGGTAGAGAAATTTCTCATTTGAAAGAACATTTTAAAACCTAATAGTGTCAACATAATATTACATGGTCTTTGAAGAGAAATTTCACATCTGATTTATCCTTGTAAACTCAAAGAACCTAGCCACATTGGTTGTGAACATTTGTTAAATAAATGAATAAATCCCCAAAAAGCCCCATCCTCAAGATAGCCCTTAAACATTAGGATCAGGAACCAGACGAAGCAGAGTTAGATGAGCCTACAAGGTAATTCCAGTACTCCTTCAATTTTCATGGGCATAAAAGTCCCTGGAGAGTTTCTATTAAAAATATAGGTTACAACTGTCGTCTCCAGTTTTCAGTAGATTTTAACTCAGTAAGTCTGGTGCTGAACCCAGAAATCTTCATTCTCATGAGATTGATCCAAGCATTTTGACCAAAAATTGAGAAGCAACATTTTAGTAGTTGTTTCTACAATTTCCAGTATGATTTGCTGGCTACAGTACTACCTGGGGCCACAACACCGCGCACAACAGCCTCCTTCTGACTTCCTCCCAATAAGAAAGACCTTCACCTCTGTGTGTTCCCCTGCCCCTTTGGCATCTTGCTGACTGGCATAACATTAGCATCTCACTAAGAAAAGATTATTAAATCAGTTTGTTATTGCAAAGTCCTAATGCAGTATAGGCACAGGTTTTAAATCATCCTAAAAACAATATGGGAAGCAACTGTATTTTGTTTACACATTGTTTTTGTCTCAGTAATTACAAATCTTGTTATTTTATTTTATTTCATTTTACCTTACTAATACTGGAGATTGAGCACAGTGCTTTGATAATAAGCTACTTTACCATTCCTTTTTAGGGACTTGCTAACCTGCCACATTGCCCAGGCGGGACGTGGGTTAGGGGTGTAGGCACTATACCTGCCTGTCTATCATTTTTAAAAAAAAAACACAATATTCTGTGTGCCTATGTTACTGACTGTGTTGTGCCTCCCAGAAATTCCCATATTGAAGTGTGAACGCCCAGGACTTCAGAGGTTGAGTGTATTTGGAGAGAGGGTGTTCAGAGAGGTAACAAAGTTAAAATGAGATCACAAGGTTGGGCCCTAATCCAATATGACTGGGAGACCTATAGGAAAAGAAAATGTGCACACAGATAACCATATACAAAGGGAATTCCTTCCACCATCAACTAACCCTTGGGTCCTCTCCCAGCATTTCATAAGCCAATTCCTTAAAATAAATGTAGAGAGATGAATGGTGTATGATAGCTATGTAGAGGCGGATAGACAGAGCCGGTTGTTCTGTTTCACGGACCAACCCAACCGTGAGGATAAGAGCAATGACATCTATTTAACACTGCCGGTTCTTTCCAAAAGTAACTGCAGACCAGAAAGCCTGGAGGATGGCAGCTAAAGACTCGTGCCTCTGTCTCCCTCCCCTGCTGTGGAGGAACTCCAAACCCCCCTCCAACTACCATAGCTAATTCTGATCAATACTCTAATTTGCATAGTCTTCCTCAGCCTTTTCTGCCTGAAGTCCTATGGGGAATCCTCAAAATAGAGAGCAAGGCCTCCTCCACATCAGGCCAAGCCTCTCCCTGCTGACCACTCTGGCCCACAGCCTCCTTCCACCCAGCCCTTAGGCAGTCACCTGGGACTTTGGATGTCACTTTTGCTTTCTAAACTGACTTTCCTCAGTCTTTAAAGCAGCAGGCCCAAGTTCTTTGCATCTTGTTTGATGTGGAAGCAGCTTGAGTTGGGCGTGTCTGCTCTGGGTTTGCTGAGAAAGTCCCTGCAGCCCCCCGGATGGAATACTACAACATTTCTCTGCAAAGACATCCTTTGCCCCCCAACTTGCAGGCCTGAGCTGGGAGAAGATACCACAAAATGAAACAGTACAGGAAATTTTCTGGAGACGATTTCGTTCTAACAACACATTGCAAACAATGACTGAGGCTACTCTTCTACGTGGTGAATGGGAACAGACGATTGAGAAAGGGGAAGGAATCAATGAAGGAATGAGTGAACTTTGCCTCTGTATTTATGATACATCGTATGAGCCACGAGCCTTTCTTTTATCTACCTCTCTCTCTGTCTCTCTCTGTCTCTGTCTCTGTCTCTGTCTCTCTCTCTCTGTCTCTCTCTCTCTCTCCCTGACAAGGTTCTCACTATGTTACCCAGGTTGGCCTCACCTCCTAGGTCCAAGTGATCTCTCTGACACATCCTCTAGAGTAGCAGGGACAGCAGGTGCTGCCCCACAGCACTAGGCTTCTTTCTAACCTTTGAAATCTGGAGAACAGCAGAACTTCCCTCTTTTCGTGATAGAATTAATATATAAATTATTTGTCTATCAAAATGGCAGATATTAGATGAGCTATGCTTTATAAAAAAAGTGTTTCTAAAATGAACAGTCATATAGAATGAGCACTTAACTGAAAACCATGACAAAAAATAGAGAAAGTAAGAGAGAGAGAGAGAGAGAGAGAGAGAGAGAGAAAGAAAGAAAGAAAGAAAGAGGAAAAAGTTCCAGATCTCTGTTATAGCAATCCAGTCAATGCCAGATGTTCTATAGCAATCCAGTCAATGCCAGATGTTCACGTACTAACCTTATTTTCTAGTAATATGCTTTTTTACCAGACTGGATTCAGAATTTCAATTCTTTATTAAAAGAACGACAAACACCCGTGCTCGGTGAGTCCATGGTTACCATGGTATGTGTTTGTGCTTGAACCACATTTCAGAAAAATTAACATAATTCGGTTTCTACCAGTTTGTTTTGTTTTCTGCATACAGATACCTTTGCTAGATAACATTTCTTTTATCTTGTTTCCAAAGATATTTCAATTTTTAATGTCAGTTCTAAAAGCTCAGGTTTAGGAGCAAGTTGGCATCTGCAAGCAAAGTCAGTCTATAAAAAGAGGAGAAAAATAGCTAAGTGATAACAATCAATAGTCATCAAACCCAGGTGGTTGTAGTGATGAATTTTTAAAGAAATTTCAACTACTGTGAGTCCTGCCTTTTCTCCAGTCTTTGCTCATCAAGAGTCCTGCCTCTTTTTCACCACTTCCCATGTATCTTTCTCCTGTCTGTGTTTTTCTTCCGAGTCTTTCTGGTTTCTGCTGCTCCTTCAGTGCTTAATGAAATATATTTTTGATCACATATGTTTGTGTATTAAACACATCATACTTTCTGCTCATTTTAAATAATAATGGTTAGGCATTTAGATGTTTCTCTTTTAAAGCTGAATTTCTTGCTGGGTATGGTGGTGAATGACTATAACCCAGCATTCTGGGAGGCTGAGGCAGGAGCATCAAAAGTCTGAAGGCAGCCTTGGCAGGACCGCGTCTCAAAATAGAATTTGAAGGAGATCGGGGATAACTCAGTAGTAAAGCACTTGCCTAGTATGTGTGAAGTTCCAAGTTCAATCTTTAGTAAAAACACCTACTAAATTTCCTTTCCTGTACGAGTGTTGCATCCATTGGTTCTTAATCCCCCAAACATTAATGACCATTCTGAAAGCCACCTACGAGTCCCTTCTCTTCCAAACTCCTGTCACTGTGACCAGCACCTCACTCACCTGCTGAAAGAAGTGCTCATTTATCTCAGAACGTGCTATTCCTGAGGAAACTCTGGGACTGACACAACTGTTCCCAAAGTCTCCAACATCCCTGCAGTGATCATTGAGCACACTGGCATTTTACAAGAGGAAACTGACAACATCAAGCTTTGTCACCCTGAAATGACATCTTGTGACAGTACACTTGAAGTGAATCTTGGAAGGCCAAGGGGTGCAGGCAGAAGCCCATCAGTGTCACACAGCAGGTTCTGAGTCACCACAGCTTTGGACACATGTCTAACCTTGCCCAAAATTAATATGAGAAAGTAAAATGTGCTACAAAGTCATTGTGCAAAGATAATGGCATCACAGCTCATGCCCTTTCATTCTCAGTGATGATTCCATAGCACAGAAAAAACAAACAGCCAACAAGTGCGCTGGGCACTCACTGCAGGCAGGCTGGACCCTACCTCCCTCCAGTTTTCACAGGGGTCCTTGTTGCTGATGTCGAGGGCATGGAGCCCCCTTCCCTGGGGATTTCTCAGGGATGTAAACTTGCTGCCGTCACTTGGGCTGCCACCAACCTGTCAGCATTAGTCTCTATATTCCAGAAGCAGTGTTTCCTGAGGTTTGCCAAAAAGCAAATGAAATCGATCGACAACATTTTCAAGTGCTGACAGTCTGGAAAATCGTGAAGGGAAGAAAACTTTTCCCGAGCATAAAACATCCAATTGATTTACAAAGCCTCCGTAGATTATATTAACATTGTTCCTCCTTTGTTAGTTCAGTCGTCATGGCCTACGTCAGTCAGGGAAGAGAAGGGGCGTGACATTCTGTAATACATTGGCTGAAAACGATTTCTTGCCTTCCCATGGAAGTATTCCAAATCAAAAGTCAAAGGACAGCTGTCTTAACTCCAGATGTTTTTGGAGACCACCAGCGTACATTTACACTGAGAGCTGAGACCCAGACAGAGATGGTAAAAACATAAGATACCTCTTTTATGATGCATTTAAATTGATTTCCTTTAGCATTTAGAATAAAAGGGAGAACAGATGGTGAAGACGTAGTTTCAAGTGAAAGCCATGAAAATAATCTTCTCTGGAAAGAGAGGTTTCCTAACAGGAATTAGTAAGCCATAAGCATTTAAGCAAAATTTTTCAATGGTACATCATAGTTAAGGGAATCTAAGCCATGACAATTATATTCCATACACTAAACTGATGGGAAATAAATATGTTCAGTATTTTCATATTATCTATGAATACCAAAAATGATAAAATGTCACATAAAGAGTAAAACAATTGATACAACTGCAGGACTTTTTAAAAATTTTCCTCAGATTTTTAACTGTTCATTTTGAGATCACCATGTGCCACTACCATCACTGTATAACTTGGGTGTGTTTTACATTAGGAGATACAAAAGTAACACATATGTTTTCACGCTTAATAATGTTACTTTTTGCTCTTACGTTTTTGAACTACTAGTCTTTTACAATGAATTTTCTAACAGAGGATAGTAACTGATTCACTTAGTTTCTACTAATAAAGAAAATTCTCCTGCCATGCACAGCCAAACTATTCCTTAGAATCCATAAAAGATTGCGTGAGTATAATTTAACATGCATACACTTACCTAATACTTAAATTCACACAGACACATGCGCTGCATTGTTCAGAGTCTTGAAGAATGACATAAACTCTGCCACTGTTGAATTGCAAGTGCTGAGTCAATAATTTTTGGCTAACAGATTCTGACAACAGCTCCAATCTTATTGACAATGCCCAGTGAGAAAACGATTGCTAGTGAAGGTAACAGAGCCCGAGTTGGGCAAGGGGGCCTGGGTTGGCCCAGTAATAGTAGCTGAGGCATTAAGTTTAAACCTCTTCATTGCATAGCTGACCCCAGTCACATCTCAAGACAAATAACACCCTTTACTCAAACACCTGGCACCATGTGTAGCCACTTCAACTTTCTTCCTCATGGGAGCGTCTGACCACTTCAGGACTATTAAAACAATAAGCATTTATTGCAAGTCTTGTATGTGATATATTGGACCTCTCTGACATTGCACAAATTATTTTTTAATGTTTTGGCTTATTGATAAGGGTTTTTAAAAGTATTTCCCTTAACTAATGATTCGTGGGGGGAAAAATGATGCCACAAGCCAAGGTGGAGATTAGGTACATAGAAGAAAGTCCATGCAAAATGCGGCCTGGCCTCTGATGGCACCTGAGTGTCCTGCATCAAAATACAGTGATGAGTATATTTATTTCAAAAATGATAAAATTATTCAAAATATGAGGAATTGCCATTTGGTATTAACACCGCAATATTACTTTGAGCTAAAAGCATGGAACACA
This sequence comes from Ctenodactylus gundi, assembly GCA_004027205.1. NCBI lineage: Eukaryota > Metazoa > Chordata > Mammalia > Rodentia > Ctenodactylidae > Ctenodactylus > Ctenodactylus gundi. The sequence goes on along the minus strand of PVKB01003281.1, from coordinate 38,582 downwards.
TTTTTAATTAATTCATTATTTCTGAAGGGAAGATTCCATGTCTCTTGCTTCAGATACGATATTTTACTTAACAACAAACATCTGGTCTAGCTCTGGGATCAGATGACTGAGATTACCGACCTCAGCTATTGGCAAGTGACTTATCCTTGCTAAGCTCAGTTTTCTCATCTATGAAACAATAACAATAGCACCCATTCAAATGACTTGATAAGCATAAGGTGCCTCCACTACATCTGGCCCATAGGAATGGTTTGTCTATATTTTTATTATTAGGATGTGAGCAGAAGAAAAAGGCTCGGGCAATATCTCCACATTTCCTTAACTGAATAAAACATATTATTCATCTTTAACGACATGGTGGGACAGCCTTTCAACTGTTATGTTTTCATTTCTATGCTTATCCCTTTATCAGTTTGTATATCCGGACTTAGTAAACACCCCAACTAGAAGGCAGGCCCAGGGAATGGGTGCTTAGCAGCAATGGGCTGAGCGCTGAAGTGGGCTCCTAGCAGAAGGCAGGGCCAGCGCCCCAACAGTGGAGGCTGATAAAAGGCTTCAAGTTCTCTAACTGCACTGAAAGCCCCTCGAGATTTTGCAGAAGAGCTCTATGAGGAACACAGATGTTTGTACCATCCAGTTTAACTTTTCAAAATCTCAATGGCGAATATATTGAAAAACTGGCTGCAAGGAGACAATTGAGTAGCAGAAGAAAACCAGAAAGGAAGATATCAAGGCCACATATATGATAACTACCTAAGACAATGCTTCTCAAACTGCGGTCCCCTGGAACCCTCCAGAAATGTAAGTTGTGTGGCTCCAGAATAATGATGTCAGACTCTCTGGGAGTAGGCACAATGACATGTGGTTACCAAGCCTTCCTTGTGATGCTAAAGGGTATGAAGACCTATAACCTGAGGTCCAGAATCACCTGGCAGGAAAGAAAACTATGTATTCCTCTTAAGCAGGTGGGTGGAAGCTGGTAGAAGACTAATTGATGAGTAATTTCCTGTCACTTCCTTTCTCTTTCTTTCCTTCTACCTATTAAGCCAGAGCGATCCCTGTAAAATTCACTAGAATAGATCCACTTACATTGAAATAGTTTTTTCCACGTGTAAGGGCCTTGGATTCAATCCCAAGTATGGGAGCAGAGCGTTGTTCTCACCCTGAGACTCCATGGATCCAATGCAGAAATAAGAAGCCATGCTAGGTATTTTCACAGAAGGAATTTGCTACAAGAAACTCATTTCATAGGCATTAAAGGAAAAAAAAACAGTGAGCGATTGCACTGAGTGAGACATAAGACCTATGAAAAGCAGCCTCCCTGCCCTAGGCTGAGAGGAACAAGGTCTAGCGTTGAGAAGCTTGCAGGAGGCACGCTGGCTGGCCAGGTGCTTCCTAGCAGTGGGGCCCTAGTGTCGAAGCCAAGACTCCTGGAGGTGGTCACACGTGTAGATAACTTTAAGAGTGCTGACTTAGTTACTTTCTCATTGCTGTGACAGAAAACCCAACACCCACAGCTAAGGGGAGGACATTTTTATTTTATTGCACAGCTTCAGAAGGTCTTAGTTTACTCATGTCTTGTGCACCTGGCCATGGTGGAAGCACATGGCAGAGTCTTAGCCAGAGGAAGAGCTACCTACAGCACGGCCGGCAGGAAGCCAGGTGAGCAAGGAAAACAGAAGCTAGAGTATATCCTTCCAGGTCCTGTCCCAATGATCTGCCCTTTCTGGGTCAAGCCCTAGTTCTCTACCCCTTCCACCCGAGCACCACCTCTTAACAACATACGGTTCCATAGCTATTCTACAACATCCAAATGCATGAAGCTTTTGGGAGCATTCCAGATCCAAACTACAACAAACGCCAAAAGAAAGCTGTCAACGAGCACACCAGGGCAGACTGGCAGGAAGGACTAAGAGCCTGCTCTTCTGTGCCCCTTACTGGCAGAAGCCAACATTGATCAACTATTAGAGGACCAAGTGGTTTACAAATTTCCAACACCAGTATCTCATAGCAAATTCTTCAAGGGCACGATGGAGCCGCCATGACTGGCACACAGAATGAGGGACATCGTATCTAGGAATACTTTCCTGACTCTTACCTGGCCCTTACCCCACTATATATGCTCTTATGGTGCTCCTGAACCCTTCTAACCCCCAAACAATATTCATGTAGTTGCTGTCTCCCCTGCTGATCACAGGTTCTGGAAACACAGGAGCTATATCCCATATGCTCGTCAGTCTCTGCTCAGTGCCCACCCACACTCATGCCCGTGTAGACTAGCCCATTGTAAATATTTGTTAAATATGTAAAGCATTATATCAAACATCAGAAATATGAGATGAATAAATGAAGATTTTTATCTCTAGGAATTAGTAGACCATAGAGGGAAAAAAATGTGTGCTGCATATGATATTTGGAAAACTGGAAACAGCACTAATTTGTATTTCATTTTGGTAACTTCATCAGGCAATTTTCATTCTTTTACTATGTCGTTATTTGGCAACTGAAGGGGTCTCATAAAAGAGCTAACGACTGACTCCAAAATCATGGTGTGCCTTGGTGCTTCATCACATTATGTAAGAAATTAATACACCAAGCTAATACGTTAAAAGAGTGACCACCTTCCTAGAGCATGGCCTTGTCCAGGACTATTCCCATGTCTACGGGTCACAGTCCAAATCTCAATTCTTCAACTCAACATTCAAGACTATCTATACGTTGGCTTCTCCCTGCCTTCTCCACCTTGTTCTTCAAGACTTGATTTCAGACCTCAGTGTACAGCTTAATTAATTTACATGCTTCTCTCTAAAAGTATCAGGAGCAGTCCCTATCTGTCTGCCTGTAATAACAAAATGTTGTGTCTAGCAAGAATTTACTTTAAGAAATGGGACAGATATCAATTTTTTCCAAGTATCTAGACAGCTAGATAAATCAACTCCTCCTCAGAACTTTTAAATGCCTTTTTGAGGACATTCTTAATTCTCTCTTTGAATTCATGTGTACTTTTGGATGCTCCATTTTGTTCTGTGAATCATTCCCTTTAATGTAAGCTATAAAATGCATTAGTTGCAGTAGCTTTCAGTCCCTAAGAGGCTGTGACACTACCCTTTACTGAGGATCTTTGAGATCTTTAATCAGAAATGTCAGTGTGCCAGGGTGCACAGGCCTGTAATCCCAGCAAGACTGAGGCAAGAGGATGATTAGTGGCTTAGCAAGACTTTGTTTCAAAATCAAAAATAAAAAATGGGCTGACTATGTGACTGAGTGGAAAGACCCTAGGCTCAATTCAGTGCTGCAAAAAGGAAAAAGAAGGAAGAGGGAAGGAAGGAAGGAAGGAAGGAAGGAAGGAAGGAAGGAAGGAAGGAAGGAAGGAAGAAGGAAGGAAGGAAGGAAGGAAGGAAGGAAGGAAGGAAGGAAGAAGGAAGGAAGGAAGGAAGAAGGAAGGAAGGAAGGAAGGAAGGAAGGGAAATTCCAGTAATGCAAAAAGGAAAAAAAAGAAGAAAAGAAAGATAAATAAATTGGTCTTCTGCTCTGGATTAACTAGAAAACCACTTGTAGTCTCATCTGCTCCAACTATAGCAAAGCCTGCTTTGGGACTCTTAGTTCCCCACCTCTAGACAGTGAACTAAAAGAAAAAAGCTATATTTTTCTTCTTCCTTGGATTTCCCCGTAGAACCCGTGTTCTCTGAGTATCCTCCATGCCTAATTACCAAAAGTCAGACTGAAAGGCTACTCATAAAAGTATTTAAGTCAAACATATATTATTTCCTGGGTCTAAAAATTGAATTGTCTTGATACAAAGTTAGATAAACAGACTGGCTGGGGTAAAGCAGGAGGTAAACTTAGGGGCCCCCAAAGTGAGAAGCTGGGGTGGGGGGCAGGTGGGCGGGGCCTTCATCCTGTCCTGTTGGGGTGCTCTTGATCTTCTGCAGCTCCCAGGTGTGCTCTCAGCAACCCCTAACTGGAAACACCATTTTTACTTTTTTTGCTATACCTGAATCATACCCACATACAGCCATTTATGCTATTGAAATGGCAAGATTTGATGACGGTGACATACTCAACAGAAAGACAAACTGGAGACCTAGCAAAATACACCACTCCACTTCTGTTCAAGGTTGAGCCAGGCAGCTCCTCATTGCTGTAACTGGTGATGCACGTGTAGTAGGAGTTGGATTTACCCATCCAGGTGCAGTAGAGACTATGAACTTTATTCTAATGGCGAAACCACTCAGATCCTAGGCACAGCACACAGCATTGCAAAGCACACATCATGGAGTCTCAGCATTATTTCTTAAGACCCCTTCCTGGGCGCCTAGAGAAACAGAAGATTTTGAGCTCTTTAATTCTAGTGTTTCAGTAGATCCCGGGGTACCAAATGGCCAGTTGTGGAATTGTGTCCTAGTTTGTCACTTTAGTATGAAAAGCAGACTATCAGAGAGATACCAGGCATATAAATCTTTTTTCTGGCCGTGACCGTGTACTAAGAATCACACCTAAACAACTAGAAAACCATTTTTTGAAAAAACACAAGAAACAACGTTTGGCTGTGGGTAACAGATATGCAGGGCTATGCCACAGAGTGGGCAGCACTTTCCAAATCCTGGGTTAGGAGCTGGAGTGTTGGGCTCAGTTGAGTCCAGAGGACAAGGTAAATGGATTCCATAGAGCAGCATGAGAAAGAGTGTGCTACCTACACAGAGCTCCAAAGACTTGCAGACTTAAATGTCCCCTCAGTTCCTCAGGCAAGTTCTGATCCTCACACAAGAGAAAGTTACCTGTGCTCACTTCAGCAGCACATATACTAAAATTGGACCAATACAGAGAAGATTAGTGTGGACCCTGCACAAGTATGACCATCAAATTTGTGAAACGTTCCATATGAGAGAGAGAGAGAGAGAGAGAAAGAGAGAGAGAGAGAGAGAGAGAGAGAGAGAGAGAGAGAGAGCTATCTGAGGCAAAGGAAAAAGCAGTCGGAAAGCAGGTTGTTGGAAAGAGTAAATGTCCCCACTAGTCAAAGTGAAAAACTTGAAATCTGAGTAACATCTTCAGAAAGTATTGCTCTACATGTGGGACCCATTTAGCCCTAGACAAAAGGCTATTCTAGACTCTCCCTAACAAAGATTAGAAGCTATAGAAGCTAACCTTGAAAGAATCCAACTGATTTTAAGTCACCGTATTCCAAAACCAGCCCAACACTATTTAAAGAAACACAACCAAATCCAGTACCCAATATCATTTACAATGGCCAGAAACAACTGGTACCCTGTCAAAACTTACCAGCATGAGAGAAGCAGGGAACTGTGATCTATAACTGGGAGATCAACTAGAGCAAAACAGACTCAGAAATTATGGAATTTATAGAAAAGGGTTCTAGAACAGCTATTATTGTTATGCTTCTTCTACTCAATAATCTAGACAGGATCAGGAACATAATTCAGTGAGAAATGAAGACATACAAGACAGAGAACTTCTGGAGCTGAAAAGTAAAACATCTGAAATGAAAATACACCAGATGGGTATAAAGAAAACTGCTGTGATAATTTCTCAGTATTGTTGTGATAACCATTAACTATAAGTTGCTAGAACATCTTTGTTCATAGAAACAAAAGACCTATACAAAAAAGCATCCTGTTAGTCCTATTTTTAAGCTGGAAGATCCAGGGCATCAAAACCCGGACAGACTCTAATATGATGGTCACTGATGCTCCGGATGACTGAGGCGTGTTTCATTGTGCATGTAAGAATCTGTGAGTTTAATTAAAGTTATGATGTGAACAAAGAATGTCCATTAGACAAGAAGAATTGGGTCTTGGCAAGTGATATTTGCATCAATTTGCTTAATTAGATCAGTACTTTTAAAACAATTTGTACTGCATAGGATTAAAGGGCTGAATTTCAAAAGATTTAGCAGAAGCCACAATCATGGTTTCAAACAAATCATCTGCAAGAAATTGTAGGCTGAAAATAGCAATTAGCAGCCCACAGAAAAAAATTTTAATGGAGACTATTTCTATCAATTGAACAACCATGTATAATATGGCTTGGCTTGAATCACTGATAATCTTCACCAAATTTTTCAGAGTGGAAGCAAACTGAGCCTCTTGTTGATTTCAGAACTGACTCCCGCTAAAATTAATCCCAGGTGCAACATATGCTGTGTTATTTTGATGTGGAGGAAGGGTAGTAAAAAGGCGGGGATGATGAGGCTCAGCTCTAGATCAACCTCTCCAACCTCGCACTTGAAAAATTTTTAAAAGCCAAATCCTTCCTCGGATCTACGTAGTCAATTTGCAGATGCTGGTTCCGTAAAACTCCCTTCAAAGTTACACTCCAAAATTCCACTGAAAATGTGGAATTTTGCTTACTCTCTGTCCATTCCTCTTTCTGAAAGAGAAAAGAAATATGTGGGAGATGAAGGGGAAAATTCCATAGAAAACGTCAATTTCTTAAGTTTTAGTTTAAAATGAAGATTACTCTTAGTTGAGCCAAAACATTCTTCAGAGGTGTCCAGAGGACAGATGGCTGTCCTCAACATCAGGTCGTACCTTATCACCTAAATACTAACCTGTCAGTCCTTGTAAGATTTGCTAATTTACTATCACTCATGCTTATTAGACCTGAGATTCTCCAAAATCCAGAAATGTCTCTTCTGAGTCACAGAGCGAGTGATAGTGTTAAATAAATTATAATGCACACCCCGTTTCAAAAACACTATGTATTTCCACAGCACCATTATCCTCTACTACACTCCCCAAGCTCTCTGTTCCCCACAGAAGAGACGCATGAAATAATGTCATCATGGTTACAGAAATCTTCATCCTCTAAGGGTAACAAATGTGTCAAACGGGATAAATAGCAGTGTTAAGGAGGAACCTTAAAACTGAAACAAAACTAGTGCCTCCCATTGAGGAAAAGTAGGTTTGGACCTTACAGACAGGCAACCACCATTTTCCAAGGCTATTAATTGAATTCTTGGGGAACATTCTCTGAACCTACCTAGTTTCAGCAGAATAAACGTCATATATTATTTCCTACTGCCCTGTGTAGTTCTTAAGGAGTACTGAGACGGTCCAAAATATGGTTCATCCTGAGTCCCATATGAACACCACATCCTGTTAGCTCAGCGCTACACGAAGACCCACAGGATATGTACTATGAGTCTTTTGAATACAATTTTTTAAACAAATCAGTGTGATGTACAATTATACTTATTAAACTGCATCAAAATATCAAATGGTAAAAGGTGTTTATGCTTGTGTTTTATAAGTGTACCTTCTGCATCTCAGACAACCATTTCCACTTGAATAACTAATGGGCACTTCAAACTTCATAAATTCAGTTCCAACTCTTGATTCACCGTGACTGAATCACTTCCCTACCAGTTCTCCCACGACTCTCTTGCAGAAAATGCAGTTCCATTATCCCAAAACCTCACAGCGCCTCTCTTTCCTATAGATGTCACATGCACTGCCTTGGCACCTCTCTTGGCCCTTCCTTCAAGGCACACCCCCTCTGGCACGTGTACAGCCTTTCTCCTTCCCCAGTGCTCTCCCCACCCTACTCTTCCTAGGTCTGTCCCTACAGAGTAAGGGTCCCCATCACGCATCTTCCTGCCCCTTCCCAGGGGTCAGGTCTCAGCCATCTGCCCCCAGCGCCCACACACACCACGTGGAGGTTCCCACCACAGCCCAGCTCTCTCGCCTGCCCCGGTATTCAACCCTACACCCCATCTCCGGCCTTCACAGGTGTCTGTCACATCTACAGCTGCAGCTGCTGCTCCACCAGAGTGGGTCTTCCTACTATTCTTCCTCTTCACTTAAGGAACCGTCTGACAGGTAGCGGGTGTTCAGTAAACATTTGTTGAAAGGAAAATGCTGCTACCGTTGTTTCTATTAACTAAAAAAAGAGTGTGTCCTGAAGACACACCCATGACATATGTCCTTGGTCTAATTTTTTACTCTGTTCTTCATCCTCACCTTAAAAGGACCACTAGACCTATGTATTAAAGTATCTGAAATGCTCTAATGGGTTTGCTATTTAGCAAAGCGTTGTCCAGGTCTCAGCCCGAATTCTGGGTCTAGCTGGTAGTACGGTACTTCTCACAGTAACTAGCTGTCTTCCTGTACTGATTGCACTCTTATAATACCAAAGCATTTAATCACAAGGGATTCTCATATGATAGAACATTGTGCTGTCAATACAGTTCTAAGAGATTCTGTGGGCATTTTGCAAGGGAAAAATGACCTACGATCTGTAGGTTTGAAAAATATTGGGTCATTGTAGACTTCTAAGTTTCTTGACTGGATAATGTATTGTGGAAATCTATATATACTTAAGGAGATTGCCCAGTGACTGTGCGAGAGAGAGAGAGAGAGAGAGAGAGAGAGAGAGAGAGAGATGCTATGAGATGGGCAATGTGGCTGAGAGATGTGTATGTATGCGGCATGGGTGGTGATGGTTGTATATGATACGTGTAAGGATAGTGTATGTGTGTCTGGTGTGGGGGCTGTGGGTGTGGGAGATGTGGTTTGTGTGGAGGCTATGAGTGTAGATGATTTTGCCTGGGGGGAGGTATGGACTACAGGTGTCAATGATCGTGTGTGTGTGTGTGTGTGTGTGTGTGTGTGTGTGTGTGTGTGTGTTATACAGGAAGGCCAGGCCTCAGACCCAGGAGAGAAGCCTCAGGGACAGTGTAACGTGAGTCTAACAGGCCCCAGGCACAGGAAGCTTCTGGAGCAGGAGCATGCCAACACTGCTGAGAACCGGTGGAGGTCAGCACTAGAGGAAAAGGGGAATGACGGGAGAAAAGAGGAGCCGCAGGATGGCTTGCACCTTTCCATGAGCATTGTAGCTGCAAATGATGAGGCACTTCTGAAAGTCTTGAACAAAGACATTTCAGTATGTGACCAACTCAGCAGAGTGACACTGACAATTTCTGTCTTACCAAGAGGGGCCTGGTGCACAAGATGGCAGTGCGGCAGGCTGCTGGGATGGACTGGCTATGGAGGCAGAAGAGAGGGTAGAGTCTGGGACTTAGAAAACAGAGAACGACTTGAGGATGGGGAGAAGGGGAAGTAAAAATTATTACAATGCTATTCATATATGTACCAATTCCCTAAAATGAATCTACTTATTATGTATCATAAACATATACCTTAAAATAATAATTATGGGGAAATTTTAAAAGATTTTAAAAGGCTAGCAAAGAAAGAAAGAGGGATGGAGGAATAGCACAATAATTAGAGCCCTTGCCTAGCAAGTGCAAGGCCCTGGGTTTGATTTCCCGGCATAACATAAGACAGGCATGTTGGTGTATGCCTATAATTCCAGTACTCAGGAAGCTGGGGCAAGAAGATTGCTGTGAGTTTCAGGCCTGCTAGTACTACAGAGTAAGAGCTTTTGCCAAAGAAAGAAAGAAAGAAAGAAAGAAAGAAAGAAAGAAAGAAAGAAAGAGAGAGAGAGAAGGAGGGAGGAAGGGAGAGAGGGAGATGGGGGAGGGAGATAGGGAGGGAGAGAGAAAGAATGAAATGATATTGTCTAAATTTCAAAAGACCAAATTAAAAGATATCAGAGGGGAAGCAGTATGTTACAAGATCATTTGGGGTATGTAAACATTAAATTATATCTTGTCATCCAAATATAAATGTCAGGCTGAGTGTGGCAGTACACACCTGTAATCCCAGAATTCTGAGAAATTGAGGCAGGAGGTTCACAAGTTTGAGCCCAATCAGGAGGCCAGGTGACTTAGGAGACCCTTTCTCCAAATTAAAAAAAAGAAAGAAAGAAAGAAAAAAGAAAAGAGGCTGGAGACACAGTTCAGTGTGTAGGCCCTGGGTTTGATCCCTCACACCACAAAAACAAACAAACAAATAAATATAGAAAAGTCAGGACACAGAAAAGTAGCACTACACAGCTACAGGGATCCTCGTGAGCCCGGAGAGCTGCCCCAGGGAGGAGGCCAGGAGACGGCAAATGTACAAGCAGGGAACGACGTGGCTGGAGCTTCTCTTAGAGCAATGCCTGGTGACAGATGGAAGGATAACTGGAAAAATACTGCAGGGAAGGCAGCTGGCCTCACGCTAACAGCAGGAAGCTCTCAGCAGGTGCACATGCGTTCAGGTTAAGTTGCCGAAAGCCTTTCATGATATGTAAGACTCTAAGAAGTTGCCCCAGAATCGATGAAGGAATTCCCATGCCAGGGGCGTCACAGGCGTCCGCACCTGGCCTGCCCTTCTGCATTCACACTGTCCAGCAGGTAAGTAGCACCAGTCACATGGAACAGGACTTTTTGACAAACAGAATTTTATTTGGCAAGGTTTGATTTTCACCCTACTATTTAACACAGTACAGTCAATCTATAAAAATGGTCTTTTTCTTGAGAGAAAAAAGGATAAAATTTGTCCTTAAAATTTTAAAAATCTGAATTTAATCTCACACTAGTTTTTGTACCTATGATAAATTTGGCTTTCAATCCTAATAGTGCAATGCTGCTTCACTAGAACTCATCTTCTTTGAAGAACTGTTGATAATTAAAATATACCAAGGCAATTAATAATTATTTATTTTAAGGTTATAAAAATATGGCCAAAACTCCTTACAAGAATCATGACTCATGATTAAAATAATTTAGCTTTGGTGGAATTTCAACAAAAATTTTATAATGCTCTTATTCAAATCACAGAACAACCTTTTGCTTAAATTTACATATTCATAAAATAATTTACTACTTTTTATTTTATTCATCTTCAAGATAATTTTGTAGGGGCTGGAGGAGTAGTACAATGGCTAAAGCACTTGCCTGGCAAGAGCGAAGTCCTGAGTTCAACAACAGTACAAAAAACTGGAAAAGTTTGAGTTTCAAATGAACAAAAATAATTTCCATTAAAATATATCCTAAATACTCATAAACTAAAAAATATTAGCCGTTTATCTGAAATTCAAATATAATTGGGTGCACTGTTTCTAATCTGGCACGTTTAATCCTGAAATACCTACAGAAGAATTTCAAGCAGGCATTTAACTCCTTCCCTGGGCGAACGCTCTGAAAGAGCAGGCCAGGTTGCCATTCCATTTATTTCACGTGGCAGACTGAGAAAATCTCTGATGAGTTAGGAACATCCGAGACTACAGGTGTGAGAGGAGTTTTTATTCTTGCTCTGTCCTACAGGTTTAGGTTTTTGTTTTTACCTTAGGCTGCTGTTCCCCAAGAATCCACAACTACTTTGAGCCTGGAAACACATGCCTCGGTACTATCGCTTTGAGATTGCAGAGGCAGGAAACACTTACAGCGACCTGTTCTTTGCGCTGCAGGTTGAACTGCCCCCAAATCAAGGATGTTGTGTTTTATAGGGCGACTCAGAGTCGCTCAGCGTTGAAAACAATCATCACTTCTCCATAGGCCATAAGAATGTTAAAATTCCTTCCTCCTCCCATTCTGCAGATGAGCAAAGTAGGCACTGCTACTGAAATTACTGCATATGAAATTTCACCATCTAACCACTATTTCCTGTTCTCCCACTTGCGCACGCACTTGGCCTGATTTGAATTTTTCTAGTGGCCAGTGTTTTTACTTTGAATAATGCAAGTCCCAGCTCCACTGTCTTGATTTTCCAGCGTTGATTCTCAACCATAAAAGATCATTTTTGTGTATCACCATTAACCCACTTCATTGCTTTCCCTTGCCTTCCAATCTTAAGCAAATTCTTTTGTGTATTCTTTCTCTTGAACAACTGTATATATAAATCTTTGTTATTTGACTTGTAAGTTTTATATACTGTCCATCCTTTCTTTCCCAAGTCAAGCCTCATCAGTTCTGCACTCTCTTCTGGCACACTTAACAGTTACTGACTTGCCCACCCCCACAACTGTTTCTCTTCAAGTTCTCAGAGTTCACACAGCTCAGAGGCATCACAAGGAGATTGCAGGGGTCCTTTTTTTTTCCTTCTGGGACAGAGGATGCCGTTTTAATCTACAGACTCAAGCATTCTTTTATTTAAAGAAAGATTTCTCTGTATATGCACCAATTTCCCGAGCTGAATGTAATTATGTATCACAAATACATCATAATATAAAGAATAATTTTGGGGAAAGAATTTTAAAAACCTTCTCAAAACATTTGACCTAGGGGCTAGAGGAATGACACAGCGGTTAAAGCACTTGCCTAGCAAGTGGCAACACTCTGAGTTTGATTTCCCAGCACCACATAAACTGAGCATGGTGACACATGCCTGTAATCCCAGCACTCGGGAGGCTGAATGTCTTGGTTACTTTTCATTGCTGTGACTCAATACCCGACACCCACAAACTTAGGAAAGGAAAAGTTTACTTAAGCCCACAGTCTCGAAGGTCACAGTCCATTCAGGGGTGGCCGGCAACAATCGAAGTACATGGCAGAGAGAGAGGTGGAGGCAGCTTCCCCGGACAAACAGGAAGGCAAACTGAGGCTCGTTGAGGCTAGTCCCAGTCCTCCAGGAAGGCAGGTGCGGCTTATGTATCCTTTCAGGTCTCCGCCCAGTAGCCAGTCCCTCCTGCATCCAGGTGTGGCCACTACACACCGTTAATCCTGACTTAACTGCAATCCACCCCTCCACGCCAGACCCCAATCCACCAGCATCATATGGTTCCATTAAAATGCATGAGACTTTTGGGGGACACTCCAGATCCTAACCACAACACTGAATCAAGAGGATTGCCTTGAATTCAAGGCTAGCCTGTACTACATAGTGAGTTTACAACCAGCCTGAACTACAGAGTGAAACCCTGTCTCAAAAAAAAAATAAAAATGACCTAGAGCTGAATGTAATACTATAGCTGTGCTGAGCCCACTGCAGAATATGGCTGTCTATCTGGAACAGCCTGCTTGTGTTGATTCAGATGAAATTTCACTAAAATATTAGTATCCAAGGGAAAAAATAAAGTTTCTTTATGACTAGAATTTTTCTATTTGTTTCTATTTTGTATATATATATATATATATATATATATATATATATATACATATATATGTATATATATGTATATATATGTATATGTATATATACATATATATACATATATATATGAATTCCTAATCCTATAATATATTAAAGACATAGTGTTTGGGGAAATCAATGCCCATCAATGCCCCACTTCCTAGGAGTCCTTGGCCCCTCCTTCTACCCCGTCACATGTGTTGGGGCCTTTACATGCCATTGTTTTGTACATTTCATAAGAGAGACAGCTGTCTATATTCAGTTTTTTGTGTTTGGTCCATTTCACTGAGCACTGTTGACTCAAGGTGGCCCCATTTGATTCAAATGGTTCCCATCTGTCTTTCTTCCAGACCTTTGGTATATTACACTGCAAAGTAATATTCCTTAGATTTTCATTTTCAAAAATCTTTTTTTGCACAAGCTTTCCATTTCTTATTTAACTTTATCATTTCTGCCTCTTTTCCTCCATTATCATTGCTTTTCTCCACAGGCATATATTGTGTTACATTTAATTTACATAGACTTCCAGTAAGTGTTCCATGTACTTATATATGTATGCATTCTTAAATCCATTTATAATGATTTATGGCATGCATACTGTTCACCTACGTAAGTGATCCTGAAAAAAATTTCCAATCCCACCATTCCTGCGATGCTATCTGTACGCCTGGTGTCTCCCCACTTAGGCGAATCCTCTTTTGTCATTTCGGACTACTTTCATATACTTACTCAAAGTTTTCCCTGACATGTGTAACTAGAAGTGGGCCAAAAATATCCACATTGTTGACATTATTTACATTTTGTAATATCTGCATGACCAGTTAAGAGCTTCATCAGTGTTTGAAAATTTCTTATTCTTCATATTTCACTAGAACTTAATATTAATCCATGTTCTCATGTTTGCGACCTGTGTGGGCCCAAAGCCACTTCTTACTCTTGCTGTTTTCTGTGGTAATCATTTCCTAGGAAAGCCAAACATTTCCTTCTATGCTTATTAACCAGTTTTCTCCTTCTAAAAAAACATCATTTTATGCTATTTTTCCATTTCCGATCCTTTCCTTTCTTAGTCTTAATAGTTTAGATATTGATGGTGTTGTGTTGGACATGGCAAATATCTTCATCTAAGCCATCATTCAAGCATTTATTTATGTATATTTTTGTCCTTTATACAATACAAATCTTTCTTTTTAGTAAAATGAAATCCAATTATTACTTGTAGTTTTTATTTTGATCTCTTAAAAAAATTCCTACTTGACTAGAAATAATGGCAAAGGCTGGAGCTCTCCCAGGGAAGAAGCCATATATAACAACTTCCTTTCTTCCTTCCTTTTTTATTTCCTAGTCCCTGCAAATTGACATATTCCTTTAAATGGTCATACTACTTGAAAGTCACAAGACTATATACTACTTGGATTATAATTTCATCTTTCATATTTAGAGACTCATTGACTTGGAGCTCACCTCTACACACAAAGTTAAATGGAATTTGACATTGTTCCCTCCGAATTACCAACTTTCCAAGTGCCTTTAACAAATAAAACCACGAATTTTATTGCCTCTACTGCCAAAAACAAGCCCCTCAAACATAAGCATGGGTTTTCCTCCCTAGTCTGTTATATTCTTGGTTGGCTTCCACAGAGAGCCGTCTTTACCATGATTACAGCTTTACGGATTGGCCTACACACCATCTCCTTGCTCCAATTTCTTCAAACTTTCTAACGTTTTCTAGACTTTGCAGACCAGAATCAGTTTCCCAAATGCCCAGAAACATCTTCTGGGACTTTAGTTTAAATTGATTTGAATATACAGACTAATTTGAAAATTTTTAACATTTTTATCACTACTAATTTTTCTACATGCACACACAAGAAATTCAGTAAACACCCAAATAAGGCAAATACAAACAAAACCATGATTAGGTACATATGGGCAAACTTCTGGCAACCAAAGGTAATGAAAAACCCTTAATATTGCCAGAGAAAACCAACACATGGTGTACAGGGAGCAATGCCGGAATGATTACTGATTTCTCCTCGTAAACTAAGGAAGACGGAATAACAAAGCAAAGCAAAACCATCAGAACAACATCCAATGAAAGGACCTTCCAAGAGCAAAGGTAAAATACAGACATTAAAAGAGAAGGCCAAGGCTAAAGATCTACTGACTGGAGAAGAGGAGGAGGAGAAAGAAAAGGAAGAGGGAAAAGAACAGAAAAAGAAAAATGTTACTTGAGAATAAATGAAACAATACCAGAGGGAAGCTCGAATTTTCAAGAAGGAATGAAGAAAAAAATTTAGGTAAATACAGAATGGTTATTTTTAACTATTTTCTTGAAGTATATGGCCATTTAAAGCAAAAAAATATATAATATTGTTTTGTGAGATTTGAAATGTATTAATTTAAATCATGAGACAATTATAACACAAATAACAAGGGAATGGTAAATACTTCCATAAGGTTGGAAGGTCTCTACATTTCACAAACTGTGCAACTCTGAGTAGCTTATGAAAAGTTAAGAAGACATATTTCTAGATGGCCACTTAATACAAATAGATATTTTAATTAAACAGAATAAATGAAAAATCTAATAAATACTCAAAAATCCAAAAGAAGACACAAAAGAGGAGCAAAAGGAAAAAAAGATAAATAGTAAAATATAAGTAATGACATATTCTCGTTCCATTTTAAGTTCTAAGATCAAAAGGCAGAGATGTTTTGTCAAGAACAGAGAAAAAATGCGATCAAACTATATTCTGTATTGACAAAGACTCTAAAAAATAAAGACCCAAACAGGTTAAATGTTGTGGATAGGGTGATAGTGAATTCTACATGTCAATGTTATGGGGTAAAGGAATGTATACCCAAGTAGCTAGTTAAGCATTATTTCAAGGCATCCTGTGCCAATGTTTCTGGAAAGCTACCCACTTTCACAGGAATAGGCAGGTATTATTATTCAGTCTGTTGGGGAATAGAACAGAACAAAAGAAAAGAGGAAAGGTAAATTTGCCATCTCTTCTGAACTGGGACACGAATCTTCTCCTGCACTTGAATGTCACAGCTCCAAGTTCTCAGGCCAAGGACTCACAACCTCACTCTGGCTCTTATGTCCTCAACCTTGGCCTCAGCTACATCATCGGCCTCCCTGGGTCTCCGGCTTGTAAACAGCTTATCATGAGATTTCTTGGCTGCCACCATCAAGTGAGCCAATTCCCATATTGAATCTCTTATCTACCTCTCTCTACCTATCTCTCTACCTATCTGTCTGTCTCCTTCCCTTCCTCCTTCCCTCTTATTGGTGCTGTTTCTCTGAAGAACTCTGAGCAATACAGATAGAAAAAGAATACTACCAAAACAGTAGACATATATGAAGAGTGTCTATATTAACATCAGGGAAAATATACTCCAAGACAAAAAGCAGTAGCAGATATAAAGAGACAGATTATAATGATAAAAAGTTCTGCTCTTGAGAGGACAGCAATCATAAATGTGCACGTTCATAGAGCAGTACATGAAATGCATTGAAGCATATTTGGCAGAAGTAAAAGACAGACAATTCCATAACACGAATTAAAGATTATAAACTCTTCCGCTAAATGGTAGAACAACTAGACAAAATGTAGATACACACTGTAGAATATGGTCTTTTGAAGGGCACATAGTGCATTCAAAAAAAAAGTCATATGCAGGGACACAAAACAAGACTAGACTTAAATAGTTCAAGGTCACACAAAAAGTTTTATGAGCACAGCATGATATATATGTGTGTGTATGTGTGTGTGTGCGTATGTGTGTGTGTGTGTATGTGTGATTATGAAAACCTTATATAGTTCAAAATTCAGCAGCACACTTAATCTACAAATCAGAGGAGTCCAAATAAAAATCAGAAAATATTTCTAGACAATTCAAAGTAAAACTCCATCAAAACTTTTGAGATGCCACCGAAAAGTGTTTAGAAAGCAAATTCAGCTTTTAGCCTTACCTTTGGCTTTAAATACTTATGCTAAAAGAAAACAATGAAGACATGAGCATAAATCACTGAAACATTAAAGACACAGAAAAAATGAAAATAATCAAAAAGTTGATTCTCTGAAAAAGAACAAAATTGACATGTTATCAATTAAGCAAAAAGGCAATAGAAATGATCAACATTAACAATAAAAAGTTATCAATACAGATGCTATAAAATTATTATTTCTGAAAACTTTGTACTCTACAATGGTTAGTTCTGGGTATGGACTCGATTGGCTTGAAGGGTGACGTGGCGGCTGGTAATGAAGCACTGTCTTGGGGGAAGCATGGCCTACAAGATGCAGGGAGGAGTGGGAAGACCCCTTATCATGTGTGGGCATCATCCATGCTGCTGGGGCACCAAGAGAAAAAGAAAAGGCAGAGAGAAGGGGACTCAGGTGCTCCCCACCCCTCTCCAGTAGTCCGCTTGTCTCCTCCTGCCTCTGAACATCGGGATTCCAGGTTCTTTGGTCTTCAGACTCTAGAAAGGGCTCTTAGGACTTTGGCTTCAAATTAAGGGTTGTGCTCCTGGCTTTCCTGGTTCTAAGACTTGGACTAAACTGTGCTTCCAACTTCTCTGGTTCTCTACCTTGCGGATGACCACTGTAGGATTTCTCAGCCTCCATGATCTTGTGAGCCAATTCTAAGTAAATTCCCTCATATATACCCTACTGGATCTGCCTCTCTGAAGAATGCTAATGCAGCCACCCAACATGAAAACTTAAATGAAGCCAGGCCCAGTCACAAAGGCTTACCATCTCAGTACTTTGGGAGATCGAGGCAGGAGGATCATAAATTTGAGCCCTGCCTGGGCTACTTAGAGAATTAGCATGATCCTGTCTCCAAATCAAATAATAAAAGCGGGAATGCCTTGAGTTCGTCTCAAGTACCAAAAAATAAATAAAAATAAAAACAGGAAATTTGAAAGAAATTTTTAAATTTCCTTCAAAAATGCCTCCTTCAAAAATTGACACAAGACAAAAATGTTGAATGATCCTCTATTTATTTAAGAAAATACATTTGTTATAAAAAAAATCTTCCACAAGGGAATGAGGGCATACCCTCATAGTTAAAGCACTTCTCTACCAAGTGTAAGGCCACAGGTTCGATTCCCCAACACCACATAAACTGGGCATGGTAGCACATGCCTGTAATCCCAGCACTCAGGAGGCTAAAGCAAGAGGATTGCCTTAAATCTGAGGTCAGCCAGGGTTATACAGTGAGTGAGGACCAGGCTGGACTACACATTGAGATCCTGTCTCAGAAAAAAGAAAAAATTCCTTTCTACAAAGAACTTCAGACTCAGACTGTTTAGCTATGAATTCTAAAATTCTAAACCAATCTTATACAAACTCTTTCAGAAAACACACAAGGGATATTTCTCTACTCATCATATAAGATCATTCCAAAATCTCAAGAAGATTTTATGAAATAAAAAATAAAACTTATAGACCAATATCTTTCATAAAAATAGATATAAATTAAATATACTCAAGAAAATTAGCCAAGTAGCTCCAGCATTATGAGCAAGCAGGGCTAATCTCATCATTGTGCGTCTGCTTTAGCTTTTGAGAATCAATAGAGTCCTTTATATTAACAGACCAAATTGAAAGCTATATGACTATTTTAATAGACACAGAAAAAACATTTGTCCAAAAGGTCCATTTTTCAAGACTAGGAGGAAACTTCTTCAATCTAATGAATCTTTAAAGAGCTTATGGCTAATATCAGAATTGATGGTGAGATATGGAAAGGAAAACATGAATTAAATTTTATGTCTGAGGGCATGTATTTTTTTCAGGATCCAGAAAGCAGTAATCATGAAAGAAAAATTAACAAACAACCTAGGATCAAAACTAAAACCTTATACTCCTAAAAAGACACATTAAGAAAAATAAATGAGATTTGTAGGCAGAAAACAATATCTAAAACCCTTTAACAAATACAAGACTTGGGGGACTGAGGGCACATCTCAGTGGTTAGAACACGAGTCTAGCAAGTTCAAGAGCTTAAGTATAATCCTCCAGCACCACATAAAAGCTGGGCCCGGTGGCATACACCTACAATACCAGAACCCAGGAGGCTGAAGCAGAAAGATTGCTAAGAGTCTGAGGCCACCCTGGGCTACAGAGTGAGTTCAGGGCCAGCCTGAACTACAGAATGAGACCCTGTCTCAAAAACAAAAACGACTTACATGCAAGAAATGTAAAATTTCCTACTACTTCAAAATAAGATAAATACCTAAATTTTTAAATTGATAAATTTTGAGCAGATACTTTAGAAAATATGCGGAGGTAACCAAAATGTGTGTTTAAGAAAAAAAAAGTACGTCCACAGTCATCAAAGAAATGCAAATTAAAATCAAATAAGATAGCACTAGATACCCACCAGAATAGCTAAAAATTAATAATATTAAATTAAATTAATAATACTAAAATTAAATAGTGGTGAAAATAAACTAAGAAACAACTGAAAGTCTCATACACAGAGGGTGGGAAAGTTAAACCATACAACTACCTTGTAAAACGGACTGACAGTTGCTGACAAAACTAAACATACTCATACTTTATGACCCAACAAGTTCACTCCTAGGTATATATCCCCAAAGAAATGAAAGCAAGCATGTTGAAAGCATTATTATTTATACAGTCCAAATCTGGAAAGACTCTATATGTCAATGAATAAACAAATGATAGTATATTCACACAATGGAATACTACTCAGTATTTTTTTAAAGACATCTAATGCACACAATAATTTGAATAAATCTCAAGAACACAACATATAAAAATATTGTAGGAGTCCATTCACATGAATTTCTATAGTTGAAAGCCTAATCTATGATGGTACTTTTAAACTGGATATTTAAGGATAAGAATTAACTAAGAAGATGTATTGGTTGGATTTCCATTACTATAACAATATCTGAGTTATTCAACTCACAAAGACAAAAGACTTGTTTTGGCTCATAATTTTGGAGATTTCAGTCCATGATCAAATAGTTCACTGCTTTACACCTACAGTGAGTAGCTCATCATGGCATGTGGTGAAGCAAGTGTCCACCTCATGTGCAAAGAAGCAAAAGAGGAAGAGAAAAGATTCATGTCCCAGTAATCTAAGAACACCCCACCCCCACTGATTTAAAACCCTTCCAGTCAGAGCCATCTCCTAAAGTTTCCATCATACCCAATAGCACAAAGCTGGTGACCAAGCCTTTAATTCATGGACCTTTGAAAAATACTTAAAATCTAAACTGTAGCATAAGATAGACGTCTTAGTTATTTTCTCATTGTTGGGACAGAACACCTGACACCAACAACTTCAGGGAGGAAAGATTTATTTTAGCTCACAGTTTCAGGAGGTCACAGTCCATTCATGGGTGGGTGGCTGGCAAATGGTAGAACCATACGGCAGGGCCAGAGCCAGAGCCAAGCCCCTCATAGCACGGCAGAACAGAGAGGAAAGGCGGAACCAGCACACACCCCTCAGGCCAAGCTCCACACATCCACCCCTTCCACCCACGCCCCATCTCCCAACAATACACAGTATCCACAGGTACATGAGGCTTTTGGAGGACACTCCAGATCCAAACTACAACAATGGGTAAGGAATTTTCTGATGAGAATAGTACTCTCTTTGGAAAAGAAAAAATGTGTGGGCATTTTTCAAAAGTCAAGAGTGCATCTTTGTAATTGCATGTGCAATGTTTCATGAAAATTATGATAATATTCAGGACACTTGTGTCTGTATTATCTGATATGAGTCATATTTGATCTATAATACTTTTGTAATGAAGATTTCAAAATTGAACTGTAATGTTATGAAGTATTGCAAGACAAATATACAGATGTCTACACCTGACTAAGGAAAGGATGGAAAGAAAGACAGATGGATAGACATGGTAAAACCAGTTTAATAGAGTTTTAATGGGAGAATTTCATTTGTGAGAGTGTGGTCTTATATTGTAAAGTTTTGTCAACTTTATCATGTGCTTGGAACTTTTCAAAGTAAAAACATTGAATATTTTATGAAGCACATATATTTTGTGGAGATTAATGTATCAGAATGCATGTGTTTATACCCTAGTATGCATGCACCTTTGGCTATGTTCTCTACTGCTGTCTTGATCCAGTTACATAGAGTCATGGAGTAGTGTCATATAGCTATCAGTTGATTCAATATTGTAAATGATAAGGATGCTGGTGAATCCATAGCCCAGTATCACCCAGTGTCCCCAACTGGAAAATCTAAAATAGTATTTTGCTGATTGGTAGCAGGAAAAGCTTTCATTCAGTGTCTGGTTTATATTTATGTAGATAGCCTAAGTATTTTAACTAACTATTTTTTGCAGGAAGCTCAAAGCCAAGTTTGTAGCACAGTTCTACAAAGTGACCCTTAGATACTTCCTGAAATCATAAAACCTCCCTGTCTTTCTTTTCCCTTCCTCACTGTCTTAGTTACTTTTTCATTGCTATGACAAAATACCCAACATTCAAAAGTGAGGAGAGAAAAAGTTTATTTTAGCTCACAGTTTCAGAATGTCACAGTCCATTCACGGATGGGCAGCAACACTGGAAACACGTGGTGGAGGCAGAATGGAAGCAGCCTCACGGCATTGCAGACAAGAAGCCAAGTCCCCAGAAGCAAGGAAGAAAGTAACAAATACCCTACCAGGTCCTGTCCCGGTGATCAGCCTCTTCCGGGTGCAGCCTCAGTGTTCTGCCTCTTCCAGGTTTAAGCCCCTAACCCACCACACACCTGTAATCTATAATCTACCACATATCTGTCTTCCACCACACACCTATAGTCCATCACACACACATGATCAACCCGTCCGGACCAGGCACACAGTGCCTAACAGTGCATGGTTCCATAGGCAATCCATAACAACTAAATAGAATGTGATCTGGGGGGTGATCTGGCCGCAATATCTGTCACCCCATTGATCACCAGGGTTGATTCAGCTGATCTGGCTGGCTAAGTGGGTGTGCCCTTCCTCCCTCACCACTCCATGGGCATCCATCCTGAAGCTGCAGTGAAAGAGGACGACCTTCCCCACTAGAGAAGGACTGTTCCAAGGTCAAGGGTATACGAGTAGTTGTGCTCTCCTGCTAGAACCTCCAAGCAAGCTCTCAAGGTCTGTAACATTTAAATGCATGAGACTTTTGTGAGACCTTCCAGATTCAAACCACAATACCCACATTTTTATCTGTAGTGTTTTTTTTTTATTCTAGAGTCTTATTTCCTTCTTTGCAATGGTTTACATCCCCTTTTTCTGTTATTTTTAACTCAAATTAGTACCTATGATAATATTTGTCATTAATGTTATTAATAAAATCCAGAACTTTGGAGGCTGAAACAGGAGGATTGCAAGTTTAATACCCACCTGGTCAACTTAACAAGAGCCTATCTCAAAACTTAAAAATAAATTTTTTAAAGAGACTGGAGATATAGCTCAGGGCAAAAGCCCTGGGTTAGTATCCAGTACCACAGAGAGAGAGAGAGAGAGAGAGAGAGAGAGAGAGAGAGAGAGAGAAGGATAGAGGGGAGGGAGACATAGAGAGAGAGAAACAGAAGATCATGTTCATTTTTTGTGTGTGCCAGTGATTAAACTCAGGGCCTTTGCAATGAGATATATTCCTGGGTTTGCTTACTCTTTCTTTCTTTCTTTCTTTCTTTCTTTCTTTCTTTCTTTTATCACGACAGAATTTCACTAAATCACTAAGTTGCCTAGTCTAGGCTTCAACTGAGCAATCATCCTACCTCTGACTACAAGGATTGCAGGTGTACATCACCCTCCCAGCCATGATCCACTTTATTTATCATCAGCAACCACTCTGTTCAACTATCTGTGGAACTTTAACACTATGTTCAAGTTTTTAAAACCATAAAAGTAAGTTCATGTAGCTCCTTTTGCCCTATTAAGTAATTAAAATAAATCAAATAGAAGATTTATTACAAGGAAAATAAGGAGAGAGAAAACAAGCAAAGAGCACACTAGAACTCCTACTTAGGAAATATGTGAAGTATTAATAGACTGTCACTTTTGCTGAATCCGTAGAACGTAACTAAATATATACTTATTTAAGTACCTGCACTCAGCATACCCTTAAATTCAATGGCTCTGTAGCAAATAAAGTATGAGCAGATTGAAGGCTTATGAATAATGAATATTAGTAATCATCATATGAGCTTTACCAAATAGTATTGTGAACAATTCTTGTAAGAAAGAAAGCAGCCACTTAACACTTTCCCTTCAGTATAATGAAGACACACAATATTTCTGTCACAAATGTTACATGGATTGTAGAATAATTGTAACATCAAAATCAAGACGTTAATAAACAGAAATCATATATAAGAGATTAATCATGATGCCAGAAAATAACCACTTCCTAAAAACAAATTCCCTCACTTAGCAAGAGCATTTTGAACGTCTATTATTCAGGCAATATTTCCTCACTTCAGGATACTGCAGAGGGACAGACACTTGCAAAGTACATAACACACTATTTTTCCTGTAAGGTTACTAAGTTTGGGTGAAGAGCCAAAACTCAGAACTGTGGAGCGCTAATGACAGAGGTAGGAAAGATGAACAGGGCCGACCGTGGGCTCTGTGCTTACACACCCGCCCCAGAGGTACTGCCTGCAGGGAGCCAGCTCCTAGGCGACATGCCCACAGCCAGGCGTGTCTTGGGATTTTTTTCAGAAGTCTTATGGCAGGCAGGCGTCCGGGTGAGTAACTCCAAACGGTTCCATAAACGCAGAGTGACTCACTGGAGTTTGGAAAATATCTGTAATTTTCAGAACTTATTTAAAAGTTAGCAAGAAGCTCTAAGTATCTCCCCTATTCCTGTCCACGGGTGAGGCAGGTATTTCAGTAGTCAGCACATGTTTTCCAGGATACTTGAACAAATTTCACCTACCTTATTCAACAGCTGTAAACAACACTGAAACTTTTGACAAGGTGACACTAAGTTCCTGTTCAAAATAAGCACAGACACTTAACCACAAAGGGAGAAAAGGCGGCTAAGGCAAACTAATCAACCGTGCACTACAAAGAAAGACCACTTCTCACACGGGCAGTCACACTTTTAAATGCCCTCATCACTTGGTGTCAGAAAGAAAATAAAAGCCAGAACGTACCAGAAAACACAGCAATTCTTTCATCTGCATATTGAAGAACCAAGTATATTATTTCTTTAAAATGGTTTAAAGTCTTACTTGTGAAAGCAGTTGGAAACTCAGCGCCAGCTGAATGGAAATGTAGTCTGACAACTTTGAAGAACTCGCATCTAAAACCTTGACACACACACAGCACATAAAAAAAGAAAAAACTTTCCACAAACTTTGAAGCCACGTGACTCCAACTTTAGTCCCTGTAGCAACTTCTCCTTTTCCCTTGTTTGTTCATATTCAAAACTTTCAAGGTAATGGATGCAGATTTATTTATTATAAGCAGGTGATTTGCATTTACTTGTTCTCCATGTAAGGCTGAACTGGAAAACTACGTAAGATCATTTCAAGAAAAATTAACATCTTTTCAATGACTTTCTTATTACTGTACACACTAGACTCTTTCATCTTACAGAGAGGCTAGGACTATTGAAATTGCGGTTCAGTGACATAAAAGACAAACAGAATACAAGAGGAAAAGGTAAGAAAGAAACGTTGGTTTCTGATACAGGGTCACCTTCTGCAGGGGTTGTAAAAGTCACCAGGAAAGCAAACAATTCCCTATCCCCCACAAAAAAAAACCCTAAAGATTCTTTTGTAAAGCACCGATTGGTCCAGTATTTGACATTTTTGTACTACTTTTAGTTATTTAGCAACTACTTAACAGGCATGAATTTAAATGTACTTACATGAATTTAAGTAGATCGGACCCAAATAAGCAAGGCAAAATCAGTATGTTTTTAGAAGTTAGCATTTTTGGATTAAAAAAATAAATATCCCAACAGTCAAGTATGTCTCTACATTCAAAATTTCTCAAATTAGTTTTAACCATAGCCTACTTAAATCAATTTAAATATTTCTTTCTCTCTTGCTTCCAGAAAGGGCCAATGTTGTTACATAGTCAAGTAAACAACTGAGAAAGAAAGCAAAAATCTTAAAAATTCCTTTTGTCCTGTGAAAGCTTAAGGCTTATGCCTGACAACAAACTTAAGTATGTAAGTAAAGCTTGTCTGCCTGAAATTGAAATTGATCATAATCTTAAAATCACACAAAAAATTTCATGAGGGAAAACAGTAAAAATGAATCTACCTTTTGCTTTTTTATTTTTTTTTAAACTTAGGATCAAACTTAGGGCCTTTGAACTGTGCTATATCCCCAACCCTTAATTATTTTTATTTTAAGACAAGGTCTTGCTAAGTCGTTAAATTATCCAGGCTGTGCTCAAATTTGAATGTGCTGAGATTACCCGCATTTGCTTCTGCTTTAAAGACTAGAATCTTTATTTTTAAACGTAGTCTCATTTCTGAGTGTTAAGGACAAAACTAAAGGGCACATCTTTATTGACATTTCTCATCAATTTACTGATCATTTATTTTTAAAAGAATCTAAGACTGATTTTTCCAGAACCATTATCAAAATTATATCAAACTTGTTTTTCAAAAACAGTTCTTAGGAACTCTAATTTAAATACAATAATAATAAGGAAATAAAGTAGGAGGTAATAAAACCTTACACCAATCATTTTTGTTTAGGGTGTCTCAGAATCCACGCCATTCAAGAGAGTCAGTGTCAACCATACTTAAAACATGCAATTTCTCACAAAACAGCAACAGAAAAATATCTATCACCAACTTCAATAATTTGGTGACAAGTTTTCATTTAAAAGCAGGATTTGTTTGCCCAAAATACAATGACATGTTTTCCTTTCTATTCAGTTATAATATTGATATCATCCTGTTTATGAAGTCTAGAATAGAATGCAAGTCATTATTAATGTTTCAAGCAGATGCTCATGGTTAGTTTTAGCATCAGCTTGGAACTAACCATAGAGAGTATTAATATCTGTATCCAAATATATTTGAAAAGCAAATACCCAGATTCTTGTTACCATAGAAATAAAGGAAACAATAACCAAAAAAAAAGTCTTTTTCAGAGGATCTGGGTTAGGCTTTTTCTCAAAAATGCCTTCATTTGCTCCAAGCAACAATCAAAAAAGGTAAAAAGTAAATAAATATGTGAAACTTTCAAGTTTAATTTTTATAGCACTTCTTGATAAGATTCAAATCAGTTCATGAAAAATTATAAATTCTAAAATGTGGTTTGAAACTCTGAAAGACACTCGAAATAGCTTTGAAATACATTAGGCTAGAATTGTTCAATGGGTCACTGAAGTGTTATTTTAGAGTCAAGAAACAATATTTAAGGTGTGCTACACTTCCAAGGTGTTTACCAGGAACCTACATGCATCAATAAAAACTAAGGGCAGGGGAAACCAAGCTGCAGTCAAATTAGCCACAGCAGTATTCTAGCAGTTACAAAAAGATTTGCATGCACAACTTTGCATTGGTCTATATGCACAGAGCTGTCCTTCCAATCACGTGGTTAAAAATGAGAATTCCCTCATAAGCAAGACAAAAAAATTTCAATCCAATGTCAAATGATTCTTCATCATGGACTCCCCTGAGCCCCTGCCCTGCTGAATTAAAGAATTCTAGACAGTGACTACTTTGCCAGAATCATTTTGAAATGGCCCAATCTTTAAGGAATATGGAAATTAAAATAATTACACCTAAGTAAATTTAAACAACTTTAATCCTAGCAGTCTGGTAGGTAGAGGCAGGAAGATCACAAGTTCAAGCCCAGCCTGAGAAACCTAGAGACTTAACAGGAGCCTGCCTTAAAATCAAAAACTGAAAGTGAAGGCCCTGAGTTACATCTTCAGTACAACAAAAAATAAATAAGTAAATAAAAATAACTTAAACTTGAACAGTGTTTCAGAGCTTCTAAATATACTGAAGATATTTTTTGACATATAGATGAATTTGGTAAAATTGTCACTGGCCCACTTGACTAGAAATCTATGACCTATTTCATGCTCTTTCCAAATTTATAATGCTAGGTATACCCAACATGTTACATTTTAAAAGCAGTAAAATTCTCTTGGAAGGGAAGGCCTTCAGAGAGTGCTTACACTCAACCTGTGGAAGGAGTGAGCAGGCACGTGAGCAAGTGAACACTTAGGATTGATTACATCAGGACAGAACGCAAAATTTATTTTCCTTATCTGAATGCTCCATGTTACCAAATTCAGGAACAACACTGAGAATAGTACTAAGCAAAATTGAAATGGCGTAAAAAGGATGGGGATGTAGCTCAGCTGTAGGGCACATTCTTAGCATAGAAGACGCCTTGGGTTCAATGTCCAGCACTCAGAAAGAAAAAGCAAAGAAGTCAGCACAAACATCAAAAAGCCAACAAATCCTACTTTGCTATGGACAAGCTAAATATTATGTGCATTTCTTCAACAAATGCTTCTGGTTAGGTTACTCTCACAGGACCTGACCTGAATTCCTATCCATCCCAAAGACAGATCTTTGAGAGTTGTAAATTGCTTAATATAAACGAAGAAGGAAGTAGTGAAATACAATAGAAGAAGTGGTCTGGTGCCGACGACAGTTTGGATAAGGTTGTTAGACCTCACTGCTTGTAGATGGTAGCATTTAAAATTTCTTTACTTGGTCCAATCGCACAAAGCCGCTTTTTGGTGATTTTTCATATTAATGTGCCACTCTTACCCATTATAAATTGATGTGGTTGATAATATCATGCACCCAAAATAAACATACCAGAAGTCTTCACCTTTCTTTTTTCCCTTTTCACTCTATAATGCATTTGCCAAATGGATGTAGTGGAACAGTGGGAGGCTGAGGCAGGAAGATCACAAGTTCAGGCCTCACCTAGGAAGCTAGCAACTTGGTCAGATCTTACATCAAAATACAAAATAAAATAAATTGGGCTGAGGATATAGTGTGAAGGCTCAATATGAAGACCTTGGGTTCAATTCCTAGTACCACAAAGGAAAAAAACCATTTGCCCATAAAATCCCACAAGTTTAATCCATGAAATCAGTTTCTCTCAAATTACGCTCCACCCTCCCTACTGCTTTGGGTCAAACCTCACAGCCTCTCACCAAGACTTTGCCAGAACCTCCTAATGAACCGGCCAACCTCCCAGTCCAACTCTTCTTCTCCTGGCACTTAGGTGATGTGGACATGTCACTCACCTGGAGAATAAGATCCACTTTTTGGGTGGAGGTGGTGGGAATACCAAAGATTCAACCTAAGGCCATTGTACTAAGCTTCATTTTCAGCCTATCTTCAGTTCCTGATTTTGAGACAAGGTGTCACTAAGTCACTAATTTGCCTGTGTTGGGCTTAAACTTTCAATCTTCTGACCTCAGCCTACCAGAGTACTGGGATTACAGGCCGGTACCATCAGGCATGGCTAAGATCCATAATTTTTAAACATTTGATAAATCTATTCCATAACCTGGATACAGTTTACCTTTCTAGGCACTTCTCTCACTATGTATCACCTATTCTGGCCCCGGTCATCACAATTAACCCACAGCTCGTTGATCCCAAACCCTTTATCCCTGTGCTGTGACTTGCCCTCCAAGGGCTCATGTGTTGGAAGCTTGGTTCCTAGGATGGCGTATTGGAAGCTATTACAAACCTTTGGGAGGGAGACCCTAGTGGGAGGTCCTCAGGGAAAATTGTGGTGAGCCTTAGAAGGTACTCAAGTATTTCTCACAAAGCCCTAGTTCATTCTCATAAGAGAATGGTTATAAAAGCCCAAGACTCTCTTGCTTCCAGCAGGGAGACGTGTTCATTTGTCCCACCATTGGTTCCTACCCACATGCTACTAATGCCATCACTATGACGTGACAGAGCAAGGAGAGCGTTGACGAGAAAGGGGCACAAACAGGCCTATACCCTTGAACCACCAAAACTGCCCGCCAAATAAACCTCTGTCCTATTAGCTTGCCTAGGGAATCTCACAAAGCTGACTAATACACCTTGCTTCTGTGTATGCTACTTAAAGACCTTACAAAGTAAAAAAAAAATTAAATTAAATTAAATTTAAATTGCTTAGTTCATATGCAAATATTTGCCTTTACATTAAAATAACAAAGCAAGGGGATTGGGGGACTGAATCAGCAGTTAAAATGCTTGCCTAGCAAACACTATTCCCTAGCACCAGGTAAACTGGGCCTGGTGGTGCAGGCCTGTAATCCCAGGACTCGGGAGGTGTGAGACAGGAGGATTGCCCTGAGTCCAAGGCTGACCTGGGCTCCATAGTGAATTCAGAACCAGCCTGGGCTATAGAGCAAGACCTTCTCTCAGAAAAATAAAGTAAAATAAAATAAAAATAAGAAGAAAAAAAAAATAAAGCAAATAACAATGAAAGTTATATCACACAATAAGTGTAACACAAATTATTTTTAAATAGCTTATAAAATCTAAACTGGATGGAGAGAAGTAGCGTCGTTTTTAGAATTTTTTTCTGTAATTTTGGTCCATAAAGCCTACTCTTCTTGCTTTCAGTGCTGAGGATCTGACCCAGGGCCACATGCACAGCTATCAAGGTCTCTACTAGACGACCACATCCCCAGACCCAAGCACTCCATCTGCCCTACACAGATTGTTTTCCGAGCAAAGAACAAGCTAAAACAGATTTAACTGCACTAAAATGATCGTAAACAGAAGAAAGAATATTTATAAACCAATCTTCAAGAGTAGGTCAACATGAGAGCAAACAATAGAGAGTAAAAGCATAGTATACAAAAATTCATAGTGTAGATTAATAAAAATATTTGTAGAAAAATATTCGGTCCCAACAATATGTAACAAATCCAGCATATGAAGGTTTCTGGGTAGATATGAAACACATCATTGAAAAATATTTTTCTTTCTGTTTATTCTCTTTACTTCAATATTCTTTCCCCTAGGAAGCTGACAAAACTTAAGTAATATTAGGCAAGTTGTCAAACTGTCTCTTCATTACTTTCATTTCATAAAGAAATTAGATGTCTATAATCTTAATCAACTAACTGAATGTAGATATGTCCAAAAACAATTTTCAGTAATAATTGCTGCCAGTTTATCAACTTACAATCATGAGATAACATTATCAGGTCATATTTGTCCAGATTAGGTGATATTATCAACATTAGATAATTTCCAAAAGGAATTAAGCTCTAGTAATAAGTTTGAAGTTTTCATTATTCGGGTTCTTCTTTACATTTAGATCAATTTCAAATCACACTTCAGCATATATTAAATGAAAGCAGAAACTGGCGACTCATTTGACCAAGCTGCCCGCCTGCTTCCTCCAGGGGGTCTGCAGGGACACATGATCTCCGCGAGATCACTAGGCTAAGTTCTGGGGTCCTTTATCAACTGCCTGTAGAAACTTTAACATGCATTATCACTGAAAGTGGAATTTTAAATTTGCCATGCAGAGTACAGAAAAGTATCACTTACATGTTTCATTATACCTGTATCAGTTTATAAAGTCATGGACTGATAAATTATATTTTAAGAAAAGGTTTGGGCTGGGGGGTTGAGGAGCTCTGTGGTAAGATGGTGCCTGGAATGCTCAGTCCTGGGTATGGTCGTTAAGAGAACAGAAAAAGAAGGGGGAAAATGGACTTCTTCGTACTTTATGCACACTTTAAAAATTAGACAAAACCATTCGCAAACTATCCTACCACTATTCTTTAATGTAGTAGCTCACACTCTGCTCAATTTTGCAGATTTTTCTTAACCTTTCCATTTAAAAGTGGTTATTTTCCTTGAAGATAAAAACAGAAAAAAGAAAAAAAGAAGTTTCTTGTTTCTCCAGAAACAGCTGAACACTTAGTCATTTGCCTAAGAAGCCACTGCACTGCAAAACAAAGGAAAACTTAGGAGAGACAGATGGCTTCATTTACTTAGGTAAAGTTCAGATCTAAAGAGCTTGCCGGACTTGTAAAACAGCATTGTCCACATAAGACTGCTGGCGGGGCAGATCAGACACTGCGAGGTGTACACTGAGAAGGTGGCCCGCATCTCAGCTCTCCGCTGTCGCCCTGCCAAAGCCCTCGCGATCTCTCCTGCACTGAAAGAACTGAACTCAAACCATTGTACTAGGCAGAAGGGGTCACCTGAGCGCATCGCCTCCTGTTCTTATGAAAAACCTCAAAATTCTGCCTGTCAACGAAAGGTCCTTTAATTTGTCTCCTGCTCTCTCCCGGAGTTCCCTAACAACTTGGCATTGTTTTTCAAGAAGGGGAATCTGCTGCTGGGGACACAGGGCAGGGCGAGACTGACTGCCCCCGTAAGGCGCGCTGGGGTGGGGTGGGGCCGGGCGGGATGTGATTGATGTACGATAATTATTTCAGACTGAGGGCACCTGGCCAAAACAACCCAACCTAAGTGAGAAAAGACTTTCCAAAGAGCTGACTCTGGTCCTACATTCAGGAACTGGAACAAAAGATTAATATGCGCACGTGGCGCTGCCCGCGTGCCCACAGCCCAAGTTTCCCCAGGTGTGCTCAGGAAGCTGCCTTTCCTCCCGTGTTCTCCAGGCTCTGGTGCTTCCTCGCTCTACCTTTCAAGTGGCGGAGTAAACCGGCCTCAAGGAACAAACCTTCCTTCTCTTTTACAATAGCCATTTCTTTAATTATATTTATTTAATAGATATACATTGTGGCTAATTACTTACGTAGCTTTTATGTCCATTTCTAACTATGCCTTTGTTGAAGGTGAATAATGACAAGTCTTTTTTGGCTACGCTGCATGCTGCATTGACTTTTACTCACAATGTTACATTCAGGCAGTGCTCCAGACCAAAAATGGTTCAGAAATCCCACCCTACCACGTGGTAGTGGCATAAGGAAGTGACGTAAGAAAATGAATGGGGTGTGGAGTCAGTCTATTGGTTGCCGTTCCTGGCTGTCTTCTTTGAGAGCGATTTGAACAGCCAGCCACTAGTGATTGGCTGAGACTCGGCACTACAACTGTAGGTTTATACAGGTTTGTTTGTACATCAAGGTAGGTTGCAGTTCGCTATGGCTGAAGAAACCTTCAGTCCAACCTTAACATAAACAAGATACAGATTTAGTTCAAACAATTCATCTTAACTCCCAAAACAATGATTAAAAATTATGGTACTTTATGGGAGATTCTTAGACTTATATTTTGAAACACTTGTAGATTCACAGCAAAGTAGAGGAAAAGGTACAGAGATTTCCCATTGCATTTCTGGCCCTGCACATGCTCAGCCTCTTTCATTGTCAACACCCCTCATTAAAATAAGACATTTGTAAGCGGAGGAACAAATATTAACCCTGAATCTATAGTTTACATTAGGGCTTATATGTGCTACATGCCATGAATTTAGACAAATGAAGAATGAGATGTATAAACCGTTACAGTATCACACAGGCCAGTTTTGCTGCCATAAACATCTTGTGTTCTGCCTGTTCCCCATTTCTCCTTTTTTTTTTTAACCATCCTGCCTGGGTGGGATTCTGACTTAGAGGCAGTCATAATCCCATCTCCCTCTTAAACCTCAGGAGCTACTACTCTTTTTACTTCCTCCATAGTTTCACTTTTTCTACAGTATCATGTAGTTGGAATCATAGCCTATCTGACCTTTTCAGATTGTTGACTTTTACCTAGTAATGGGTGAAGTTTCCTGTGTTTTTGTTTTGTTTTTTTTTCATGGCTTGGTATCGATATCTTTTCAGTACCAAATAACAAATAATATTCTAGTGTCTGGATGTACCAGTTTTCTGTCTCCCAACTAAAGAACATCTTGCTTGCTTCCAAGTATTAGCAATTATGAATAAAATGCTATAAACATTCATGTGCAGATATTTGCATGGACAAATTTTCAGCCTGTTTGTGTAAATATCTGTGAAACAATTGCTGGATTATATGGCGAGGATATATTTACTTTGACAGGAAACAGACAAACTGTCTTCCAAAGTGGCCATGCCCTTTTGTGCCCCCAACGAGTGGAAGGAGTGATCCTGTTATTCCACATCCTCACCAGAATTTAGTGTTTGATTAGGAAAGTAGCAGTATGCCATTGTTACTTTTAATTGGCACTTCCTTGATGGCATGACATAGAGCCCCTTATATAAATACTCGATTGGCTTGCGTTGATCAGTTCATCCTGTGTAACAGGTATCTTGACCTTCATAGAGGAAAAAAGAGAACAGAGAAGGAACACGTCCTGCTTCACTTTGCACAATTGGTTAGTGATAGAGAATGACCCACAGTAACTCTGAGAAACCAACTGACTCACATCATGTTTGTTCATCAAACCTCCTGTGTACAGTAATATCCACTATTACAACTTGGTTCCTCACCTAGTGCATCAGAAAACTCTAGCAGAACTGCCTTTGAAATGGCTACAAAATTCAAACTCTTTTTTACCATCTTCTCTGCCACCAGCTAGGCCCAGAAGTTGAGGCCTCACACTGGTAAGGCAAAAAGACTCCTACCTGTCCCTTGCTTGGTTCCCTGCAATCCTTTCTTACATACCTGCCACAGAATCTTATTAAAACAGAGACCCAACCCTGACATCCTTCTGTGAAAGACCCTTCTGGGCTCCATTTTGCTTTCAAGATCCAGTCCCAAGTCTTCACTGTGGCCCAGAGGGCTCCATCTGTCTGCTGTCTGTCACTCTTGCCCTTCCCTCTCCAAACTCTTCCCTCCTTTCTTCAGCTCTGGTCAGACCCTCCAGGCTGCTCCTGAAACAAGTTAGCTGGCTTCACCTCAGAAGCTCTGCAGGCCCTGCCCTTCCTGCTTACAAGGCTCCACTACACACCTGTGGGATGCGTTCCCTTCTTTATCAGTCCCCAGCTCATCTGTCACCTTGACCCAGAAGCTACCCGCCAGCACCAGGAAGAACAGGCATCCTCAAGGATGAACTTTTATCTCTCTTCACAGCAGTGCATCATCACCTACACATTAGACATTTGCGTGTTTGCTGTCTGTTTCTTCAGTGAAACTGAGCTTTGAAACAGCACCCATTGCATCTGCTCTGTCTGCTGCCCCATTTCCAGTGCCTAGAATGTACTTGGTACAGGATAGGCCCCCAATTAAAATTGACCGGTTGAATGACTGAATCCATATTTCGAACCTCAGAGCAACCTCAGGACTTAGTACCTACTCTAGGCCCCCAGTACCCAAAGTGCAGCATGTCACCGTGATGCTTACCCCATCTGGAGATCCTTGCTTCACAGTTTCTGTGGGACCTGGTTAAGTGGTGTGTGATCAAGTAAATCTGGGGACCACTGGCTTAAATGTATTTAGGGAGATGTATGGACTGCAGGGTTTTGTAGCAATTTTAATTCACTAACTCTGTGTATATCATATACAGGAGAAGAACATTATATACAGCAAGTTCCAAAATGGACTAACCAGAGAACTCTTCAGACACAAGCCACTAATAATAACAGTGCAATCTGCAGAATGCAATTCTGGCTTCTCCTATATCTCAGTGGTTAAGTAGTACTAAGAAAACTAATTATTTATGAGGTATTTTTGTTTATATTTTCACAAGAATTTTTCAAAGATTATGCTAAATTCCATTGGTAATAATGATTCCATAGCTAGTGCTAGCTGAAGCTTTGAAGAAGTGGCCTGGCCACTGATGTGGAGAAATATGGTATTGCTGGCTGTGTGTCTCAAGGCTACTCCTCAGCCTCTGTGCACCACTCCATTGATAGGATTCCCCATCCTCAGTCTGCTTTCCATTCTGAGGTCTTAGTGCCTACTCTTTGGGACAGACAGGGGAACTATCTGGTTGTCAGACTATATATGGCCCCTGAAATAATTTGATCCACTCAACCCAACACAAACATAACATTAAGAGAGAGTTCCTAAAATATTTTACCAAAATCTCCAGGCTAATTTTGAAGTAGATAATCTTTAATAGGTTCTGAATTATATTATAAAAAATTTCCTCCTGACTGCTTCAGGACCCCCAGCTCCTCTGGAGACTCCTAGAAGACACCGCCCATTAGATATCCATAATATCATCAAAATCCCCTCCTTTGATCTCTAAGTCTCCGGCTTCTGGGAAGTGCTGCACCTACCCAATTAACATTCATAACTAATATCTGATCAGAATTCTTTTCCTCATAGGTCATTTGAGCATTTTTCTTAGCATGTTTTAACGTCTTATCAGAAAGGACTCCATAGTGTAACTTTCTAGGCTCATTGGTAAGATGGGAGGAAAATACTTGGAGACAGAAGGAAGAGTTCAGGAGATTCTGCATATCTTGAGACATGGGTTCCAGGATCCCTGCAGATACCAGAATCTGCAGATGTTCAAGTCTTTTATATAGAATGAAACATTTGTCAATAACATATGCACGTACATTAAACAGATACTTTAAATATCTTTAGATAACTCATAATACTAGTACAATATAAATGCTATATAAATTGTTATGATATATTGTTTAAGGAATGTTGACAAGAAAACACTATATGCATGTTCAGTACAGACATTAATTTCTTCTCAATATTTTCCATCTGAGAATGATTAATTCTTCAGATACTGAATCCCTCGATACAGAGGGCATTTTGTATTTCTTCTAAACACCTAACACTTGACCGCCTATGCTCCTGCTTGTAGCTACACTCAGCCTTTGCTATTAAAGTCTCTCTACACCTCACAAGAATCCTCTGTAAAAATATATCTATTTTTCAAAAAGGGATACTGAGGGGCCAAGGATGTAGCTCAGTGGTGCAGTGCCTGCCTGGTACACACAGGGCCCTGGGTTCAATCCCTGGTTCCAAATCCAAAAAAAAAAAAAAAACACAAAAAAAATGATACTGAGGAATGGAGACAACTTGCTGAAGGTCACACAGTCAGCAGGGAGTTCTGAACTCCTCATCTCACTCAAAGCCTGCTCAGTCTCCCAAAGACATCCACATCCCTCCAAGTTGGAGTCCACCAGTGTGAGAGTTCTTGCCATGTATGAGGCATGAGGTGCTTCATTGTGTGGTGTGATTCCTCAAAGAACAACAATGGTAACCAGTAAGTAAAGACAGCACCCTCCTAACACAATCATTTCCATGTCATTATGAGGGAACAGAGACAACAAGTGATTAAAAGGACAGTCACGAGGCACATGACAACATCCTCACAGCCTCACTGGATGCAGCCTCTGGGAAACATGCTCTGCGTATTTTCTCAGCTAAACATGATAGATAAGTGGATGAGTGAGTAGTGCAGAGTGTAAATGATTAATAGATAACAGATGAGATATAGAGAGATGTAAGGGTCTCCGTCCCACAGGGACCCCCAGAACAGCCAAGGAGGAGTTGGACGACAGAGTAACAGACTCCAGGAGCCCATTTCAGTGAACGCAGTGTCACTTTATTTAGGAAATACAGGGGCTTAAATAGACTAGGATAATGCGGAAGTTACCTTGGGCCAATTAGCAAGGCCTTAACTAGCGGGGTCGCCTAGAGGGAAGGAGGGAGTAGAGGAAGGAGGATGGGACTTGCCAACCAGCAGTTCGTCCCTGGACAAGGTGGAAGGAGGTGTGCTGTCTAGCACGCTGTCTAGCATGAGCTAGCAGTGAAGTGCGCTTCTCCCGGATTGTCCAGGCCTAGTGCTAGATGGGCTTCAACCCAACCTGAATCCCCTACAGATCCCCTCTCTCTAATATGAGCAAGAACTTCTGCTAGCCTGAAAACCTTTCTTTTTAGCCCTAGAAAACCTTGCGAGTAATATTTTTGTAATACACTCTAAAGGAGACTGCAATTATAATAATAACAACAGCAATCATCTGAAGGAGAAACCCATCTGAGCAATAAAGACTTGTAAAGATGAAGCAGTCCTTAACCAGAGGACAGGGAGGCCAGAACGGAGAACTTGGTAGAGCTAACTTCAAGTATAGACCAGGGACCTCTAATCCAGAGGGACAACTTATGTAAACCAAGAGTCACACGGTACTTGTGTCTGGAATAATATGTCCAGTTGCTTTTATTGTAAGTCCATCCATTGTTGTAGCAGCTGTGGCAACAATAACAACCGAGGTAGCAGGGAGGTGATGATGCTGGTGATGATGACACCAATGCTCAGTATGCTCAACGTGTCGACTCATTGAAGGACTCTCCAGACGGCTCTTCCATGGGGTCCTCAGCCAAGGAAGGATCCTTAGGGCTGGAAGCATCCTTAGTAAATAGACAAAATGAGAGGCATTAAATTGTACGCGATTATTAATAGTGCAGTTGATGTTATTTGTGGAGGTCCGTCAACCTGTAAAATATAGTAGGGAGGTAAGGCAGAGGCCTGAGTGTACAAAGCAGTTGTCATCAGAAGATATACCATAGATGAGGCTCCAATTTCTTTATAGTACCTTCATGAAGAGAGACCTGAAAGGAATAAACTCAAAGCAGGCCTCACAGAGCAAGTAGGAAGGAGAAGAGTAGGAATGAAATGGAAGAGAAACTAACTCAGGGACCATAGGGAGAAAAATATCCATAGCACTGGTAGTAATCTATAACATGCAAGGTACCAAAAGAACGCCGTCAGAAGAAGAGTTATATAGTTTAGAACACATAGAATTACTCAGAACTGCAGAGAAGAAAGGCGATGGCGAAGAATTCCTTTATGTTAGTGTCTTAGTTACTTTTTCATTGCTGTGACTCAATACCTGACACCCACAATTTTAGGAAAGGAAAGGTTTATTTTAGCTCACAGTTTCAGATGGTCACAGCCCATTCAGGGGTGGCTGGCAGCAACTGAAGTACATGGCAGAGGCAGAAAGGTAGAGGCGGCTTCTCAGGACATCACACACAGGCAGGCAAGTGAGACTAATCGAGACTAGTCCAAGTCCCAGTCTTAGTCTCTCCTGCATCCGGGTATCAAAGGTGTGGCCACTACACACCTTTAGTCTTAAGTCACATGCCTTTAGTCTCAACTCACACACCCCTAAACCCAACAACTACAATCCACCCCTCCAGGCCAGACCCCAATCCACCAACGTTACATGGCTCCATAGACAATCCGTAACATTAAAATACATGAGACTTCTGGGGGACACTCCAGATCCCAACCACAACAGTCAGTAACACCCAGAGCATACCTAAAATCATAATTAAACTATTATGGAAGGGGACCATCTCAGTTGGTGATTGCCAGTATGAGAGGCCTGAGAATGAGGAACCACTTTACCTGTTCAACTTTACTATTGGCTGTTAAAGCTGCATAAAGAAGAGTGACCATCATTGGGCCAGACACAGGCCCTGGAGTAGGAGCGAGTCTCACGGCCTGCTCTGTGAGGCCCTTGAGATCACCCCACGTGGCCTTATGTTGTTTCTGTTTGGGTAGTGTTCTCTTGCGTTGCAAAGGTCTCTGTTGTTCTTCCAGTATCAGTCATTTCACGTGTTCGGTGGGTGGTTGTGGAGAGCCAGGGGCGGACGAGCCGGGCAGGGACCCAGATTGGCTCCACTTCATCCTGGGGAAACACACAAGCAAAACCTCTTCCTGAAGTTAACAATGTACCTGGCCCTTTCCAAGAATTGGATATAACATCTTTCCAGGCCACTAAAGGCAGCACAGAAG